>CP050225.2:14653870-15071370 GCA_012066045.3 Morus alba | reverse complement strand
CTGTTCAGGTGCGCCTTCTCCTTAAGCGCCTCCAAACACTGAAGTGTGCCCTGAACCTCCCCGATCTGAGCTCCCAGCTCAGTTCGCAACCCAAACTGGGGAAGTTGGCTGGAGGTCAGCGCTTGCAGCTCCTCTTGAACTGCCGCCACTATCTCTCCGTCAACTGGTTTAGGTGCCATGGATCGTTCCCTCTGATACCAAAATGTTAGGAACTTGGGTTTCTCTCAGCCAAATAGCCCCAACACTAACAAACACAACAGAAATTGACTAATAATTTGGATGAAATCAGAAGTTTTATTAGTCAACTTCAACACTAAACAAGTCACAATTGGCAAAGAAAATCAAGGAAAATACTAAAGATAGTATTGGAGTATTCGAGAACTCCGGAGAACTCCCAACTTGGTGGTATTCAAGAGACCACCAACTCTCCTATGATTTCCCAAATTCCTCACAAATCACAGCTTGACCCCCGCTTAGCCTGAAACCCCCCTACTTGTACTCCTAAAGGATTACCACCAACAAAACCAACTACACGCGTGCTAGTCATTTTCACTGAGCTTACATTAAGACCCTAGCAAACTCCCGTCTCAATCCAATTTGCCCTCTTAGCCTATACCTTCCTAAGGGCAGATATCTAACATATTAGCTGTTCAAAAATGTTTTCCAATATCCATATCCATGAGATGTGAAATTTGGCAAATTGGGTAGGGTATGTGAAGTTGTTGAGCTCATCGAGTGCCCTACTTGTCCATGATGCAGGATTGAATATGAGAGGATGTGCGCCTAAGACCTCTTGGTCTAGTGGCATTGGAGGGTTTGGGTGAGGGGTTGCGGGTTCAATCTTGTCTCACACACCTTCTTGTAGTCCTTTTTAAGGTCCCAAAATTGTTCACCTGCAAATCCAGTCTCAATTCACAAAATCTCAAGGGACAACCACTAGATCCGGGTTCTAGGTCCTAAAACAAGTCCAAAGAGCCCAAGATCTCCAATTTCTACTCTAGTTTTATTCGAAAATCATCAAAATCCGTTTTGAACCAAAAGTGAGTTTTAAATCCGAAAAACTTAAAATTCAAGAGAGGTTCTTTCAGTAATCTTACCTTGAATCCTTCTCTTGATGTTGAAAACTCTTTGAAATCACTCTTTGGCTCAAAACCCGTTCGATTTGGGACAGAAATGAGAGAGAGAGAGAGAGAGAGAGAGAGGGTGCGGGAGTGAGAGTGAAAGGAAGAAAGAGAGAGAGGCGCACGGGAGAAAAGAAAAGGAAGGAAAAGAAAAGAAAAAGAAAAAGGAAAAAGAAAATGAAAATGAAAATAAAAAAAAATGACGTGTAAGACATATACGCCCGTAAAAATGCGCCTGCACACATTTTGGATTAAAATAAATTATCAGAGATAATTTAAATACCTTGGAATTATTTAAACTCAATTAATTAAATCAGATTAGGCACACTAATAATCTTAATTACCTTAATTAATCTCAATTAATTCTTTAGGGTGTTACATAATGGAATTGGTGAACAATTTTGGGACCTTAAAAAGGACTGCAAGAAGGGGGTGTGTGTGTGTGTGTGTGTGTGTGTGTGTGTGTGTGTGTGTGTGTGTGTACGTACTGGAGAGATAATGGAACACACACGCACACTTTCTTGCAGTCATTTTTAAGGTCCCAAAATTGTTCACCAATTCCATTATCTCTCCAGTAACCACACACACACACACACACACACACACACACACACACACACACCTTCTTGCAGTCCTTTTTAAGGTCCCAAAATTGTTCACCAATTCCATTATCTCTCCAGTAACCACTTATTCTGTTATTTTGGCTTTCTTGATGTTGGACATTTTGTCCTCTTTTTTTTTTTTTTTTTTTGTTAATTTTCTATGAGCAGTTTCCTTTTTCTTAGAGGATTTGCTTCTCTTGGATGAATGTTACACGCCAAAATATGAGAATTATATGTTTAGTTAGTTTTCTACTTTATAGTTTGTACGTTGCTTGTTTTCCTTTTATTTTGAATTGGCCAACATGTTTAGCTTAGATTTTTAGATAAATGACGGACTTGCTCCTATTTTCTTTGTAGTGGATTTTCTAGGTAGTTGAGGGATGAGAACATGTGTTTAGTGGCTTTTAATTCTATTTTTTAGATTTTAAATTGCAATTATCTCGTACTCTATTTAGCTCAAGACATGAAATTAAGTGAAGAAAATACATATTTGGGCATTTTACGCTTTTGGGAGGTTTGTGTTCAATTTGGTGGTTAAAGTTCCCTCGGATGAACTTTATTGTCTTTTTATATTCATTCAAGATGTGAGTTCGTATCATTTGGTATTAGAGATGGACTATGGAGCAACGATTAGAACAACAACTGGAGTGTCTCAAAAGGGCCGTTGAATACTTCTTTGGCCTAAAAGAAATTAGAGCACGTTTAGTATAAGGATTCTAGAATCCGGAACCATGATTCTTTTTTAAAACCAGTGTTTGTTTACAAAAAATAAAAAGTGGTTCTGATTTGACTCACCCTGAATCAATGTTTGGTTTGGATGGTTCTGATTCAAGGTTTGAACCCTGATGTGATGTTTCAAACCAGATTCACCCCTGATTCTAAAACCACCCCCCTCTTGGTTTTAGGTGGTTCAAACTCCTGATTCTGGATTCTGGTTTTAGAACCATGATTTGAACCCAAAACCATGAATCATGATTCTAGTTCCAAAATCAAAATTAGAATCACAATGATTTGAACCCTCATATCAAACGAATGTCTCATGACCTAGTTTTTCGAGATGATGGATGCTAAGTTGGAGCTGTCATCAAGTAAAGTTTTCCAAAGAGTTGGCTGAAGTTTATGCTCCGGCAATACACAGTCAAGAAGCTCAAGAAACTGCATATGAAGGTTTCCAAGAAGCACGTTGCTTTACAAGTATAATATCTAATCTTGCAATCCTACCACAATTCCAGTGAGAAAAAATATAACGAAAAAGTGAGGCTAGGTGATGAAAAAGAGAACTCAAGAATGACATCGTAAATGCGGATACAGTTGTCATGGTAAGGAATCACTTAAAAAAATGAAGAAAAACTTATGGAGCCGGCTCATATGCAGACAACCACGAGACTAGAAACAAAGACCAAGAAACAACCTCGACAATCATCCTTGTGGATAAAGGTGTCTATTTAAGAGGGGAGGAATGTTAAACGCCAAAATTTTAGAATTTTATGTTTAGTTAGTTTTCTGCTTCGTAGTTTGTATGTTGCTTGTTTTCCTTTTATTTTGAATTAATCAACATGTTTAGATTAGATTTTTAGATAAATGACGGAGTTGTTTCTTTATTTTCTAGGTAGTGGAGTTTCTACGTTGTTGAGGGATGCGAACGTGTGTTTAGTGGCTTTTAATTATATCGTTAGATTTTAAATTGTGTTTACCCTATTTAAGGAGTACAAGACAATAAAATTAAGTGTGAAGAAATACATATTTGGGCATTTTACTCTTTGGGAGCTCTGAATTCCTCAAAAACTCAATTTGGAGACTAAAGTTCCCTCCAACAAACTTTATTGTCTTTTTATATTTATTTAAGATTATGAGTTCGTATCAATGAAGTTATCTCGTTACTCAAACATGCTTCGTCACATATTTTGTTAATGCCATGTAACTAAACAACATAAAATTGCAGTATTAATTGTGCAACATTTAACTTTCTACTTTGTGCCCATTTTAGGTTTCAACTGATCAAAAACCAGTTGTTGGTTTACGATTATATCTAGAAGGGAAAAAGTGCAATCAGTTAGCACTTCATGTACAGCATCTCTCAAGTCTGCCTGATACCATGAACGTTTCATTTGACGACAATAGCAAGAAGAGGCCATGTCGGTGGCGAGGTTCCGATGACTATGAATTCAGTAATCAATTCTTAGAACCAGTCAGATGGAAGAGATACTCAAATATCTGCACATCAGTGGTTAAGCATGATCCAAACTGGTTGAAAGGAGACTTGAGTGGAGTCTATATCGTTACCGGTGCACAGCTCATTAGCAAAGGGAAATGGCCTAAGACCATACTTCACCTCCGTCTGCTTTTCACTCACTTACCCCATTGTTCCATTCGCAAGACAGAATGGTCCGCGGCACCAGAAGCTGCTCACAAGTCGAGTTTCCTCATGAATTTGAGCACAACATTTACTTTCACTCAGAAAACAGTTGCTGACCATCAGAAGCAGGCACAAGCCGTTCTCAACTCTGGCGTATATCCTGATGGCCCGCCTTCATCTAGTCGATCTGCAAAGCTGCGTAAATTTGTGGAGACAGCGGAGGTGGTACGAGGCCCGCATGATGCTCCTGGTCATTGGCTGGTAACGGCTGCTAAACTGGTGAAAGATGGAGGTAAAATCGGCTTACATGTAAAGTTTGCATTGCTGGAATAGGAGTGGTTGGAGTTATTGTTATATATATAAATCAAGAGTGGGGTAAATGGTTTTCTGTTGGGTTTATGTGTTGATTTGTTTATTGCGTTATTCTTATTGATGATATAACATGCAACAAATTGGTCTACTTTTGTACATGATAATTTTAATACCTATGTATGAATTTTGCTTGGTGTAATGTCATTGTTCGTAATTTCACTTCGTTAAAGATTTTATAATTTCACCTTGGTGAATCCATCTATTAAGCATATTTCCATACATATAATATAGGATTAATTTTAAAAATTTTCCTTGAACTATGACCTTTTTAATTCTCTGTTCTTTGAATTTTAAAAAGTAAAATCTGTTTTTAAATTTTATTTTGTTAATAAGTTTTTTCATTCTATTACAATAAATGATAGAATTCACCACGTGTTAGGCACATGATTCATCTAAAAAGAGTATTATCATAATTTAATCTGTAACATCCTATTCAAGTATTAAAGAAAGAAAATCCAGATCTTGAAACATAAAGATCTGGAAAAAAAAAAAAAAAAAAAAAAAAGTAAAAATACCCAGAAGACACAAGAAATCTAACAACAGACAATTTGTCAAATAGTTTGCGTACAAAGTTTACAATCAGAAATCCAACAACAAAGCATCACAAAATAAGCATTTCCTTTCATTTTTATTTATGGGATAAGAAGTTTCGTTAGTTTTGAATAAGTTGAACATAAAGAAGAAAAAAGAAGAAAAGAAAATAAAAATGATTGTTTAAGAAGTTAAGAAGTAACCTCAGAGGGAGAATCTTCAACTTTGGGAGGCTGAAGAAGTGGAAATGGAAGAGTCTGAGCAGTTGTTTTGATCTTCATGGGTCGAACGCTGGAATTCTTTGAATTCTTTGAATTTGAGTTTGAGTTTGAGTCGTCAGAGAAAAGTTAGTGGGGCTTCCGCCTGGTCATTCATGACCAATAAGCACATGGTTGAATCGGCCACATTGACGAATAAAATGAGGAAAAAAAAAAAAGAAGGAAAATGAGGAAGAAAATGAGGGGGAAAAAAAGGAAGAAAAATGGAGAACGAAAATGGTAAATTTTTTAATAAAAATGAGAAATTATTTGATTCAAAAGGTATAAGTGTAATTATGTTTTCAATTCTTATAAATAAGTGAACGTGATAATTCTGTCACTTATTGTAATAGAAGAGGAAAATTTATTAACGGAATAAAATTTGAGGAAGAACTAATATTATTTTTTTAAAATTTAGAGGATAAAGTGTTAAAAAAGTTATAGTTCACGAGAAAATTTTGAAATTAATCCTATAATATAATAATAGTATTGTAAATGAAAAGCTTTAGAAAATAAAAAAGCTCAAAGATATGAGCAGAGAAGCGTTGTTCTCTCGTAACCTCAAAAGTTCCTGTTCGTAAGAAATATTTTTCCCATAAATGTTACATGTAAATAATAATTATGTTTTATTCTAAAAATAATTATTATTATCATGTTTATATTTACACCCTTTATTTCTCATGTTTTTTTTCCCCTTTTTGGGTTATTCTACCATCAGATGATTTTTTAGGTAAAATTCGAAAAAAAAAAAAAAAAAAAAGGAAGGTGGAACATGTTTTTACAAAAGTAGAATTTGACTGTAAAAGGCCAGAGGATTTACATATTTTGAGTTGGCTTCTTCTTCAAACTTAAAACTCTCTTTTCATTGCAGGCACTTTGATTGTATGCAGGCGACAAGAGTTGGTTCTGGTGTTGCGGACACATAAAAATAAAATGAAATGCAGGCACTTTGAGTGTATACACGCGACAAGAGTTGGCTTATGGTGTCGCAGACACAAAAATAAAATGAAAATAGAAGAAGCCAACTCGAAATGAGTAAATCCTACTTAATAGAGTTATTATGGATAATCTTGATAAATACTCTTTAAAATTATATGAATTAAGATTTTTATTTTTTATTCTTAATTTATAAATTATTTAGTTAAATAATTACACTAATAAAAAGGTATTTATCAAGAGTAAATGATAAAATTCAAACTCATTCACTTTTAAAAGTAAATTCTCTATTTTTTCAGTTATTTATTATTTATTTATTATTTTTACTTTTTTTTTTCTACCTAGTGAAAAAGGCAGACACATTGCTCGACCTTTTTCCACATCACATTTCAAATATCATCACATCATAAAATGATTCATATTATAGCAGATTTATCATGCTTATACACTTTTTTCATGCCCGACATACATATTCCATGCCATAAAATTACAAAAGCATTAGTTTTCAAATAGTTCAGAACCCGGTCAACTCTTTGAACCATTTTTTCCCCAAGATACTACTCATCTAATAATTAGGTCAACGATAGTTGAGGATGAAACTACTACCACAAAAGCTTCAACTGTTACGTTTTTATGTTTTTTTTCAACCATTTCCCAAAGAGGAAATATAACAAATGACATATTTTAGACATGCTATTTAAGTTTAGATCATATTTTTTTTTAATATCAGTAAACTATAGCATATTTTTGAATTTCCAATTAAAAAAGTTATTTCTAAATTTACCCGTACTTGTAGGGTTTTCATTTCTTTTGTTTCTCACTTAGCCAATCGTCTTTCTCAATCTCTCTATCTCTATGTTGGCCCACCGTTAGTGGTCTGCAATCTATAAATACCATATTTATAGCCAATGGCATTGGTGTCAATTGGCATTCATATTTATAATTAAATACAATATTTATTGATCGTCGGTACCCGATTAGTAAATACTGAATTTATGGCTAAATACAGTATTTTCTGGTCGACGTCAGCATCTGAATCTCTTTCAGTGTCTATATTTACAGGCAAATATGTTATTTATCAGTCTCTGGTACCGAAGGCCGGTGATTACTAAATACTTTTTTTCAAATAAATATGATATTTACGAGCAAATACCATATTTACTAGTTGTAGGTCACCAGTGCCAATTCCGACCAGCCATATTTATAAGTAAATATGGTATTTTCTAATCTCCAGTACCAGCGGCTTATGATTGGTAATAACATATTTATGAGTAAATACCATATTTATTGGTCATCGACATCAGTTGCCGACATTGGTGGACTTGACCATAGAGGGGAAGGATAGAGAGGGGTGGGAAGGAGAAAGAATTGAGGGTTATTTTTGGATTTTTAATAGTGTTGGGAACCTAAAGAATTGAGGGGTGGACTTGACCATTCCAAAAAATTATGCTATCATTTACAAAGCATCCTATCAAATATGCTACTTTCTCATTCTCCCTCTTTCAAACCATAGTGCTCATAACGTTGTGCTCAAATTTGAAAATGTATTATCCATGTTCGGTAAAAAATCTCAAGATGGGTCTAATTGTTTATTCTTGGAGAGTTCACCAAATCAACAAATCCGTTAAATCCTCATATTGAATTGGACTGAAATAATTTTAGATTAGTAATAGATTGAGATTTTTTTAATTTAAAACTTAGCCCAATTCGTTTCATTGGTTTGAATTTAGAATTTGAGTTTTGTTTTAGGTAAAAAGCTCTAAAAATAGTTACATCTAATTTTTTTTACTACAATAAAAAACTTTTACATAAAGTCACATCTCAATTTAAACTAAGAACTAAACGGGCCCTAATAGAGATTGCATTATGGATTGAGTATCTCTCAATCTGTATGATGTATATATGTTACTGTTTAAGCTTTTATTTTGGTTTGTTTGCTTTTCTTTTTGTTTTGTTTTGTTTTGTTTTATTTTTATTTTTATTTTTTGTTGTCACAAACTGTGTAAGCTTAGAGTCCGTTTGGTTAATGGATTCAAATCATGTGATTTGAACCATTTTCGATTTACGTGCATTTTTTGTGAGAGAAAATACTGTAGCGAACCATGAATCATGATTTGAATCAAGGAGTGAATTTAGTAGCGAACCATGAATCATGATTTGAATCAGGGAGTGAATTTAGGAACCAAACGAACCCTTAATGTATGACTTATGAGAATAGTGCAAAATGTGAATAAAATAGTTTTACACTTAGAGGCCCAAATAATAGGCCTATCCTTGAATCTACGAAATGACATTTTGGATTGGATTAGATGGGTTTGGAGGTATCATAGTTTGGTAATGATTAGGATTTTTTTCAAGGAAACGGGTGATAAACACTTTTAGAATGTATGGGTTTACATTTTTATCCCTTACTCTTAATTAATATATTTTTTTAGTTAAATAATTATAATAGTTAAAAGAGTATTAATTAAGAGTAAGAAGTAAAAATTCAGACTCATATACTCTAAAGATAAGTTCAATAATTTTCTCATGTAACGGATTAGATTAGAATTGACTCTAATCCGTACTATTAGATCCGTGAAACCACTGCAGATATTTGGCCCTCGAGGGACTTCCCCCTTATTAAACTTGTCAAACAACATGAGAAATAACAAACACTATACACATACAAAATTGAAAGTGTAGGAAAATATACCACCAGGTACACGCGCGGGAGCATTTAAGGTGGTTTCGGGTCGGATCTCCAATTTGACTCTAGTATAGGATTTGCCACGAGTTAGCCTCACGATAGTCCAGTCATGACATACATAATCTTCATACTCTAAGTCACGATCCTCCGCGATCACAATCATCACTACCTTCTTAATTGCTCATGGTGTGTAGTTATTACACAGTTATACTCAAACAACCACTATAATCCACAAGTACTCAAGAACCTATGTAAGACTATGAGAGAGAGAGAAAAATTGACAAAAGTTTGACATATTTCGTCACGCTATTATTCTTCCAATTTGTGCCTTGATCTAGCTATTTATATCCACACTTATCATAAAGAGAGTAAGCACAAAATATGAAAAATATTTAATTATTTATCAAAAAATAAGTTATCCGATTACTCAATCTATCATGATATTAAAATATTCTATAATATTTTTAATATGATACTTTTCATTTTTATGTCTCGTGGATTTTATTCCAAATAAAATATGTGCATTAATTTTTAGACTATGCATCATTATATGCGCCGTAAATTCCAACAGCAAGTTTGAGTGAAATGAATGTCATGTACTTTTAAAATTCGGACGCATAATGTTACAGGTGCTATAATTTGAGGAGAGTTTTTAAATTAATGTTAACAATAAAAACATAACAGTTTTTAGTACTTCGTATAATTGTTAAAAATGAAAATAAAATTCCGCGGGTAACTACCAACAACCGTTTCTAAATTTTCTTAATTTTACATTTTGATCACCAAACTAAATTAAATTAATTCCTAGTTCCTATATTCAACTAAGGAAAATGGTTGTCTTCACGAAAACAAAAGGCTCCAATTTCACGAAAACAATTTAGAGAAAATTTGTAAAACTCACTCTTAAAGTGCATTGTTTTAAGAAATTAATATCTTTTTGACAGCTAATATAGTTATTTAACTAAATAGTATTAATTAAGACTAAGTAGTGAAAATTTAATACTTATTACTCATGTATTTTAAGGAGATGAAAATTTAAGACTTATCACTTATGTATTTTAAGAAGTATTTGTCTCTTTTTTTTTTTTTTTTTTAAATACTTAAGACTTCACTTGAGCTCGGTGTACATACAATTTGGATTTGGAGTTGCACATGAATGAATCAATTCTTTTTATTGGTGATTCTTGAGTTAAAATTATTCGTGTAGTGTATTACTTCATTTCAAGTAAATAGTGTAATTAATCTAATTGATTTGGCCATTAAAAGATGACATAAGATTAGTGGTAGAGCCAGAAAATTTATTTAAGAAGGGCACGAGTTAAATAAAAAATTTGAAGGAAAATAACCACATAACTATCTTGTTTTCTCTTTTAAAGCTTTTAATCTCTCTCTTATATATTTTTTAATCTATTTTTAGCTTTTAATTATTTAATCTCTGATCGGGTTTAATTCATTTTTAAAGTTTAAATTATGAATTTATATAGTAATATAGTTAAGTTTTGCATTTATAGGGATTATATTTTTAAGTTTGAGTTATTAAGAGTCAAGCTTTAAGGTATAACCTAAAAATTTTAAAAAGTTTTTATTAAAATGGGTATAAATGAAACTAGAATTTGAAAATAACAGAAAATATTTTAAACATGATATTGTAATTATAAAATTTCAAGTGGTGAATCATGAACATAGGAAGTATATTCGTTATGTTGGGTAAGTACCAATTTTGATTTTCTCAATCAAAAAATACACATAAATTTTCTCTCAGAAAAATTCTGAATCAGAATGATTCTGAATCACGATTCTGAATTTATAAACCAAACGTTCACTTAGTTATTCAAACCACACAATTTTTGCGCATAAATTAAGTTCAAGATTTTTAAAAAGTGTGTTTTGAAAACCCATTCTTAGAAAGCGGTATTCTTCTAATTCACCCACTTATTAAGCACACATAGGCAAAAGTATAATGACTAAAAATTTGTTTGCTAATTCCTTGACTTTTAATAATAGAGCTTTTTTTAATTAATAATTTAGTTAATGCCGACAAAACAATGCGATTTTCTCCAATCGTTAACATGAAATTAATTTTAGATATAATTATTATATGTTTTATTAGCACCCGTGTCTCCTTGAACTACTTGCGGTTTGATACTTTTCATCCTTGAATAATAATAATAATAATAATAATTATTATTATTATTATTATTATTTATAATCAGAAAATTTAGCCATTGTTGATGATTGGAGTCGATTACTTTTTGAAAATCCAAAACGAATTTGTCGAGAAAAAATTTTCATTGATGAAAGAGTCAAACTACAAGAAATTGAAGAGTGCAACTGCTAAAAATCCTATATTGTTCTTCCATTTTTTTTTTTTTTTGTTTGTGTGTGTGTGTTATAAACAAATGGTACTTAATGCAGTAATCATTGAATACAAAGATTGAATTGAAATAGTGTATAGTTTGGGGTAGAAGCACGAATTTGGATAGCTTCAAGGAGATGTATTGCTAATACGTGAATAATTCTATTTAACATATGTGTCTGTCTGTATTTATATGAATTTGGGGTGGGGTTTTTTAAAGTATCATCGTTTTAATTATAAAATATTGATATTGGATAATTGACTAATAAAAATTTATGTCAACTAATGATATTAAATTTTTATATGCCACGTAATTAAATTTTTATATTTAATAATAACCACTAATCAAAATATAATTATTAAGATTCCTACAGAACCCACTCGCGATAAGTTATATATGTTATTTAAGAAAGGTGTTGCAATATTGCTCTTCATTATTGCTCAAACTTTTATTTTCTTATTAATGTAGAAAGTGAAATTCTACAATTGAATTTATACAAAGTCAACTACTGAATCCGGATGATTCATGGTATTAGTATCGGATCACTATAAATAAATGCAAAAAAAAAATAAAAACAAAAACATTAAAAATTTTATAGAGGATCGCTTGTTAACAAGAGCTACGTCCTCTATAGGATGTTCGTTACACTATCACGATATTGAATGATGAATTACAATGATGTAGAGAGAAAGAAGAGGAAAATAGAAGGAAAATTCAAGAAAAACGGGGAAAATCTTGGAAAATTGGGGAAAACTAAACCTAAATTCGTAAGAAGTGCTCCAGTGGTTGATCTTTTTGTTGGGGAAGGATTTGCTATTTAAAATTGAAATAGTTATTCTATCCAGCTTGCAGATAAATCCTTTAATTTGAATATTTGATTTAGGAATAAGATTATCCCTTTTTAAAGGATATATCTTCATTTAAATTGAGATTCCACGCTGATTAGATAGAGAAAATCGTGGAAAATCTGTCCTACTTCTGGAAACTTGTGCACCAAGTCAGTAGATCGGACAGCTCGTCGGATGAGCTGCTCAATTCATTTCGTCGTGACCCGCGAGCTTTCAAGACCTTGCAGCTCGTTCCAAATGTGCTTGAGTCATTTTAGTAGATTGTTTCTAGATTGGAGAGGTGACTTGATAAGCTAGCGGTCTGTTATCCGTTTATAAGAAACTTGTTTGACAGTCCGAAACCGATGAGTTGTCGATGGTTCGTGGATGATTCTAGATGTCAATTCTATGATTAACCCTTATTTTTCGAGACATGTATGGTGAAAAATAAAGTATGAAAATTTAACCTCAAGAATTAAAAAAAATAAATCAATCAAAATGATGATCGATATAATTAAAAAAAAAAAAAAAAAAAAAAAACATATTAGGTTTTTCAAGATTTGTGTTTTCGTTTCTTTTCTTCTATAATGTGGTCTGCGTCATGACCCATTAGAAAGGGAAAGAGTCTAATTAAATCTGTGGATGAAAGAAATATATATAAAACTAAAAGTAGGCTGAATGGGTTGGTTGAAGCCAATTAGAAGAAGGAAAACTTTATAATTAAACAGAGAGAGAGAGAGAGAGAAATAAACGAAAGATGTACAGTTGGTGTCTTTGGTTTGAAGTCCTTCATTACTTTTTTTTTTTTTTTTTTTAATACGTGCACATTCAATTTATTTTATCAATTTTTTCCCCAGAGGCTGATCAGCTGCTAATGAATGAGAATATATAACCCCTTTAGTACTCTTTAAACCCCGTGTGATTCATCCAATTAAAAATTGATATAATAATCTTTCCCGATTCAATAAATATTCCAACTCCATCAAGGACATTCGATGTTAAAACCAAAGAAAATAGAAAAAAAAAAAAAAAAAAAAAAGAAGCTATATAAAGCTATGTGCCAGACTTGTTTGCAATTGCTCAATACAAAGTTTCATTATTAAACTTCACCGGCCGGTCAATACAAAGTTTCTAAACTAAGCCTACATAAAATTATAAACAAAAGGGAGTTAATGTAAACTTGACCAAGTGCTTAGTACCATGCTAAAGAGAGATTTCATAATTAACTGAACTAATTAATTTATTCTTTCAAGCTATTTAACTCTAATAATGACCTTTAATATATTGGCCTTTAATTTGGTATATATAGTAAAAAGGTACTTTAACATATTGGCCTTTATATTTCTCTATATGTTAATGTTATAATTGAATAAAATCCCATGCCAATTCATGGTTGAGACTAACAGTAGTACCATATATAGAATGGAATATTGGATGAGAGAGTACTAGTCGCATGAGGCGTGCCCTGGAAATTAAATAATGTTCAAAGGAAAAGAAAAGAATATGGGCATAATCATATCATTGTATGATGCAATTATAATAAGCCTTAAAGGGGTCTACATGCAATAATTCACTTACATGCAAGGGTGCTAAACATAATGATATTTGTTCGGTCATGAACAGTCGCCGCCAACATGGTGTGAGGGGAAATTAAAAAAAAAAAAAAAAAAGATGGAGAACAACTTTTTTATTATTATTATTATTGTTTTTTTTATTTTTTTATTTTTGCATTCATGCGCAGTAGTACTATGTATATAGCCTATGATGAAAAGAGAAATTTTTGACAAAGGTTTTAATTACATAATTAATTATGTGCTTATAATACTTATAAGCAAGATATAATTAGATTGTTAATTAATTATGTGCTTATAATGCTTATAAAACAACCCCATTTTTGTTGACTTGGCTGAATTGACCAATCATTGAATTTTGTAGGGACTTGATTCTCTCTCTAATTAGGGCTTCTATTGAATCAATGTCATTTTATAAAAATTTATATGGCTATACCTATATACACTGGGGGTCCTTCGTTCTTTCTGTATACAGAAATGTGTAATGATGTGACATGAATACATATCCCTGGACAAATAAGGAGGACACCAAAATTTGACCCCCCCAAAAAAATGAATGCAGTAAAAATAAGATTAGGGTTTTCTTAAACTTTTACCGGAAAGTAAAATGCACAATGAATTCTATAAGTTTCGCATAATCTACATTTAGGTTTTTAACATTATTAGGGCGTAAACTAATAATATTGTGGCAATTTGGTCCTTAAAATTAGTCATAAAGTTGAAATATAATTTTTAGATCGGAGATCCATGGATCACAAATGGTATCTCCCCATGGCCTTTCTCTTCCGAAAGTGTGCTTCTCTCTCAATCCTTTGGCGCCTATTCATTGCATTCTTTTCGATCTTGTACCCACAGGGACATTACTCAAAACTTACACTAGCAAATTTGGTATATGACCTAAGCTAACAAAGGGCATAGAAAATGGAAGAAAATATTACTTAATGACATAGCTTGTATAGTTTGGCAAGCTCCTTCCTTTGTGGCGTTTGTCATACCGCTCTTCTATTCTTTTGGGGCAATCTTCTTTGAATTAGATCAGTGATCATTGAAATATTTGGTAAGACAAGAGCACTAGCCCTACTAGAATGAAAAAAAAAAAAAGAAAAAGTCGGGGAGGACAATATAGTTATTTTATGTGTTAGTAATTTTGGTCTTAAATCTTAAAATTGAGAATGAAATTTTTGAAATTTAGTACAGGCAATCAGAAAATTAGATATGCTCCTTAGGTATGTGATAACTTTGTTAAATTATATATATATATATATATATAGAAGGAGGATGAGCTCTTTAAATTTGTATACTTCCACATACTTGTGTGCTTGCTTATAAGTTTCTTTGTTTCTTTTTCTTTAAAAAAAAAAAAAAAAAAAAAATCGTATATTTAAATTGTTTTCTTTATTATTTTCTAACTTTCTTTTTAAACTAATTGTTCTCAAGTATGTATATATTTATTTTTTAAAAAAACTTAAGTAGCATATATACCTCTAAATGAAAATTGTCTCAATACCGTTGCTTCTTGTGCAAAAGTGATAGCTTTATGTTCATAACTTGTAACCAACTGAGCGTGCTTACATTTCAAACTATATGCTATTATTGTTACTGTACCAATCTAAAATGATTGGAATTAGGAAACAGCCATTTCTAATGACTTCATGTAACTTGTTTTAGATTGGCTCAAAGATATTGATCTTGGTCTGATCTGATTTCTTAACAATCACATGGAATTTTTTGTTGTACCAAACTCACTTATGTTTCTTAACCACCATTAATTATTATTAGTATTGAAGTTGTTTGCCAATAATAATATTGAGCCTTCAAAGCAATAAGTTGCGTTAGGAATTGAAGATGGTTCAAAAAGATATCTACATGAATCAATTATATTTATCTATTTATTTAGTTTTTTCCTCAATTTGAATTGAATAATTAAACCTTATTTTTCGTTAAGAGCAGCAAGTATTGGATAGTTTCATAATATCACCAAAATATAGAACGCTACAGTTTTATACTAATTTATTTTGTGAGAATTTTATGGTAGGGTATAACAGACTACCAAGTAAGATTCTGTTTTGAATAAATATGACCTTATGTTTTGCAAATATAATTTTGATAAAATCAAACGAGAAACAACTTATAACACTAGGGTATAATACAAAACCTTTTTTTTTTTTTTTTAATATCTCTATTCCATTCAGCATTATGGTTTGCGTGCAATGTCTTGTAAAGGTGAATGCATTTTCTTTTGTCACATGGACACTGTCCAGACAGATCATGTTCAACTGCATGAATAAATAGAAATATTATCCCTAGCTAGATTGAAAGCTTAATTAGTTTAAAACAGATTCCAGACAAAAAACACATCCAAAGCAAAACTACATATAGAAATTTCACATTATTAGAGGACGTTTGATTCATAGGATTCAGAACTATAATTCAAATCATTTTCGTTTTACGTGTATTTTTTATGAGAGAAAATAATAACAAGTCATGAACCATAATTCGAATTATGGCCTAAATCTCCCTCTAAACGTCCATTTATGGTACTCGATCGTATGCAGTGGAATCCCAAAAAGAAACTACATAAATAAATAATATGAATATATGTAAGTATGTATACTTCGCCGCGGGTTAGAAATAGCTAGTCACCTTTACAAATATGAGCATCCCAATAAAAATCTGTCATATAAAATATAATTTGAGATACATGACAGTATATGATTATCTAAAGTTTATGTTATTAAGAAGTAATTATTTTCCAGCAAAAAAAAAAAAAAAAAAAAAAAAAAAAAAAAAAAAAAATAAAAAAAAAAATTGAAAGAAAGCACCTTTGTAAATTAAGTCCACTGAACAGGCATGGTACGTAGGTAGGGGTGTTTAAAACTTGCAAATAACATGTTAAATTGATTAACTCAGGAGTAGACTAATTAGCATTTTTAAAAACCTATCAACTGCGGATCAAATGTCGATTGTCCAAACAATAAATTAAAAATTAAAAATTGAACTTTCTAAATTTTTAATATATATACCCATATATATATATATATATATATTTATATTTTATAACTTTTTAAGGTTTAGGTAAAAATCCTAATATTTATCCACTATGAATTTAGTTTTAGGAAAGTCTTTTTCACAAATAAAAAATAAAATCTGATGAGAAAGTCAATCGGAAGTCTAATTTTTTGGACACTAGTGTAGGCACTCAAAACCTTTTGCCAAGTATTTTGGGTTTGAATAGTCCCACATAGCAGCCAAGATATTCAATCATAAATCTCAATTATATGCGACATAAGTATCTTAAAGCTATTTGGGAACACCACTCTAGAAACAAAAATAAAATAAAATAAAAATAAAAAAAGTTACATTTGTTGGCTTGCTTGGAAGCATTTCGGTTTTTTGTTTCGTGTGCAGTACATCTAGAAAGGATCCCCAAACCTTCATATAAGTTTGAAAAAAAAAAAAAAAAAAGTAAAAATACATTGAATCGATTTCTTAGAAATAAGTATTGGAGAGATACCACATGTGAAATTAGCCCGATACACTTCAGGAATTTAACTAGACTAAAAAATGTTAATCTATTAAGTCTTGGGTTCTTTTATGGATATAAATCATTTCACATATTCATTCACTTTCCATATAGGACAACACACATATGCACTTTTTTCAACAATATTCTCCTTATGTGTGTGTTCACCGAGATCCCTCTCGATCTAAAGTTTCTAGTAGACTACACATCCAAACACCACACTCCAAATGTGAGCCAACTTGAGCATGGGAAGAGGGTCGAAACTATGTGAGTCCTCCAAATGCTTCACCATCCACACTTGTAATTGCAACTGGGTGTGATCGCTTGACCCTGTACGAATCATCGGCTTTGATACCACTTGTTGGGGAGATACCACATGTTAAACTAGCCAAACACATTTTAGAATCCAACTTGACCTAAAAAGTTAACATTTTAGGTCTTGGAACCTTTCATGCATATAAACCATTTTATATCTTCATCCACTTTTTATGTGAGATAACACAAACGTGCATTTTTCTCAACAATAAAAAAAAAGGACAATATAAATCATTATAAACCCTTTTTTAGACCATGCTTTGTCATTCTTTTGGATATTCTTCAACTGGACATCACCCCCATTGTCTAGCTCCTTTTGGTGCACGCCTTTATTTAATCTAGACAATTAAGAATCATAATAAGTTTAGAGAGTTTAATTAATGTTAGATAAGATGGTCTCTCTTGAAGAATTTTCTCAAAATAAGATATAATTCCTAGTATACTCGATTATAAGCATAAAGATGGTACATTAGAAAATTACCATTTATTTTCTGTTTCTTTATCTTTTGTCTCTCTATTTTACGGAGGGGATGCATGTGGGGCGCATCAAGACCAAATGGGAGAAAAACCTTTTGGACCACCAAAAAAATGGACTCAAAGTTGGCAGTAGTTCGCTTGAGAGAGAAGTAATAGTTATAACTGGATCTTTTTTTTTTTTTTTTTTTTTTTTTTTTTTTTTTTTTTTGGAGTTCATCACATCACATGGGTTGCAGCATATTAATGTCTCATCCGTATTCGTTCAAAAATTTATCAAAAGTAGATTTAATTTTATTTTTTTTTTTTTTTTTCCCTTCTTTCTCTTTCTCACTATGATTAAGTTTTTGTTACATGCTGTATACTATTCATTGCATGTGATGAACATAGTACTCATATATGCTTTGCTAGTAAAAAGGATCATTAGTGTCATTCAGTCCTTCATTTTTTTCGCTATAATAAAAATTCAGGAGCTCACTAACAAAACAGGAAGGACCTTTCCAATTCTATTATAAGGATGGATTTAGTCTTGCTCACACCACCACCAGTACAATGTGTTGATTTTTGAAACGATTTTGAATGCAAAAGCTAATAGGTGCATATTTAAATAATAAAAATTTTTATAAAACTTTTGAAACACTATAAATTATATTAATTTATATAAATAAATTAAATTAATTTAATTAATTTATTAATTTACCTAGAGAACGATTGGGACAATACTCGAATCTTTCTTGTCTAGTCCTTAATATCCTGCAAGATCTAGAGTGTGGGCTCTAATTTAGAACTATTGGAATTGATCACTAGCTAATTTGTCTTCCATATGCCACACGCCCTCTGCACCTTCCTGTGTTGGGGCGTGGCCTCCTATGGTCCCACTACACTGTGTTATGAAATTAATTAATTTAAATAATCACATTATTTATTTCAAGTGATATTAATTCCCAATAATTCATCTTCTCTTGCACATATAAGGATGAAGTGGAGACTCATGAACCTATAATTTTGAGCTCCAATAAAATTAAAATTAATTAAACTAATTAATTAATTAATTAATATTAATTTTTAAAAGTTACTCCACTATAAACTTGGAATTATACTCTCGAAATTATAGACATAATTTACTTTCAAGAACTTGAAGTGTCAATTTAATATAGTCATTACATATAGATCAATCCTTCATAAATAATTCATAATTAGAGCTAGGTAAAATCCGTTCACTTTTCTAATTACATATTTATCTTTGAGTACCATTGATTCTCTAATGAATACTGTCGAGATCCGGTGAATCCAGGGGGGATGACATGGTGGGGGTGTGCATGTGTAAGTATTTGACTCGTTGATGGCAATTCCAACGCTACCAAAGTACTTAATGGACATTCAAAGTAGACAACGATGATAGGACCTCCAATGGTGGTGTGGTTAGCTTAGGCCTAAATTAGATTGAAGAACACATGTTTTATGGCCCTCTTTGTTGTCAAAATCATGAAAAAACTCCTGCAAAAAAATTTTAGAAAACCTGAAAAATAATAATGAAGAACTTTGCGAATGAAGAATGGTGGGAGGTGTGATCATATAGTTGATGGAGGAGTGACTCGAGAGGAGGATAAGGCTATTTGATGGAGAAGGGCTCCAAAAATAGTTTGCGGGCTGTTTTGGAGGCTTTAAGTATGTAACTTCGCTAGTGGATAAGGCACTGAAGGAGAAAAAAATGATATGAAAGAATCTGATACAAGATGTTTCGAGAGCCTGGAGACCATTTGGAGCACTCCCTCCGATGATAGACAATAGTGACTCTAAGATTGGAGGCTTGAATACTTTCATAAAAGTATAAAGATAACTCTCATAACATTCTCAAGTGGGGTTGAAAGAGGATTGAAAAGTGTTTTTGAGGAGTTTCTAAGGAGGTTAACACTTAGAAACTATGAGGTTCCTCAAGAACTTGAAGAAGACTCCAAGTCTTTGTAGCAAAAGACTTGAAGAAAGCACTCAAAGAGAGAGTTTCAACACTCTGATGTGTTTTCTGAAGTGCAATTGTGTTGGCGTTGAAATGAAGAAGGTGAGAGAGTATTGATAGGAGTAAATAGGAGTGTTCGACAGCCGCTCTGTCAGAGGTCTGAACACTCATTTTCATTTAGAGGAAGGCTATTAGGGGCCTTTCATAGTTTGACAAAAAGATGGTCTGACCATGGAATAAAAGATTCTCGATGGAAGAAACGACAGCGGATTATCGAAGCATTCCCATTTGAAGGAAAGGTGTCAGACTGCTTTCCGATTTTGACATAAAGACTCACCGAAAATGGGATGAAAAGTTTCTGGAAATTTGCTCCGGCAGCATTCTGACGAAGTAAGGCACAAGCAATTTTGTTTGGAGTAAAATCCCAACTACCTTGTCAGAGGAGGAAAAATAACACCTTAGAAATGGAAATACTTAAAGGCCATGTTCCGAATTTTGAGTTGACGTGAAGTGACTTCATACTTGAAATCTCAAATAGTGCTTGACTCAACCAAGTGCTCCAAAGACTTTCCGTTTTGGGAGTCTGATTGTGTGTCAGACCTTCATCGGAATTGTTTGTACGAGAATGACTAAGCAGCCATTGTACTTGTCTGACAACATATTGCTCCGACACAGGTTGCTTCGAATGCGCACAAGTGCTCCAAATGGATAACCTGATATGGAAAAGAGATGGAAAAGCATGCCTGACATAGGGAGTGCTCCAAAAGGCATGTATGGTTGTGAGAAAAGCCTCTGAATGAGTCAAAACTAATGGATTTCTCATGTCATTGAGTTGGAGAAAATTTATAAAGGAAAAAGCTCAAGTTCTTGGCATTTCAAGGGATGAAATAAATAATTTTAGGCTTCTAAAGACAAGGGGAAGGCTTTCTTAGTTTGAATCATCCATCACCCATTCACGCTTAATTTGACTTATTCTAAAAGACCCCTAAGCGGGTTTAAAGTTGGGTCAAATTAAGGACAAATGGGCCTATTAGATCACTCATGGCCCACCAAACTACAACCCATAAGAATTCTCTAAGCGTGGCTTGGGTCCACAAAACGAGCCCAATGACGTTGCAGGGTGCAAAGGATTGGGCCTGGACCCTTAATGGGCCTAGTATGAATTCAGGTATCAACAAATATTATATTCAAAAAAAAATTCATGAATATGAGCTCATTACTTATTCAGGTAACAAATCAACCCTTAAGAGAATTATTTATCTGCTTCATCAATTAAGAAGTTGTTGGAAAATACGGTAAAAATAGTGCAATGAAATTTCAAAACGTTTTAATTAAACAAAACTAAATGGAATCATGTTCATGATGCTATATATCATAAATATAAAAATCTATATCATACCTCTAGGAGACAAACTGTTGAATCTTGAAAGCGACTGCAACTAATGGAATAGATACCAAAAGAGCCTCAACCAACTAGTCTTCTTCACTATTCTCTTTTCTAATGATTGGAGTGCTAGTGGACACACGTCGTTCAATCACAAGAGAGACAAAGGAGAAAAGTTCTTGATGTTTGAACAGGTTTACCTCTCAGGAACCCTTACCAATAGCCCCCAAAGAGTCTCAAGTGATCTAAATGACTCTGGAACATAATGGGCTATTTATAGAGGTAGGTTATACTTGTTTCGCAATTCTATTAAGTTTTTGAATCCAAAATTGCAATTAAAATCGCAACTAGTCGGTGCCACGTAGACCGTCTGGTTAACCGAACAACAGACTATGTCCATACTACGTAAACACGTCCAGTTAATCAAAAGTAGCCCACCGATTAACCGAATCCAGTTTTCTAGCCTAATTTTCTTCTTTTATTTGAACCTCAGAATAATATATATATTCGGTTTTGATTCAAATAATCCAATGTAGAAATTTTCTATTTAAAACAATAATATATTTATATTCTCATATCAAATAATAATAAAAACATTAATTCAACTAATTTATCTTGAATTAATTTACACAATTAATTCAACCGATAAATCACTCATGAATTAATGTCATCTGATTTATAACCAATTGCATAAACAACATAAGTTACCAATATGTAGGAAATATGTCATATCGTATCAGGAATATATACTAGATAGAAAAGGGACTTGATGGACATGTATTGATCAAGGTCTTATAATCACAATAGTACTTGTTAACTCACAAGTTCATCACATGATTATAAGGTCTAGTGCTACTCCACTAAAAGCCTAGAACTGCACTCTCGATCAATACAGTATATTTACAAAGCTCCAATTAGCACTTGTCCATGACTTTATTATATTGTGTATCATCCCCATAGGATATCCATAATCGACTTGAGGTTAAGTTTCATTTTACTTTTCTAATTATATTTATCTTATGTTCCATTATCACTCCATCGAAAACCACTATTCGCACCAATACAAATAGTAAACCATTAGATAACACAAAGTAGTCAAATGGTTGAGAGCTCATGTTTTTCAATCCCTGGATAATGTCATGAGAGGATATCATTAACTCTTTTAATAAGAGCTATATATGGATTTTCAATCTATGAATAATAAATCTACGCATATAGGAGTCATACCTCCAATGTACTGATAAGCGTACCTTTATACAATGTCAGGATGTCTCCCTTTGCTACATCAAAAGGCACAAGTCAAGTATACAAGTTTATTATTCATCTTAGGATTAAGATGATAACATATAATTAGTCAAAAGTGAATTATTTTATTCAAACATAATTATTAATTAAAATAATTTAACTTTCGTCCAATCTAATATAGATTCCATCACTAAGAACTATATCAATCTCTCTACCCATGATGTCTCACCTCCGACGACTAAGACAAGCCGTCTCCATTAGGAAGTAGACAACATAACAATCTTAACATGAATAATGCGCCCAACTTTATTCCATCAATTTCGGATCTTATTATTTAGACTATCATCTTCAGATTCAGGTCTTCCGCGTATTCTTCACATTATATGTACGATCCAATGATTTAGAGCGACAGTCTCAGACTTCCATTTTAGTTATCATCCATTCAAATAATATGAACGTAAAGAGGACAAAATCTTTGATATATAAAATAAACAAATCTTTATTAAATAGTCAAAATGTCTAATTTACATTGTTACATTTATTCCTGAAGAGCATAAACGTTAACAAAAGATATGGATTCCATCTTGTATTTTAACATTCCTGGATACCTATTTGATCATGTCTCTAAGATACAAGGAATATGATTTAGAATCTCGAAATCCATACTAAATAAGTCAAAAGGTAAGAATCCATAAACAAAAGTCTGCTAATAACTCAATATAAGATTGTTCTATATATGACCATCGGTAGACTTAATTTGAATTTCTCTACTATACGAAAATTATCAGAAATACAAATTGCGCTTGTGTCCTAGTTGCACATAATCTCATTATGCATAATATACTCATTGAATATCCCTACAAATTAACAATGGAGATAACGTCATTCCATTCTTAATGGAAATGATATATATTAGTAATGTTTTAATTAAAGATTCTGAAACTTTAATTAAACTCATTACGAACATATTTCGATGATTATTTTTTAATATAATCCTCCATATATAACACTTATATATAATATTTAAGGTTATATAAATATTGTGGAATTTTCAATGATATTCATAAAGTATTCAATAATACATTCACATAAAATAATGAAAATTTTTTTTTTTTATTAAATAAATAATAAATATCTCATTACATTTCATGTTTTTAGGACATCATTCCTAACCGGACCTTAAAAAGGACTTTGAACGAGAGAAGAAGTAAACACATGCTAACAGTTGCACCAACCATTGGTAGTCGACACTCCTATATATAAAATAGGATTAGGTTCATATCTTAGAAAAATTCTAGCTTTTATTAGTAATAATCATCATCATTGATCTTTTAACTAGTTAGAGATTGACATATAAAACTGTGTGAGGGCCATAATCAATGAATCCTAGAGTTGGTATATAAAATTATAAAATTTTGATCACCAGTGGCGATGTAGCAAGAATGTTGGTGATCTCATCCCTACTATAGTCATAAAAAAAAATAATAAAATAAAATAAAATAAAAAAGAAGAAGAAGAAGAAGAGAAAGCAAACAATTATCTAAATGTAAACGCCAAACATTTGATCAAGATAGAGAAGGGGTGTACACAGATTTTTTCAATGAACTGAAAAGATGCATTGCATTTTCACCAGTTTGGTTACGAAATACAGAGAAGTGCTTAAAACATAGTTATGAAAAGTAACTCTCAAGAAGGTGTTGGCCAGTTCTTCGCAATGTCAAAGTAGTAAGTAACGTCCAAGTAGCATCTTCCATCATCGTCCATAAACTGACAACAAAGAATGTCAAAATTAAAATTATTTAATAAAAAAAAAAAAAACCTAAGAAAAGTGAAAATTGTTTTTTTTTTTTTTTCATGTGAGTTTTAAAATTAGTTCAAATCTTACCTTGGTTCTCACGCAATAGGAACCCCTTGCAAAAATGATGGTTGGAGTAGTTTCTTCCTTTGTTTCATAAATGTAAGGCTCTGCTTGAGGACTATAAGTTCCCAACATTGTCTTTGAATTATCCACTACCAAATATAAAACCAATAAATTCAGTTTTTTTTTTTCATTAGTGTATATAACAAAATTAAATTTAAAGAAGCTCTCTAATATCAACCAATTTAATTGAATTCTCTGGCAAACTTTTAGGATAAAAATTGCTAAATAACACTACTAATACTAAGAATTTCTCAATGGTGTGCGTATAGGGTCTACTTATGATCACAAATTATAACGACTTAACATCTCTTATCATGCCACGTCACGCAGTGCTTTAATTGGATAGTCACAACTAATATAATTGTCATGTCATTTTCTATTATTGATCCGTATAGGTCTCATATGAAATCTCATGTTGACCAATAGCTAGAAAACGACAAATAATTATGCATGATTTTTCTTAGCACAACTCATATTTTTCGGACACAATACCTCTGAGGCCGGACTTCCAGACGCAGTTGGTGTACTTGAGGCCGGAAACAATGTTGTTGGCGACGGTGAAAGTGAATTTCAGGCGGTAACGATTGCCTTGCTTGAGAGTGAAGAGACTGCTCTTGGAATTGTTAGTGAATGGAATTGGCAACACAAGATCTGGCCTACACTGGCGCTGAATGGTGAGGCTCAGTATCTTCACTTCCGGTTCTTTGATCTCTGATTCAGCAAAATGGATGTAAATCATGATCATTATAATAAATTATTATTATTAGTTTTCTTTTTCTCAAAGAAATTGAACAAGTTTTTGGAGCTAAAAGTCAAGCTGAACTATACCCCACACACACACCCTTCTTGTGAGGGCATTGTGGCATTGATTTTGTGTAACAGCCAAAATTTATTGAACTACTAATTTCAAAATAATATTGACCAATTACAGAGTGACAACCAAATTAGCACTGGAGAATGCCCAAAAGGGCTAGAACTAAAATGTGCTTTCTGTTATCTCAATCAATCAGAAAATAAAAGTGGAAAGAGAATGGGTTGGGTGGTTGCGTTGGTTGGTGAAATTGTCTGCAATATTATGATTTTATGGGGGAAAAAAAAAAAAGAAAACAAAAGGGTATTTTGTAACTCAACTATCTTGCAAAAAGAGGGGGGCGGGGGGAAGATTCAGTGTTTATGAGAAAAATAGTAAGAGTACCTCCAACAGTAGAGAGATCGACTCTCCCAAGAAGCTGTTCCTTCCATTTCCTCAAACTTTCGTCATCCTTTAAAAAAAAAAAGGAACAAATAACAATTAACAAAATTTGCATGCATGAGATAATTACACTTAACACATTTTCAATACACATAATTAACAATAATATACATGCAAAAAGAATATAATGACAGACTAATTAATGACTTACTTTGTCTTTCTCAAGCTGGTCCTTGAGAGAGACCAAAGGGCCAGGATGCAAATTTTTCTCAGATTCCAACTTGGTAAGATCACCACCTTCTTCCTCAGTCTCTTCATCAGAGTCGTTGCTATTATGATCTTCATGGTCAGTCTCAGCATTTTGAATTTGGTGATCACCACATTTAACGGCGTTGATGCTCTTCTTCATGTTATCCTTGATCATCTGATCTTCTTCTTTTTCTTCCATTTGGGGCTTGAAAGTCATTTCTCTGCCTGAAGAGATCATGGCTTCTAATGCAGCAGACATTTTGTGGTTCAAAAGAAACACTCAAAGAAGTGGAAAAAGTTGAGACTTTTGTTTAAATCTTTTCTGGGTTATGTGACACTTTCAAGATTAATGCCAAATTTATAGACGCTCTTCTAGTACTTTTTTTTTCACTGTTTTTGTTGGAGAAAGAGAAAGAGAGAGAGAGATAAAAGGTTTTTGTAGTAGTAGTAGTAGTACTGGTTGAGAAGAGATTTTAATTATGGTTTGAACTTGGAAGTTTTTGGAAGATAGGAAGAAGACGAAGGTTGTGTAATGAAGGCAGTTGGGACTTGTTGGAGATATATATAAATTTTAAAGGCAAACCAAAGAGGGTTTTTTTTTTTTTTAAGCTGAAGTTTGGTGCACGGTGAGAGATAATGTTATAAAATGAAGAGGGGTCCGTTCAATTTTTTGTGGAGTCCCTTTACTTGCATTTTATTACAAAATGCCCCCACTCCTTTTGGTAATTTCCTGGTAGGTGTTTCCATACTTGTACTAATTATACATACACCTTTACTGATTTTGGTTTTGTTGAGTTTGGTGAAATGAGAAGGTGAGAAGGTAAGGTGAGGTGGTAATTGAATTATTGCAAATGATTAGTGTTATTCAACTGACACGTATATAAAATAAGTATATAAAACCCAATATAAGTGATGAAGTGATATAAAAGATTGACAGACATGTAACTATAAACTCAAAAATACTTTTTTTTTCTGTTTTTGTTTTATTTTTTAGTTTTTAGTTTTTTTTTTTTTTTTTTTTTGTTTTGGTAGAAATTTCAAAAGACTTCTAGGACGTGGAAGTTTACTTATAAACTACTCCTACTACCCGTGCCCATCCAATGATGCCACAATATCACATATACTTGCTCTTTTACTTTTTTGACTTGTCAATTTGCTTTAGCATTTTTATTTTTATTTTTTTTTTTTGTGGAGAAATTTACTTTTAACATATTTATATAGAAAAATGGAACTAAATGAGTACCGACACTTTTCATCAAACGCTTTAGGATATAAATTTTTACCTAGCAATCATGACTTATCAATCATGAATTAGGATCAATACTCGAGGTGTAGAAGTATTTGATGAAGAAAAGGGAAAGGACACATAATATAATCGCAAAACTATATAAAAGTTTAACAAATTTTACAAATTCTTGGTATTTCTTAAATATAGTATTTCTCTATTTGTTACATAATTTTTTATTTATGATATACTTGATGATATTGATTTCGAAATTTTTCTCAAACGTGCATCGAATTTCTCATAGAGTGATTGAATTATTCCTTTAATTGTTTAAAAAAGAGACTAAAATGGGAGTTTCTTTGGTAGGAGGATTAGAAAAAAAAAAAAAAAAAAAAAAAAAAAAATTATTGGTAATTTTTTATTTTTTAACTGTTAAATTTATATTAAAAATTATCTGTTAAAAACTAATATTGCCAGAGAGTTATATATATGTTGTTGATTTTAAAATGTCCAAAAAAAAAAAAAACTTCAAAATGAATATGGTCTAGTTCAACTTTCCAGTCAAACTTACGTCTTTTTTGCTGTAAAAATCATGTTCATTTGACAATATCTGGGGTGGGAAAATCTTCATATGGGACAGATTATGGATATATAAACTGAGAGTAGGGAATACATATGTGTATTGCACATTTCTAAACTAGATATCAAGACTACATTAAAATAAAATATGCTAAAGGGATGATTTTTAATAAAGATGATTAAAAACAGAATTCGTTTCATACCTAATCTTAGAATTCTCTTATAAACTGCCCATGTTTACTAGACCAAGCATAAGATTCTAACTTGCTCACATGAAAGTTAAATTTTTGTAAGTGGACAACCCAATAAAAAGCCAAAACCCAGCTCCTAGCACTGCTTTTTATTTTACTATTACTATTTTAAAGATCCAATGGTAAAAGTTGAAGCAAGTCGATGCAAAGTTGGCATTAGTTGAAAAGCAACATGGTCTTTGTGTTAGACAGCTTCGTACTGCATTGTCATGAAAAAAAGTCGATGAAAAAAAAAAAAAAAAAAAAAAAAAAACTCAATCCCCAAAAATCCTTTTATTTTCAGTCTCTCATCACGTGCTACAACATTCCATCCAAATATTTCTCCTCGAATCCTACAGTGGTGAACAACGTTTGCTTTCATCTTAAATGTTGAAAAACAGTTTAGGTGAAAGCAAACATGAATGTTGTATTTACCACTAAAATGTCGAGTATGGTTTCAGGTTTTGTTTAGCTTGCCGGAAGAATTGTGTGATTTGATTTTAATTGTGGTGATTTAAATTGTGATTCAAACCGGTCTTTAGATACATAAATAAATTGATATGTAAATTGAGAATAAAATACTAAATGTATTTAGATAAAGTGTTAAAAACAATTATTAGAGTTTTATAATAAATCTTATAAAACCTCATTGTAAATGACATTAAAAATACACAATATGGATGGAAATTTATTTCTCCTTTCATTATGAACATATTGAAAATAAAATTATTTTAATCAAAATTTGAATGAAAAATTTATGACATTTCTAAGTTTATAGTTGAGTAGAGAGAAAAATAAAATCTACAACATTTTTACTGTAGAAAATAATTGGGATTGTTCTAATCTAAAAGGGGGGGTCTCAATTCTAAAATTAAAAGTTTAAACCATTATTAATGATTTGAATTGTTTTCGTTTAATTCTCTCCCAAACATCAATTTGAATATTGAACTACAGTTTGAATTGAATTGTTTGGCTTGAGATGTTAAAACCAACGTGACATCTTCTGTTTTGGTGGTCAATGAACACTAGGTTGAACGGCATGAGTTTGATGAGACGGGGAAGGATTTAAGAGGGCACGAGTTTGATATCACATTGCAAATTAAGGGTCTTTTTACAGTAGGGGCTTCCGGTGGTAGTGTTTTTTTTTTTTTTTTCAGATTTAAATTTGATCAAAATCACACAAAACAAACAATTTCCGATATAGATCCAACAGTAAAAATATAAATCTACTAATAGTTTTTTTTTTTTTTTTTAATCCTGACTAGAAATTTTCGTAAAATAAATAAATAAATATAAACTGTTTTAACTAAAAGATTGTTGAAAACTACGGCCCCAAATAAATGCAAATGTGAATATCGTAAGACATGGTATATTTAGTTCCTCAGACATTGCACTCTAATACATCCATGCTAAAAGAAGGCCACTGTGTAACTTTCTAGTGAAAAACCAGTAGGACAAAATCAAAAGATAACAAGCCAATATCAAGTTTTGGCATTTGACCATAAAAAATATTAGCACAAGGTTTGGGTTTCAAGTAGTTTGGTAAACAAAGTCTTAATATTATTATCATTTATGCTTTACATGCTTGGATATCTGAAACTGTGTTGATAAACTAAAATGTTAACTACAAGATCCCCAATTTCTTTATCCATGCTTTATTCGAATAACGCAAGGCATAAGCGCCTTTTCTTGGCAGCATCTAAATTTTGTTGAAACAATTTATAAAGCGTGAAACATACAACTGCACCTCTTCAGAACTATAACATAATCACATTCCCCTCATCTTTCAGCAGCATGTGTATAAATGCAACGCATGTTGTCATCTCAAACCTTCTGCAACAAGCCATTAGCAGTCATACTATCGTGTTATCCATGAACATGTATACTGCTGTTCACAAAGATATACAAATGCACAGTGTACTAAGGACAGCTAATTCATCTACTAGACCAGTCTGCACATGCAATCGATCTTCAGGGAAAGAATCTCGAGAGGGGCTATTACAAGGGCTGTGGACGTGTCTGAACTACGAAGATATCTTTGCCAACAACACATCCTTCTACATCCTGGGGGCAGCCAAACTTCTGCTCAAGGAAGAAACCCACGGCACCAAGGCGCTGACCAATCTGGCGGCGGAAAATTGGATCAACGGTCAATGGTTTCTTGCTGTAGTCTACAGTCAAATGGATAACCTCGCCGTCAGCAGCGCCTGCAGCAAGAACTGCAAGCTCCTCACTGAAATTTGCAAACGACAGCGTTCTTACCGTCCCATCAAACTTCTCGGACGATAGACGCCAGGCTGTGCCTCTGGTGCCTGAAGCCAGTGTTTCACCAAGGCCAGAAGCAATTTCAGCTTCCACGTATTTATTATCTTGGTCTGTTGGACTTTGTGTGTGGAGAACAAAGGATAGATCTGGTGAAAGCATCTCCTGCACTAGAACTGCCATTGAAGCTTCCCCCTGTGGAACACCAGCTGCTCGGCGGCTCAAAATTGCTCTTCGGGTGTAAAGTGAAGCCCATACTCGACTAATAGCATTTCCTAAGATGCTTGGATTTGAAGTACTAACATTGGGAATTGATTCATAGAGTCCAGCAGCTGACAGTCCAGACAAGTCCTCAACATTAGCACTTGAACGGACAATTAATCGTGCATCCCTGGGAAATATTTTCTCTATGCTATCTATAATGTCATTCGGGGGCTGTAAGGAAGAGATGAGTTCCTGGAGCTGACCACATAATTTGTCGAGTTCACCGCCTTCAAGTTTTGCTGTTTCTATCTTATCGAGAAATGACTTAAAAGTTTCCATCAACTTGCTTTGTTCTAATGCCAATTCCATAGAGCCAAATGGTATCACTGCCCCTGCAGGAACACGGAATGATGCTGGGACCCCTTTGTCATTGTAAACTGCCAATGAAGAGACACATCTTCAGTAACATCACAAATTTTACTAAAAACAAAAATTGTACCATATATAACCAGTCGTTCTCAATCAAGGTAATTGAAACACATGAACCAATTACAACAACTACAACCTGAGCATGATGACAAGAAGAAAGGCATATAAGGCATATAAGGCATATATGTATCATTAACATAAACTAGATATGTCAATTCCAAATATAACAACGTGTGTCTCTAGTACATTCTAACATTTAAAATGATGATTGGCCCGTCCACATTGCTGGCAACTCCAATTTTGTTCAAGGACTACCTTTCATGCATTATTTTGGCAGTGTAATAATACAAATTATACAATACAGGGTGACAAACAAAACCTAAAAGGATGAATTACTGGCCTTGTGCTGCAAAAGATATGAATTAGTAACACATCCCTACAGAAAATGACCAGAAGCAGAAGACTTTGCACCCTAAGGAAAGATAGAAGTTTTGACCAACAAAACGACTACCTTTATCAGATGCTGCTGCCAATGAAGCTAAACGACCACAACCAGAAGCCTTTGCACCTGAATTCTCAGCTTCAGCATCAGCAAGTAAGAGAACTCCTCCAGCAGAACCCTGGTTGGAAACACAACCATTGACAAATTGATGATCATCAAATCTTGGACTTGGCACTGTAAAAGAAATAGTAAAGTGGCTGAAATTTTGATGAAAATATAAGGAAGAACAACAACGTGATACCCGATTAGAATAAGGAGCTTTTGTAGACGACCAGGACAGATCTTCAGGTCTGGGGAGTTTAACTGTTGATGAGTCATCACCTGAAAGAGCTTTCACAGCAAAGTGTTTTTTGCTATTATCGGATGAAGACAGATGAAGATTAACACCCACTGAGGACGCATCCAGCCTTCAGTGTTCCACATGGGTACATAAGAAGGGTTGTCAGTTCAAAAAAATGCATATCCGAAAAAGCAATGCAATTTTAAAGAATGAATAATATGTTCTCTAAATCAGGAGGTCTTCCAGAAAAATAACCTCACATATTTTCCAATATGCTTTTTTATATCAGCAACTTTATCGTCGTCTTCGCATGTCACAAAGACAACCTTCTCCTGTAAAATACCACTAATTTGTAATGAATTCAGTCGCAGATAATATAACTAGCATTTAAGGAGTTGAGACTTGCCTGCCGGGCCCTAACACCAAGATGAGATAAGTGAGGTAGCTCTTGCAAAAGGACAACTCCCACTATATTACTTCCTGCAACTGCCACCTGCCAAATAGAAAAACCGTAAAAATACACCTTTTGTTTAAAATGAGAATGTCTGATCTGCCATCTGACAGAAAGTATTGAAAACCTCCTCATCTCCATCTGCTTTGTTGACCAGAAGAACAATTGATCCTTCCACTGATGATGGCATTGACCCCGGGACAATTCTATCAACCTGGTATTGTCATAAGAATGTTATACAGTGATCTGAAACACTCAATGTTCTGGCAGCACATATTATAAGTTGACGTAATTCAAGGCATCGTATGTTAGATAAAGGCAGATTTTACACAGATTTTCACTTGAGGAAAAATCCCTAATGTATCAAGCCACAATTAAATGCTCACATTTCAACCAAATCCCTAAGCTTACACCATTTAGAAATGAAGGTTTTCTGAGGGAATTGATCTGATTTTCACTTATTGAACCGAATAAAAAATACAAGATTATATAGAGAAGATGGCTCCACTATGAGAGCCATGAGACCCGGACCAAATCAACCTAATAGAGGAAAATCCTCCACTAAACTAGGAAGGAAATAAACGATGAGATTTGGTAATATTCTACCGGAATCTCCTTATTACTACTTACTAGAAATACAGAACATAATTCCTAACTCTTAAGTGAGAATTCCACACTCCCCCTTAAGCTGGGTTGTAAGTGTTTTACATGCCCAGCTTGCTACTCAATTCTTCAAAGTTAGTTCTTCAAAGAGCTTTAGTGAGTATATCTACAGTTTGAGACCTAGTACGGGTGTATACCAAATGTACAATTGCCTTCTCAATCTTCTCTGGCATTTCATGCTCGATGTGCTTTGTTCTATCATAGTGCACAAGGTTCTTTGCAATACTTATGGCAGCTTGGTTGTCACAGAATATTTTGATGGACTTCTCAATAGTTATTCCCAACTCACTAAGTAGTCTCCTTATCCACATTCCTTCACAAATACCGAGAGCTAGAGCTCTAAATTCAACCTCTGCACTACTTTTTGAGACTACGGATTGTTTTTTACTTCCCCATGTTACGAGATTTCCCCAAACATAGGAACAATACACAGATGTAGATCGCATGTCCGACACATTTCCTGCCCAATCTACATCTGAGAAGACTTCAACATCTCTATTCTCATTCTTCTTTTTAACAAACCTCTCCCTGGAGTCATCTTAAGGTACCTAAAGATTCTATTTACAGCTTCCATAGGTTCTTCTGTTGGGCTGTTCATAAATTGACTTACAACACTAATAGAGAAACCAATACCAGGCTGAGTATGTGAGAGATAGATAAGTCGTCCCACAAGTCATTGATATCTCCTCTTGTCGACTGGTGCACTTGCTTTCTCAGTCCCTATCTTCTTGATTAAATCCATTGGAGTGTCTACAGGTTTACATCCAAGCATACTTGATTCCTTCGGTAAGTCCAAAACATACTAAGTTGGGAAACAAATATACCTTTCCTTTATCGTGCCACCTCCATGCCAAGAAAGTATCTAAGATAACCAAGGTCTTTGATTTCAAATTCCTTAGCTAAAAACTTCTTCAATCTCAAGAATTCCTCCTCATAATCACATGTTAAGATGATGTCATCTAGGTATACAATCAGTATTTTATGAATAGTGTATGATCTGCATGACATTAGGTGTATCCATTTCTAATTACTAACTTTGCAAACCTGCCAAACCATGCACAAGGAGATTGCTTGAGTCCATATAGAGAGTTTCAAAGTCTGCATACCTTATTGTTGTTAAGTGAAGTTTCTAGTCCTGGTGGTATCTCCATATACACTTCTTCCTCCATGTCACCATTCAAAAAATGCATTCTTGACATCCAGTTGATGTAAAGGCCAATCTTGGATTGTTGCAAGGGAGAGGAGGACTCGGATGGTGTTGAGTTTAGCCACTAGAGCAAACGTTTCTTGGTAATCTATTCCATATGACTGAGTAAATCCCTTAACAACGAGACGGGCTTTTAACCTCTCAATACTTCCATCAGTCGTATGTTTGATTGTGAAGATCAACTTACAACCAACAGGTTTCTTTCCAGAAGGAAGTTCTGAGATTACCCAAGGGCCATTTTTTTTCCAAAGCTCCAATTTCTTCACTAACTGCTTTTCTCCACTTTGGGACCTGCACACTATCAAGAGCCAAAACAAATGCTTGGTAGGGTGGTGACAATCCTTCATACGAACAAAAATTGGAGATGGGATGATTTGTGCATGTTCTAACACCCTTTCTTAACGCAATCGGAATATTCAGGTCATCAATAACAGGTTCAACATTCTCAGGATCAGAAGTGCCCTTACCTGAGTGAATTTCAATAAGTTTCGGACTCAGTTCAAATTCTTGGTCATGCATGAGAGGTGTTGAGTGCTTTGTTCCCTTCTCAGGTTTATGCCTTCTAGCATAGACACGAAACTCATTTTTTTCCAATTTGTGGTGATGTGGAGTGGTTACGGACTGGAGATTGAAGTGGACTTGTAGGAAGATGACGTTAATGGTTTAAAGTGGGCTTGTAGGAGGGAGACTCACATATTGGTCTATGGTTGGGGATTGAATGATATGATCAGTGACTTCAGGATGAATGGAATTCGGTTGTGATGGCTGTGAGAAGTCCCCGGGCTGAAGTGTATGATCAAGATGAGATTCAACATCTTTAAGAGTGTCCCAAAGCTGATGTTCCCTCATGTTCTCCCCCTGAATTTCATATTTGGGGTAATAGGATTGATGTTCAAAGAATGCCACATCCATTGAGTTGTACATATTTTTGGTGATAGGAGAGTAGCATTTATACCCCTTTTGGTTTGGTGAGTATCCGAGAAAGATACATTTGATGAATTTATGGTCTAATTTGCTACGATGTTTTTGATGTATATGAATAAATACTGAGCACCCAAATATTCTAGTAGGAAGTGAAGAGATGATTTTGGTATGTGAAAAGGTCTGGAGGACTTGACAAGGAGTTAGGAATTTTAGAATTTTGAAGGGCATTCTATTCATAAGGTATGCAGCTGTAAGGACTGCCTCTCTCCAAAAATATTTTGGAACGTGAGTAGAGAGCATGAAAGAGCGAGCGGCTTCTAATAGGTGCCTATTTTTTCTTTTTGCAATCTCGTTTTGTTAAGGTGAGTCAATACAAGAACTTATGTGAACTATACCCTGACTTAGGAGATAAGTATCAAGGACAAATTTAAAGTATTCTTTGACATTATCAGTTTTTAGGACTTGGATTATGGTTTGAAATTGAGTTTGTATCATGGAATTGAAATTTTGAAAAATTTGACCAACTTTTGACTTTTCTTTCATAAGAAATATCCAGGTAAGCCTAGTGTGATCATCAACAAAAGATACAAACCATCGTGTTCCTGTTATATTTTTAACTCTTTGACGGACCCCACACATCACTATGAATCATGGCAAATGGATGAGATGGTTTATAAGAGAGACTAGGATAATTGTTATGAGTATGTTTGGCAAGTAGGCAGATTTCACAATTGAAAATCTTTGGACTTTTATTAATAAACAATGAAGGAAATAGTTTTTCAAGATACACAAAATTTGGATGACTAAGAATATAGTGCCATAACATGACTTTGCTATCTTTATTGACACTGGAATTTAAAATTGACAAACTCTTAAAAGACATACAAATTGCATTCTAAGTTTGTCTTCTTAGAGGAATATCATCTTTGAGAAGATAGGGTCCTAAACACTCCTCAGCACTGCCAATCTTCCTCCTCGAATCCAATTCCTAAAATTCACACAAGTTTGGGAAAATATATTGACACAGTTATGATCACAAGTCAATTTACTTATCAAGAGTAAATTATAGTCCAAATTAGGAACATGGAGAATAGAATTTAGAGTCAGGTCCTTTATAATCCTAATTGAGCCTGTTCCCGCAACTTTAGACAAGGATCCATCAGCTATTCGGACTGTATAATTCTTGCTACATGGGTTGCATCTCCCGTCATGTGGTCTGACATTCTAAAGTCAATGAACCATGGACATGAGAGCCTTTTATTGACTGTAAGGGCATTGGAGAAATTACCTTTTTGTACTAACATGCTAGTTCCAGGGACAAAAGTACTTGACTGAGTGAAGAGTTTTTATAGGACTTCGAGCTGCTCCTTGGTGAAAGGGTTGTCTCTGTTGAAGTAGAACTATCATCTATGGTAGCAGCAGCATTGGCATGGTTCTCTCTGTCATGGGCTGGTCGTGTCCAATCGGCAGGTTTGCCGTGAATTTTCCAGTAATTTTCTCTGAGATGTCTTGGTTTCCAACATTGGTGTTATGGGCTGGTCGTGTCAAATCGGCAAGTTTGTCGTGAATTTTCTAGTAATTTTCTCTGAGGTGTCTTGGTTTACGGCAGTGATCGCACCAAAATCTCCCTTTTCTCTGCCGATTGTTGTTGTTTTACGAGTTTCCTTGAGCTGCAAGTGCAGATCCTTCAAGTGTTGTAGCAGTGTATAGATAGAGATCCCATTATTAGTTTCTTTCTACTCTCCTCATGACGGACATTTGAAAATGCCTCTTTTACACCCGGAAGAGGTTTGGTCCCCATTACTCTCCCTCTGACTTCATCTAGATTTTTATTGAGGCCGAGAAGAAATTTGAATGTCCGTTTCTACTCCACAATTTTCCTGTACAAGGATGTATCTTCCGGGCACTTCCCGGTGTGGACTTCGAACATATCCATTTGTTGCCAGTGGTGAATCAGACTATTATAATACTGAGAAACTGTGGGATCTCCCAGGTGTAGGTCGTGCAGTTTGCCTTCAATTTTGAAAAATTCTATAGTATTTTCAGAACTCGAGTAAGTCATCCTCGTTGCATCCCAAATTTCCTTCGCTGTCTTGTATAGAATAAAATTTTCTCCTATGTTATGATTCAACAAATTAATCAACCATGACATCACCATGTGATTCTCAGCTTTCCACACCTTGAATTTGGAATCATTCTTCTCTGAAATGATGAGTTCATCGGTGAGATATTCATCTTTGCCCTTTCTGCATATAAACATCATTACAGATTGGGACCATTTGAGATAGTTATGCCCCTTAAGTTTGGGATTCATGATGAGAAGAGAAGTACCTTCTGATCCTCCATGATTGCTTACAGCAAGTGCCACTTCTTGGCTAGAGGTTACTTCAAATGTTTGGCTTTGGCCCTCAGGAGTCATGCCGTATTTTGCCATGATGAAGAATTACATTTTTAGAGACCAGCTCTGATACCATGAAGTCTTTCTGAGGGAATTGATCTTATTTTCACTTATTAAACTGATAAAAAAATACAAGATGATATAGAAAAGATCACTCCAATATGAGAGCCATGAGACCCGAACCAAATCAACCTAATAAAGGAAAATCCTCCACTAAACTGGGAAGGAAATAAACGATGAGATTTGGTAATATTCTACCAGAATCTCCTTATTACTACTTACTAGAAATACAAAACATACAATCCCTAAAATTCCTAACTAACACTAAGTGAGAATTCCACAAGAAAGCGAAAAAAGGCTTGCAACCATAAGAATCTTTTTTTCTTGACCAAGACATCTGCACAAGTCAAAAGCATGCTTCATGAAAAGAAGCAAACAAATAATGAACCAAACTATTGAATAGCAAACCACATGTTCGGAAATTATTTATCCTAAAATACGTCTTTACATTCTAGCGCTCTGCCATCACAATTTTGGCCAAACCTGTACCTCAATTGGACTAGCTCAATATAAGGAATATTTATTTTTAACTAGAAGCCCCAAACACCAAAGATTTATGTTAGGAGGGCCGAATACATGGAAGTTGATAACAATTACAAAATGCATATGTTGAATTTCACTAGTACCATGTTAGATACTAGCTCTTACGAAGTTACAGAGTGAGGGGTAAAGTGAGGAGAAAGAAAATGAATTTGGGGATGTAATTTTTATAGTGTTTATTTGTCATGATTTTGACTAGGATTAGAGGAAAGGTATAAAAGGGAAATAATGGGAGAGCTTCACTGTGATTTAGGAGGATTTTGGGAAACTTTGGAGAGCTGATGATCTCTCGAATACCACCGAGTGTACTTCTCCGGAGTCCTCAAACACTCCAGGTTGTTCTTAGTGTACCCTTTTAATTTTCCTTATTTTGATTGTGTTCTGTGTGCCAACTGAAGTGAAGTGATCAATACGGCTTCGCTTGGTATGATGGTTCAAATTAGAGTGATTCTAGTTTTAATTTTGGAATCAAAACCATGATTCATAATTTTGGGTCAAAATCATGGCTCTAAAACCAGAACTAAAATCAGAGGTTTGAGCCACCCAAAACCAGGGGGGGAGGTGGTTTTAGAATCAATGGTGATTCTGGTTTAAAACATCACATCAAGGTTCAAATCTTGAAGCAAAACAATCCAAACCAAACACTGATTCTGGATGAGTCAAATCAGACCCACTTTTTAACTTTTTGTAAACAAACACTAGTTTGAACCATAATCATAATTCTGGATTCTAAAACCCTTATACCAAACGTGCTCTAAAATATTTTTGATTTCATCCAATTTTATTATCAATTTCTGGTCTCTGAATGTGTTTGGGGTTGTTTGGCTTGGATTTTAGGTACCTTAATTTTGGTTTCATGAAAGGAAGCTTCAAAGTTTGGCTTTCTGCCCTCGAGTCATCTTTGGTATTTTGCCATGATGAAGAATCCGAGGAGATCCGCCATGAAGGAGAGCCCACGCGAATAAAAAAATACAAGATGATATAGAAAAGATCGCTCCAATATGCCAAATCCCAATAAGCAGAGATTTGGTAATATTCTACGAGCTCCTTATTACCTTGGAAGGTGGTTCGCAACTAACACTAAGGGAGCCGAAGAAAAAAAGGCTTGAACCATAAGAATCTTTTTCTTGACCAAGACATACGCACAAGCATGCTTCAGGAAGTTGGAAGATTTGAATAGAAACCACATGAGGTTCCAAAATACGACATTCTAGGTAATTTTTAGCAAATCTAGCTCAATATAAGAATATTTATTTTTAACTAAGTTTGGAGCCCAATACTTGGTTGAAACAATTACAAAATGCATATGTTGAATTTTCACTAGTACAATGTTAGATACTAGCTCTTCTGATTCTGGAGCAGAGGACAAATTGAAAAGAAAATAATTTGGGGATGTAATTTTTATAGTGTTTATTTGTCATGATTTTTTGACTAGGATTAGAAAAGCCATATCTACTTCGTGAAGGAGTTAGGCAGCTTGGGGAATTTGACCGGATCCTTGTTCTTAGTGTACCCTTTAATTTTCCTTGATCCACTTTGTGGGATGGACCGGATTCTAGTTTTAATTTTGGGTGGAAAACCATGATTCATAATTTTGGGGACTAAGGGGCCTCCCACGGGGGGGAGAATCAATGGTGATTACCATCAGGTGGGGTGGCCAAATCGGACCCAAGAAACAAACACTAGTTTGAACCATAATCATAATTCGGCGTGAAAAGGGCTTTTGGATGGCTGATTTGGACTTGGATGAAAGGGGTAGGCAGCTTGGATTTTTCCCACGACAGATGGGACCTCATCGGGACAGGGAGCCAAGTCTGGACCCTGAACCAACAGGGGGCTGCCCGGTTAGAGGACCCGATCCAAACCTGATTGGGGCTGAAGTGAGGAGAGGAATTAGACCTAGAGCACAATCTGGAGCTTTCTATTGGAGAAGCGAGTATGAGCCGAAATTGGATCAGCGTGGCCGTCGGAGGGAAGATGGTTGGATTTGACGTCCCGAAACTCCAAAGGGGTTGTGAACAAGGGGGGAAATTTGAGGAAAAATGATGGAAATGTCAATCTTCTCAAGAGAGCATCCGTGTGGCTGGCATTTTAAAGCGGAACATCATTTCGACATGTATGAGGTGCCATAAAGAGACAAAGTGTCGGCGGCTTCAATGTGTATGGAGGGACGAGCTTTGAAATGGTTTAGGCAGACCAACTTCCAAGATTCGTTCGTGGGATGGCAGGATTTGAAGGCGGTGATCTTGAAGCGATTTAGTAGGGCCAAGGGACCCTACGGAGAGGTTGATGGCGCTCAGGCAAAGTGGGACAGTTGCGGACTATTTAGATTGTTTTGAGATGTTGTCAGCTCCGATCACGAACATGCCGAGTGCTTTCTACAAAGGGGTATGTGTTCTTAGTAATTTGCTTATTAATGACAGACATAGACACTTAACCATAAGGTAGTATCAATTGGAAATTCATACGATTCAATTTTGTTCATTTTCTATAATGGAATGGATGCAAGACAAGAAGGAAATATAACATAGAGAAGTGAGAGAAATATTGAAAGAAGAAGATGAAAGGAAAAGGCAAATAGCATTGTCTATGATAATTATCAATAACCAAACTAATCTGAGACAATTGGTTCATTTAAATATCTGTCCTAAATGAAATACGAAACCCCAAACACTTGCACAACATAAATTGTTGTGCTAAGGGCATAGATTACAATGAAATGTTTGGCAAAAATCTAAGGGCTTGTTCTTTTGAAGTGTAACTTGAGTGTAATTTTTGAATTGAATTTGAGTTATAACTTGAGTTGAAGTTAGAACTTGAATAAAGTTGAGTATAATTGAGGCCCCATTTATTTCGCTATATCGAGTTTAGAATTCAAGTTTTGCTACAGTAAAAAGCTCTCACAAACAATCACATCTAACTTTTTTGTTACAGTAAAAAACTCTCACTTAAAATCACATCTCAACTCGAATTAAAAACTCAAATTAGAGAACTAAACAGGCCCTGAATAAAGTTGAAACTTAAAAGAACGTGAACTTGAATAAAGTTGAAACTTAAAAGAACGTGAACTTGAATAAAGTTGAAACTTGAGTTGTCTTTTTTTGAGTTTTATAAACAAAAGAACATACCCTAAGATTTTGGAGTTTTCATTGAAAAGACAGAGAAGAAAATATGAAAAATGTTGAATGAATTACTATGCAAAAGTACACGGGAAATTAAGGATCCCTAATCTCCCTAATTAGGGATCCTTAATTATGAATTACTATGCAAAAGGAAACTAATCTCCCTAATTAAGAGGAAAATAACTATTGATTCCTAACATCTCTATTATAGCTCACATGATCGGTCAACTAATCAAATATAGTATATAATTACAATAATCCCCAAAATCCTCCAACACTCCCGCTCAAGCTAGCATGAAGATATCACTCACGACAAGCTTGTTGACCAAGTTTTCGAACTACGCCTTAGGAAGCCCTTTGGTGAGTATGTTTGCATCTGGCTAGTGGTTAGTATGTAAGACATGCATATCACACCACTATCCAGCTTTTCTTTGATGAAATGTTTGTCGACTTCTACATGTTTTGTTCCTTCATGTAGAACTAGATTGTGAGCAATGGAGATTGCTGCTTTGTCGTCACAATACACTTTGATAGGTGTTGTCATAAGAACTTTCAACTCTACCAGAAGTCTTTTCATCCATAAAACTCCACAGAATCCATGTGCGACTAAGCGAAACTCTGCTTCAGCACTACTCCTTAACACAACACTCTGTTTTTTACTCTTCCAAGTGACTAAATTTCCTCCAACAAAGGTACAATAACCCGAGGTGGATCTTTTGTCACTTAAAGTGCCTACCTAATCCGCATCAGTGTAGGCTTCCACCTAAAGATGGCCTCTGCTTTTGAATTGAGTCCCTTCCCCAAAGTTCCTTTAAGGTATCTCAAGATTCTAAACACGGCTTCAAAGTGAGCAGACCCAGGTGAATGCATAAACTGGCTCACCACGCTTACTGTAAAGGCTATGTCCGGTCGTGTATGGGCCAAGTATATCAGTCTTCTAACTAATCTATGATATCTTTCGCGGTCTACCACTTCACTTTTAGCCGCTGCTTCCAACTTCAAATTAGGCTCGATAGGAGTACTTGCTGCCTTTACAACCAGTCATTCATGTTTCTTTGAGCAAATCAAGAATGTACTTGCGCTGGTTGATAAAAATTCCCTCATTGGATCTCGCAAACTCCATACCGAGGAAATATTTTAACTTTTTGAGATCCTTGATTTCAAATTCAACCTCGAGCTTCTTTTTCAGATGGTTGATCTCAAGAAAATCATCCCCAGGCATGATTATATCATCTACATACACTATCAGAATGGCCACTTTACCTTCGATGGCCATGTCTTCTAATAACACTCCTAAAGCGCTCAAACCAGGCTCTTGGATACTGCTTTAGTCCATATAAAGTATATATATGTCTTCTAATATATACTTTTTGCAAATCTCTGTTAAGAAACGCGTTTTTAACATCCAAGTGATAGAAAGGCCAATTGGAATTAAATGCAAGAGAAAGAAGTATTATGATAGAATTTATTTTATAACACTCCTAAAAGTCTCTTGGTAATCTATAACTCTTTGGATAATCTTTTGCTTTAGTCCATATAATCTTTCCACATTTCTTCAACATTTCACACTTTACAACCAATGATACTCCCAAGTCTTGAATGAGTTAACAAAAAGAGAAATGGTGCTAGGTTCCACATTCATATATAGGTTTTTGATAAACAAAAAGGAAACTCTGCTTAATTACATATATTGATTGATATCTATTCTAACATCCAATCTTAGATAGAAAATTCCAAAAATTGTCAATTAAATGCAAGAGAAAGAAGTATTATGATAGAATTTATTTTAGCAACAGGAGCAAAAGTCTCTTGGTAATCTATAACGTGAGTTTGAGTGAATCCTTTTGCTACGAGTCGTACTTTGTATCTTTCCATACTTCCATCTGCTCTACATTTCATTGTAAACACCCATTTACAACCAATGATACTCCCAAGTCTTGAATGAGTTAACACAGAAAAAGAGAGAAATGGTTTTCTGTATATCATTCCAATCAGTGGTTACATTCATATATAGGTTGATTTGATAAACAAAAAAAGGAAACTCTGCCAAATTACATATATTGATTGATATCTATTTTAGGGAAATATTCTATCTTAGGAAAGAATCCTAATTCTCCTAAAAATGGTCAACTATACACTATGAATAAGCTATATCGGGCCGAGTATTGCCAAGATACAACAACCCACCATATCAATTCCTCTACACTCCCTTTGCTTCTCCCAACTAGAGAATAGATATCTTCCATTTTTATGTTTCCTTCAAGAGATGGAAATCAAACCATGAAAAACCTATACTATTTAGTCCTTTAGTCAAGACATCCGCTCAAACGATTTACCCCTCATCATCTCTGCACTATAAGACATCAACATCAATCCTATTTCCAACTTCTCTTTAATAAAAGTGTGTCAATCTCCTTGTGTTTTGTCTTCATTACATTAGCGAATCTCCCAAACCAAGCTATATTATTGAGTCAATGTTTATTTACACACCTTGTTGCCTCACAAATCTGGGTGGAACCTTCATAGGATTTCTTCCTAGATCACCATTAATTTTCATATCATCCAAGATGATCTTCAACCAACAATAGTTCACATTCATCTTCGCCATTGGGGCAAAACGTCTCTTGATAATCAACTCCATAAGTCTCGAGTGTAGCCTTTAGCAACCAGCCTCTTAAGACTACCATCGAACTCTATTTGAGAGTGAACACCCATTTGACCTCGATTCTTCCCTTTCATCAACGATCTCCCAAGTGTTGTTTTTTTCCAATGCATCCATTTCTCTCTCATAGTTACTAGATTTCCAATGCCAATAAAGTGTTTGGAACAAAAGTAGTGTGCGACGATATCCGAAATTTCTATGGAGTGGTGAGAAACGTTGTCACATAATGAGACAATGGATATAAAGGGTGTTTAGTGCATTCTCTAGTACCTTTTTGAGGGCTTCCAAAGTGAGTTCCTTGTTCTTTACTTGAATTAGAAATCCATGTTTTCTTCATTACCGACTACCTTTTGAACTTGTAGTGTAACACTCTTCTTCATGAATACACTTGAGGAAATCGCATAGAATCATAAATACGAATAGGATTATGACTAGACACTGGAGTGGACACAAACTCAAGTTCAGTGGGAGATGTAAGATTCTGTTTTTGAGTGGACGGAGACAATGGAGACAACGAAGTTGAGGGTAAATCAAGGGGCTCAAAAGAAGCAAGATCATTACTAACACCCTAGTCTTTATCTTCCATAAGTGAGATCTCCAAGATAAGTTGACACATTTTTCAACAAAGGTAACATCGGCAGATATGAAAGTTTTCTTAGTGGGGGATGATAACACTTATATCCTTTGCTAGATGAATCCCACTTAATTGCCCGTGGGTCTAATTTCCCTCTATTTTGGTTATGGGCAAAAGGTACATCCGAAGACTCTATTGGCCACTTGATGTTACCAAGGATTTTTATGGTTTTCCATGGGAGTTGTGTAATCTAATGTTCATGAAGGAGTCTTTCATGTATGTGGCAAAGTGAGAAACGTAGTCCCCAATAGGATTTAGGAACATTCCCTTGGAATAACAATGCCCGAATTTAACAAATGACCATTTTTCCTTGGTGTGCTCACACATGATGACTCATGAAACCTTCAAAGTTGACAAAATTTGGTTGAAGTAATCCCTTGCATTGTCATACCTAAAGCTTTTAATTTTTACCCCAAACTCGTTTTGGATCATGGAATGGAAGTTAGGGACAACATTGCTCACTTCAGACTTTTGTTTGAGTAAGAATAGCCATGTGAAACAAACCATCGAGCCCCTGAAATGTTTGGAATTGTGGATGGTCCCTACATGTCACTGTGAATTAATTCAAAAGGACGCAGTGATCTTTTATTACTAATGGGAAAAGATACAAATTATCATCAACATCCACTAGGAAACATGATATTTAAGATTCTCAAAGATGGATGACCAAGACGCAGGTTGAATGCTTTATTTGAAAACTAAGGAAAGATAGACAAATTATTCATGATCCTATTCAAATCCGTTCGGGATAGTAGAGCTTCATTACATTAGCGAATCTCCCAAACCAAGCTAACATTTTAGGGGATTGAGCCTTTGAATCCAGACAAGGTTTGTTGTTACTTTGGTTCTTTTTACAAGAGATTGTTAGCTATATCTTCTAACCACAAACCGTAACCGTGAGCCATTGAAATGTTCATGGAGTGTAAATTTTGTTCTTCTAGATCACCAAATCAATTATCCAAGAATCGCAAAGCAGTTTCACATCATAATTTTTGAAGAATGAAGGTTTACCAATCCACCGAAATGTACCGAGGGCTTCTCAAGGATCCAAGATTTGTCAATTTCTTCACTATTAAACATCTTACGATTGGTTTTTTTCATGGGAGCTTGAGATTGAGTTCTCTGGCGGCCTCCACGATAATCAACTTACCATTCAACTTCGGTGTAGCCTTTTCACAATAGTTACCTTGGTGTGTCTTCCTTTATACCTCTTAAGACTACCATCAACCTTGTATTTGAGAAAATCTTGTGAACACCCATTTGTAGCAAACCCTTTGGTTTCTTCCCATTTTCTATCAACAATCTCCCAAGTGATCCTTTTTTTCTAATGCATCCATTTCCTCTCTCATAGCACCCCTCCAAAGAAGGCATTCCTCTTTTCCACAATGCCTCTAACCCGATAAAGTGTTTGGAACAAAAGTCATAGGTGTGTCCTTCTCAATGAAATTCAATGAAATTTCTTCATTTCAATGGTGAGAAATCAAGTTTAAGTTGACACAGGTTCTATGAGACAATGGATATAAAGGGTGTTTCTTTTCTTATTCATTCTAGTATAATACCTTTTTGAGGGCAATAGGTCCCACATGAGAATTCTATTTCTTTCTTTCCTTATTTATTCATTTAATCAAAACCTAACTTAAAACATGTCTTCATTACCCTCAACTTGGTGCAAAGATATCAATCATCTTGAACTTGATATCGGAATGGTCCAGACGCAACTTCTTCAAATGAATACAAATTATCCCTTGAGGAAATGCGCATCTCAACATGCAGAATCATGTAAATTTGGATTGTGAGCAATATCGATTGGAACTTATTGGTCTTACCTGACTAGATCTAAATTCACCGGACTACACACAAACTCCTCCAAGTGACTAAATTGCCCCGGAGATGTAAGATTTTGATTTTGAGTGGATGGACCCGCCGATCGATCATCTGAGACAATGGAGACAATAACGAGAATTCGTTGATGGGTAAATCACCATGGGCTCAAAAGAATGCAAGATCATAACTAAATCAATCTCCCAGTCTTTATCTTCCATAAGTGAGATCTCCCATCACCAAGATAAGTTTGCTTCTATTGAAGTATCCGTTTTTTCACTCATTCAAAAAAGGATGTACATCGGCGACACCACAATGAAAGTTTTCTTATTCCAAGGGATGATAACACTTATATCCTTTGATCTCAAATTCCTTGGCTAGACTAATAGATGAAATCATCCCCGTCAGATTATATCATCCACATAGACAATAATTGCCCCTTGTCTTTGGGTCTAATTTCCCTCTATTATTGGTATATCCTTGGCTCTTAAAAAGGTTGTAAATCCAAACCACTCTAGGTGTAAGGCCACTTTAGTTTACATGTTCGAAAGCCATGAGGATAAAACTTTGCAAGGTTTTCCATGGGAGTTGTGTAATCTAATGTTCCCCATTTAAAAACGAGTCTTCACATCCAATTGATTCAAAGGCCACTAAGATTAACGGTGAGAATAGAAGTACCCGGACTGTGTTTAGGAGAAAAAGTCTCGAGTAGTCCACTCCATATGTTTGAGGATTTAGGAACATTCCCTTGGAATAACAATGCCATCAAGTGGTATTTAACAAATGACCATTTTCCACTTCCTCCCAAGTAGCATTCTTCCCCATTTTGTTATGGTGTGCTCTCACACACGATTAGAATAGACTCATGAATGAAATAAAAGCCAATTGAAAGTATTTTTGTAAGACAAAATTTGGTTGAAGTAATCCCTTTTCCTCAAAGCAATGGGAAGACAAGTCTAAAATTTTTAATTTTTACCCCAAACTCAAGTTTTGGATCATGGAATGGAGGATAGTGTTCTTTTCTTTTCTTGATACTCCTTTGAATAACATTGCTCAAACTTTCAGGACATTTTTGTTTGAGTAAGAATAGCCATGTGAAACAAACCATCAAGCCCCTAAAATGTTTGGAATTGTGGATGGTCCCTAAATGTCAAACATCGGGACCCATTTAAAACTTAATTCAAAATGGGAATTGTTGTAGTAAGACCTTTCTTCAAAAAGGTCACATCCATTTTTTTTTTTTTGAAACCTAATCAAAAATTTATACCCTTTTTGATTTGTAGGATATCCTACGAAAAAATATTATGCTTTTGGATCAATTCACAAACATCATGATGAAAATCTACACTAAAAATTTTTAAATCCCTTAAAACAAGGATTCAGAAAACATGATATTTAAGAAAATCTTTGTAGGCATCCTATTAATCAAATATGGATTTAGGAACTTTGGTTTTAAAACAAGACACTTCAAAAGATGTTTGTTTTTTTCTCTCGGCCTACCCCCCGTTTTGTTGGGGTGTGTTGTTGCAAGAGCTTTGGTGTACCATCCCTCTTCAAAAAAAAATAACACATTGCAAAAATTCTTTATTTGAAGAACTTTTAAGGAAAATTGTGTTTGAACCATATTACAAATTATTCATGATCCTATTCAAAAGAAACACCCAAGTTGTTCGGGATAGTAGAGCCCGCCCCGTTTTCCTCTTTGTCAGTCCAATCTTCCCCCCACTATGAATCATGGTAAATGGTTTCGGTCTATGGTTTGGAAAAAAAAAACGATGGTGTTTTGCTAATTCACATGATTCATTAAAAAATGGCACAACATTTTCATAAATCTTTTGTGAGCCTTTGAATTTAAATATTGAAAATTTTGTCCTAGTCGATAATTTGGTACATGAAGAACATCTTTAGAGATACAAGAGATGGATCTTGTCTTTCGAAAGTTGTTCCATTATTGAAAAGATATCTCCCCCAATCATCTTCCCCGACCGTAATCCCTGAAATTCTAGCGAGAAGACAAAAAATTAACTTGGCAATTATGATCAATTTTCCTTATAGACAAGAGATTATAGGACAAATGAGGAACATGTTGAAATTTTTTGATTAGAGTGGGGAAACAATCACTGATTCCTTTCCGTGGGAACCATCCAAAATTCAATTATATAAGAATCAAAAAAACACTATTCCTAAGACATATAGTCCAAATTTGGAGAATGAAGGTTTACCTAAGAACAAGTGCCATTAGAATTTCGTGTTTTTTTGTGGGTGCTCTATCTCTGTTCCTTGTAAAAGGGCTTCTTGGATGGAGGGATCCTTTTGCAATGCTTCTCCCCCGAGTTTGTTTGTAATTTCTTCACTATTAAACCCTCCTTTCTCCTGCCCCTTTGTCCTGTTGTGATTGGTTTTTTCCATTCGTTCTTGTCTCATGGGAGCTTGAGTTGAGTTCTCTCTCACGGCCTCCACGATTTCCCCATTCTCGACTAGGTGGTTTACCATTCAACTTCATCAAGTTCCTTATTCAAGTCTCCTTGGTGTGTCTCAACTTTTTTTTTGTAATAGTTACACCACAAATTATCCTTGTTTGTCCCGATTATCCTTCATGAAAATCTTGTCTAGTCTCTCCCACTTTCTGAAAATCTACTTAACTCAACCTTTGGTTGTGCTTTCCCATTTTCCCAAACATCACGGTATGTTTGTGTGTTGAAAGGCTTTCCAACGACCGATCCATCGAGTTGTCAAGGTTGCCAATGATGATCCTTCCGCAATTTTGGATCACTCTAGCATAATACCCTCCTTCAAGTGCCCATTTCCTTTGCCATCAATCAAGATAAGGGAAATTAATTTTTTCCTCCAAAGAAGGCATCTCCTCTTTTCCAAGAATCAAGAACCATACTAATCCTGGTGATCAAATTCTGATTGAGTCCAAAGCCCCTAGGCTCGTCCATATAGGTCCGGGGGACCGGAAAGGAGAATTCTTCCTAAATTTCTTATTCATTCCAAAAAATATAATACACTTAAATAGATCAGAGAGTACATCAATCCCACAAACTTCATTTTAATAACTTTCCTTATTTATTCATTTAATCAAAACCTAACTAAAACAGCCTTGATCTACCGACAGGTTCTTTAGTGAATTGGCATACTTAGTCACGGTTTTTTCTCCTTGTTTGATTGCACTTGCCTTCACTTTGATCTCATAAACCCGGGCTGCATCATGAGCTTTTGAGTAGGTGTGTTGAATGGAGTCCCAGATTTCTTTGGCAGTAGTCAAGAACATGCAGGTGTCACTAATTTCAGGATTCATCGAATCCCATAACCATGACATGATCATGGAGACTTCTTCATCCCAAGCATCAAATTTCGGATCCCCCCTTTTTGGTCCGGTTCCAAGAAGATGACTAAACTTTCCCTTGCCTTTCAAGTAGGTTCGAACTAATTGAGAGCACTTTAAATAGTTTTTTCCATTCAGCCTATATGTTGAACGAATATTCTACAGATCACCATTTGAATGATGAGAGGTATTTTCTTCGGATTGAGTGGTGGTTTTAGTTTCAGCCATGATTCAGGGAAGGGACAGCAATGAAAGAACCACTGAAGTGAACAACTACCAGTGGCAATGAAGACCAAAGAAAAAACAGCAAGAACGGCAATTAAGGCCGGAATGACAAAAAAAAAAAAAAAAGGAAAGCTAATGGTGGCGATGAAGGCCAAATGCACAAAGGAACCCCAAGAAAGGAACGCCCTAGGTCTCTGATACCATAATGCAGAAAAAGAGAGAAATGGCTTTCTGTATATCATTCCAATCAATGGTTACATTCATATATAGGCTGATTTGATAAACAAAAAAGGAAACTCTGCCTAATTACATATATTGATTGATATCTATTCTAGGGAAATATCCTATCTTAGGAAAGAATCCTAATTCTCCTAAATATATACATTTCAATTGTCAACTATACACTATGACAGCTATTGCCAAATCTGACAACAGCTGTATCAATCTGACAGAATTGCTATGCAAAGGTCCACGGGAATTTAAGGATCCCTTCTAGAGTAAAAAAGAGGAAACTAATCTCCCTAATTAAGAGGAAAGTAACTACTGATTCCTAACATCTCTATTACAGCTCAAATGATCAATCAACTAACTAAATATAGTACATAATTACAATGATCCCGAAAATCTTCCAACACATTGTCCAAAGACTTTGAGCGTACCTGAACCAATGTTCCTGCAACAGATCCGGGAACGAGGACATCCCACCCCTCAGAACCAATTGTAGTTCTCACAGCTCTTAAGAAAAGGGTGCAAAGTTTTGACACCTGAAAGATTACTCTGTAGAGGAAGCATATAGAAAAAGTTTGAAAACAACATTTGTCATATAATCAACAAATAAGATGTACAGTCCAAAGGACCAATGTAGAACCCACAAATGTTGGCCTAGGAAACCAACCAAGCTTAGAAACAATAGACTCTATATCACCAATAATGGAGCTTGTGATGTAAAAGCAATAAAATTTACTATGACAAATTGAACTATACCCGGCACGAATCTCAGCTTCAGCATACGTCCTTACGCTATTCTCAGGGATACCAAAAGCTTTGCCTAACATCTGATAGAGCCATTGAAAACAATTTTGTCAGAATTATAGGTTACTTTGTTCCGCTCTTATAGTAATCTATAACAGTTTTAGATTAGCTGATATAGTTTAAACTCTATTGGCGTTCTAGACAAAGATATTTATGTAAATTATTGGCTCTTCCAAATATTTTTGTGTGCTCAAATGTTGCTTCTAAGCAAATTTTCCAAGTGGATGCTTATTCTAAACTCAGAATTAGTCCACAAAACAAACATAAAATAAAAGAATTGGCCAAGATCATCAGTGTAAGATGACTCCCATGAATCATACAAATCTATCATATGTTTCACATTTGGGAAAGAAATACAAACCTGGACTTTTTGGGGAAATATTTGAAGAAGTGCTTCAGAATATTCTTCAGTTAACCTCCTAGCTCTATCAAGAGTAGCTTTGAGCCTTAATGCCCAGATTGTCTTTCCATCTTCATTTCCTTCAGAGAAAAAGGTAGGAATGATTTAGTAAAGGAAAAAAAAAAAAAGAGAGAGAGGTGGATAGGTGAGCACAAGTCAACACATGTTGGCTTTTTTGGCTCTTTAGCTAAGTCCCACATTGGTTAGGGAGTAAGCCTTTTGTCTTCTATGGCTTATACATATTGTCTTTTGTCCAACATCGGTCGTGCACGAAGCCTTTTGTCTTTTGGAGGCTTATGAATAATAGATCAGTTTGTTATTTTAGTCATCCCAAAATCAGAAACTATTTGTTTGCCGATTAGTTTTGTCTCTTTTTAGGAATTACGGAATTCTATTTAAGTGAGTTTCTTTTTGCCAATTTTAGAAGCTTGCCTCTAATTATTCCTTTTTGTTATTATTCAAAATTTGGGTTGGGAGCATTTTGGGTTGTGGGAATTTGGTCAAGCTTTTGTAATCTCCTTGTTTATAGTGGAATTTCTTCTCCATCTCCGCCCGTGGACACAGGCCAAAAGCTGAACCACGTAAATCCTTGTATTATTTTGGATTTCTATTTTTTTTTTTTTTTTCCTTATTTTGTTGTAAAACCCAAATTTAGTCTAAAAACTTCCAACAAAAATCACCCATGTGAGAACTAACAAGACCAAGAAAGCAGAAATGAATACCTTCCATTTCCAAGAGTCCTTTCTCCTTCCAGGCAAGCAGCTCATTCTCAATAGCGGTACATTCATTGGACTTCCAACCAGCCAATTTTACCTGATTAATCCCAACAATTAAAGCACTAAGCGGATCACTCCAAGAACTTATATTCTTCTTATTCACGTTCTCTGCTAGCCAATTAGCACCTCCAGTAGCTTCAAGCACATTGAGAAATCTAAAAACAATAATGACAGTTAATAGTGCACTGGCGGTCCCATTGCCAATAAGCAACAACATACGATCAGTTTCGTATCTAAACTGTAACGCATTGCTAGCACCTTATAGACAATCCATATTTTGCTAGACACAATTCTATTTATAAAAGTCCCTTATAATTTGAGAATACAACAACTAACACATAAAGAAACATCAATTTACTAGAGTACTACGAATGAAGAGGTACCAAATAAATTAGTTTTACAAATAGATTGAAAGTAGGGGAAAATACAAGGCAAAAAAGAAAAAAAAAAAAAAAAAAAAAAAAAAAAAAAAGACAATGAAACATTTTTATCAAAGAACAAGGAAGAAAAAATTCTCAACACCAATATTATGCGCACCTGCTTAAGATAACAAATGAATAGTCCTCCAGCCCAATCTCACAGAGGCGCCACTGTCCTCCAGAATACAAAGAACAAAGAAATTCAAAAAAAGAAAAAAAAAAAAAAGGGAAAACCAACAACAACCATTAAATTATTAATTATAACTAGCAGATATGAGCATATTATATATATATATATATATATATATATATATATATATATATAGGTATGGTTTTAATGGTTATTCCAATATTTTACCCATCAATGGGTATTATTATTTTAGCCACAAGATATTAATGCGACGGTTGTAATAAATTGAATAGTTGACCAAAAATATTAATGCCAATTAATGAAATTGGATTTTTATCAGGCCACTTCATCAAATTTCTATATTTGGAGGTGACTACCTGTAATGACTGGGAAAATATTAAGTCAAATTCGGACAGTCCGGTATTTGACCGTAATTATTCCCGGAACAGAAAGTAGTAGAAATATTGATGTAATCAGGAAAGTGCTATGTAGAAACTTTATATACGGGGTAAAATCACCGAAAAGTATAAAGTTATAATCTGAATACTTTTACATTGTGAATAGAAAAATATCGGTTAAAAGTTAGAAATTTTAACAGTATTTTTAGTTATGAAAAAAAAGCAAATATTTGGTAAATGACCAAATGACCAGCTAGAAAAAGTAGAAATATTAGAAGTAAGGAAAATGGCAAAAGTTCCTTAAATGTAATTTTTCCGACTCGCTTAAAGCGGAAAAAAAAAAAAAGAGTACCGCCAAGGTACGGGTTTTGGGCAATTCTAGATCGTTTAAAATGAGAATTTCGGAAAAAGAAATTGACTATTAAGATACCCAAGAGAAGTGGGTTGAATATGAGAAATTTGACCCAAAAAAGCGATATAGAACCCGTACGGGTGTGAAATTATCGGTACGGAAAAGAGACTCGTTTTGAAAAATGGAAAGTTTGGTCTCGACAAGAAAAAAAAAAAACACGGAACCACTTAAATTAAGTGTTAAACTTAATTAGAATTAGTAGAATTAAATTATGGGAATTAAAGTTATTTCTCTAATTTAATTTAGAAAGTAATGTTAAGATATTTTTAGAAATATTAATATAATATTCATATTACACTTAAGAAGGGCCTACGGATTACATTAGAAGCCACATTTGCTTCTTCTTCTAACTGTGGCCGAGAGAGACTAGAGAAAAGAAAGAGAAAAGAGAGAAAATCAAGGGAAAATCAAGGAATCACTCGTTTTCGCTGAAATTTCTTCCGTTCATTCCGGTAGAAACATAACCCGAGGCATTCTAGCGGAGAATCTCAACTTTTCAAGGTAAGATTTCGGATTTTTCATGAGAAACTGCTTGCTTTTTCGTTTCTATGAATAGTAACTCATCTCGGAAAAAATCCTTAAAAGAAAAAAAACGAAACCGAGGTTTTGTCGGGGACGTGATAGGAGTTTAATGTGCAAGTATTGAAAGGATTGAACAATTTTTTTTTGGATTTGCACTAAAAAAAAAATCCCTAGAAATGGAGGAAATGTATTTTTGTTCAATTTATGTAGCAATTTGTGTTCGGGAATGTGAATCGACTACAAAAAGAAATCAAGTAAAACGAGTTATTGAAAACTCGGGAAACGAGAAAAAATTAAAAAAAAAACTCTAAAATTTCCTAAAATCTAGTTAGTAAGCAATGAGTTAGTAATTCGATTCTAGAGAATGGATAATGATTTAATAGATTAAGATTCGAAACCGAGACACACAAATAGGTGTAATTTGCCTCTTGAGCTAGAATTCGACCTAGAGGGGTTAAGTTCGAAAATGAGTTGAAATTGGATTTAGGAATCCAAGTATGAGAAATTTTGATGCTTGAAATAGGTGGTTAATACCTATTTCCATGAAACAGGTTTTGGCACGAGAGCCGAAGCAACGAGAAAGAACTTCTAACAAGCGGGAATCCTAGAGGATTAACGGTAAGTATAGACATATATGTTTGTCTGGACTCGAGTAAGCTATAGTTAGACTTAGAACTGTGAATTTACTTATGTTCCTAAGTCTATGTGATTACATGTGATTATACGTGTTTGGAGGGCTTAATGCTCTAGATTTCAGAAGGGCGACATATGGTTACCCTTATGCATAGTTAATATTGAAAAGGAGGAAAATCTCAACCAGTAGAGATTCCGACTAGACCGACGATAAATGACTAGTAAAGTAAAAAGCAATCCATAATTTGTACTTTTTGAAAGATAGAAAGTAGTTTAAAGCATGTTTCACTATTGGCATCATAACTTTAATGTAATTTCTATTAGTTTATGATGTATGCATGTTTATACTTGCCGGCGTTAGCTCATCGTTTACTATTAAGAAGACATCATTGTCAATAACTCTACTCGTCCTTAGAAAACAATTTTCCGCTGATTAATGTAATGTAGAATACTAGTATGTATGTTCGTCTTAGAAGATATTACAACCCTTGTCTTAGTAAAGAACAACGGATTGTAATAAGTTAAGACAAGTTTTCGGACACTAGTTTGATATCCGAATCCTTAAAGTAATAGCAAGATGTGTTATTAGTGTAACAACATAACATGTTAAGAACCCGAGGGTTAAAGTAAAGAAAAAAAAATGTACCCGCACATGAACGTAAATTAAAGAGACAATAGTCTAACAACGAATAATGGATTAGACTATAGCTTAGCCCATTAGTAGAGTAGTATAAGGAACGGCGACCGCACCGCGAGGGCGCCGGTCGCCACACTACCGATGGAAACGTAACCATTTAAAACTCGTCCATATATGTGTGTGTGTGTGTGATTCACTTTATGCTTATTCTACATAATAACTGAAGATGATCTCACCTTTTGACGCATGGCTATTGCAGCATCAGAAGCATCATTTCTAAGACCACTTTCAAGACCCTTTGCAATTACTCCTCTCAGAACATTCAGTGATTGCATGGTTTGGAACAACAAGCCACTTGTATTATTTGCTGCAAAATTACTTACTTCTTCTTCACCATCCAGACTCTAGAAATAAGCAGACATTTGCCTTTATGGTTATGCCTCAATCAGATTAAAAAATATCAACCAAATTAGGAAACCCATATAGGATCAAAAAATATCATAACAAGAAAGAGTAAGTTTCATGAACTCCACACTTACATTTAAGTAATGTCTACAATTAATCCTAAACAATATAAGAAAAGATCTTGCACCTTCTGTTTCTTTAGGATAGGAGGAAGCGGGTGTCAGGAATTTATTACTTTGGAAAACATAGTCCGTCATCTTGCAAAGATGTGTATATTAAGCTCTAGGAATGACAGTAACAAGAAAATAAAATGACAAACTCAGATGACCTAGAACTAAGTGACGAAAATGCACGAGGTCCTCTTTAATAAATACTACATCCTAGTTCGGTATATGGATTTTGGGTGGTTTGAACCATCATGTAGGTTCAAACAATGTTTGGAAAACATTATGATTGCCTCAATTCCACCAAATTAAATGGCCCCAGGGACAAGGGATAGAAGGGATGGTATCACCACAAAAACGGTGATTAACCCATGGATGGAGTTTAGAAGAAATTTCAAGATGATGAAAGAAAGCCACAACCAACCAATCATTTCTCCTAATATAATCGCCTTCAGGCCCTGTCAAATTACACACTTTAAGATTGTAAAGATTCAATTAAGGAAAGGGTTTCTCCCCCTTTCAAAATTAATCTCCAAGCTGGCTCTTTGAAAATGCGCATTTAAGGATATAATCCCATGATGGAAAGTTATAAGAAAATTAAGATATTGGTATAGATCAACCCAATAACTAGCTTAAGCTTCATGCCAAATGTTGTCTAAACATTAATTGACTCTCAGTGAACTCACTTAGGTAGAATCTAACGGGATAAAAGACAAATGTATGACAAGTGGTGCAGACCCAATGGTTCAACGAATCCAAAAATCAAAATAAGTATTAGCTCCCATGTTTTGCTTTTTTAGTTTCCAAAGTGGAGTTGTGGTAACTCCACTGACTTGGCTTCAAATTTCAATCCCATAGATCTCATTTTTCATTATTAGGATTTACCACTAAGCACTAGGGATTATTGTACTTATGGCACGTAGTAAGAGCTGGTGGGTCTAATATTATTCTCTATAGTAGTTAATGTCACCGTAGAGGAATTTGCGTGGATCTAATATCGTTATTAAATAACAAGCATCCACCTTTTTACACTCCAAAAACAACGTGAGGGCTGACAGGCCACGTTCATCTAGAGATTCCTTGATGGATTCAAGTTGTTCGGCAAGGCTGCATATGAAGAAACAAACAGAAAGAGTTAGCCAAGTTCAGGTATTACACCCACAAAATAGCACGCTTAATGAGATTAAAAGTAAAAGACAAGAAAAAATAAACTTGACAGTTCCATAAATTCTGGTCAGTTCAGCTGAACCAAAATTGCCCTCTTCAGTAACGTAGCCATCTTCATATTACGGGGGAAATTCTTTGCTACTTGAATTATAAACAACATCAAAGTTCACGATAAGTTAATTGGTATTCCACATGATGTTTTCATTGAACTTCCATGGCAGGTACCAATAGTATACACACAACCATATACCACAACCATAGGAGCAGTGTAGCAGCGAAGCAACATATGTTGACTAGCTTTCTAATCAAAATTAATTAAAAAAAAAATCATCATGCAGATAATATTAGCAGTTTTTGAGTCTGGTTATTTAGATCTAGATGATTTATATCAGGGAAAGTATATTAGGTAAAGTATTTTTATTAATAGTTTTGACTTCATTAGTATTTATTTTCAAATTAGGAAGTTTATTGATTTTAGATTTGGTTAACTTACCCGATTATGTGCCTTGTAATGTCTATTTATATGGAGCCCCCTTTATAGTGCTCCTTACTAGTGAATACTCTCTTTTTTCCTAGTCCGTGGATGTAAAATCTCTTTGTTTCTTCTTCTTCTTCTTCATTTTATTTTCTTATCTAACTATTGTTAATTTATCCAAATGAGATGACTTAATAGACATGCCAACACAATAGAGATTATGGAGACAACACATGTAGAAAATATGTCCAAGGCAAAAGTTAAATCAGAACCAAGAGTGAATGCAATATAAGTTCACGAATAACCATTCCAAGATTACGGTTATGGTTAACAAGGTTCCGCTAGATAACTTTAGCGTTTGTTTTAAAAAAATTGTTAGAACTGTGCATTCTTTTTCTTTCTGACCAAGTTAATTTGCATTCAGTAATATTACTATTCACAAGCCAACTAACAACAACACAAAAAAAAACAAAAAAACAAAAAAAAAATAAAACAAAACAAAACAAAACAAAAAGAAGAAGAATGAAATGATATTGTCAACACAAATTTTGTTGTAAGTTTAGTAAGATCAACCACAAGATAAAGAAATTCTAAAACTTTTATCTGCATTGTTCCAAACCTTCCAGCATTGAAGAAATCTTTCAGTTCCTGATGGAATATCTTGAACTGGTCCACAAATGCTTCACTGTATTCTCCTGTATTTTTTGTTATTCTTGCAAGCATTGCTTCTGTAGAAACCAGATCTTCAGGACCAGCATTTCGGTGAAGCTTGTTTTGTATTGTATGCTTAATTTCTTGCTGAAATGTAAGAACTTATGTACATTAATACTCATCTGTTAAACCGAACAATAAAATTACCGAGTCATTTGAGAGGTATAACCTTGAGATCATGAGGAATATCATTCCGATGAGCAATATCCCTTATTCGTGTTAGTGGTACAGATGCAGTAAATTCAGCCTTAAAAGATGGTAGACATGGGTGAATCTTGCGGATAACAAGTCTTTCCTGAATATAGAATATAAATTTATAAATTGGGAGAAGCAAAAATTGAATAACTGCTAGGCAGCAATTTAATCAGAGCTAATAAAAAGAAAGAGTATAAGAAGAAATGCAGATAATATAGAGGTCTATCATTTTTTAAACTATTTCACATTTTAGTTATTTACTAGCTGTGATTTGTACAGAATTGAGCAGTTGGCTTCACAAGAATCACAACAGAAGAATGAAAATAGATGGGGTTAAAGTGAAACAATAAACAAATGAAGCAGTGCCTCAAAGACCTCTTTCAACAAAATTCAAGATAACCAACTCTTTGTAATTGTAATCACCATGACAGAATAAAATAAAGAGAAACGGCCATCAAAAGTCCAATTCAAACGAATAAAAAAAACCTGGAGTGAAGTATCTTTCCTACTATATATCCATTCCAATTCCCGAAATATAAGTCGGGAAATCTCAGCATGCCTGTTTGGCCGATGATGACCTCCATCTTCAAAGCAGGGAATTTGGCCTGTGTTTATCCACTGCATAAGAAGAGGATCTAAGAAGTGCGTGCAAGAACCAATTAAGGATAGAAGGTAAGAGAAAATGTGAAGAAAACCTTCAAGTAGATGGCAGAATATATGAGCCCGTCCAGCCGATCCTCACTTTCTGAGTTTTCAGCTACTAGCTCACGTATGATTTCAAGCTTCAACAAGGAAAGGTGTGTGATTAGTAAGAAAATAGAGGCATTGATCTCAAAACGACCCAAAAATTCTTAAAATGTAGGAGATACTATTTGATAATTTCATCCACAGACCACTAAATTTAAAAGTTGTAACAAGAGAACACTGAACTCCTTATTTAGACTATAGAAGTGCTAAAATGTGTATAAACTTTAAGGCTTGCATCTATGTGGTATAACTGAGCATGCAGCGATTAGCTTAGATAAACATTAACTCATATGCCATAAAATAAATAAATAATAAGTACAAATTTGATCGAGTATAATACCTTTCTCCACCAATTTCTTGCATTTCGGTCACCTTCAACTAATTTTAAAGCCAGTCCTTCAAGATCTGAGGTGTCCCTGCCCCATGTTCTTTCTGTTTCGTGAGCTCGATGCTCATTTGACCGCATGAAGGAGGCAGCCTTTCCTTGCCATTGCCCAACAAAAGGACTCGTCTCCACCCCCAAAGGAGCAGCAGTGTCAGCAGTTAAAGACCCATTTTCACCTACATCATCCTCTTCCTCCAATGCCAGTAAATCGACAGCCTCCCCCGTTTTGTTCCAATGACAAACAATTCCATAAATCCCTCGTTCGGGCAGCCCCAGAACTCGATTTTCACCACTTTCCCATAACAAACTCTCATCCTTCCCCAAGATAACGAACTTATACTCGATAGAATTACCCCCTTTCAACTCTAATTGGCACACCCATCCCCTCTCCGTCCAATTCAAATGCACCTTCTTCTTCCATGAACCCAATTCTTTCGTCGATCCCAAAATAACAACATGCTCTCCAAATTCAACTTGGTGATCCAGCCGTATACTTAAATGCACTTTGTCACGCCCTGACTCTGATTGCATCTTCTTATTCTTCTTCTCCTCCACTCTACCAAGAAAAAAAAGAGGAACATAGGTGAAAAAGAAAAAAGAAAAGGGACAGAAGAATTTGTCACTACTTGTCCTGGCTTCAAAAAACTAAGCTTATAGGATCCTGAGCCATTGCATTAGCTTCTCATTTGTGGCCACATAGCTCATATGTACTATAATAGCAGTAACAACGAAAGGTGCTTGTAAAACTCCCCAATTGCACTCAAAACAATTCACTTACGACGTATAAAAAAGACATTCATTCCCTCAAAATTCTTTTAATCAACTGTCGGTTAGATAAGGATTTTTTATTTGAATTTAAATAAAACAAAGGATAAAGGGTTTATCATTAGAGATAAGGTTTCTAGGGTTAGAGTTTATCTTTAATTAGGATAGGTTAGAGTTTATTTTTAATTAGGATAGTTTCTTTTAGGATGATAAGTGGACATTTGGTTCATGAATTCAGAATCATGATTCAGAACCATTCTCGGTTTACATGTGTTTTTTGTGAGAGAAAATACTGTAAGGAACCACAAATTATAATTCAATCATGGCATGAATCTAGCAACCAAACAACTTCTAAGGTTTCTTCCTTAGCCTATTTATTATGTATTATTTTTTTACTATTCCCGAATAATAGAAAAAAGTTTCTTTCTAGAAAATTTACATGGTATCAAAGCCATGACAAAAACAACCATGGTTGGTGCTGCCAAAGGCACGAGTTCCTCAGAGGTTGCCGATGAGGTTGTTCATCAATCTACTATGTATATGCCCGATCATTCCCTTCAAATAATCATTCATAAACTGAATGGAAAAAATTATCTAGAATGGTCACAATCTGTCAAACTTGTGATCGATGGTAAAGGAAAGCTTGGTTACTTGACCGGAGAAATAAAACAGCCTACTGATGATGCAAAGCAAAGGAGATGGAAATCAGAGAACTCAATGGTAATTGCCTGGTTGATTAATTATATGGAGCCGATGATTGGGAAACCCTTCATGTTTCTCCCTACTGCCCGAGATGTTTGGGAAGCAGTGCGGGATACATACTCTGATCTGAAAAATTATTCCCAGATGTTTGAATTAAATGCCAATATGTGGAGATCCCAGCAAGGAGATTGAGAAGTGACTGTGTATTATAATGAGATGATGACACTATAGCAGGAACTTGATCTACTCGAAGAAGAAGAATGGGAGAGTCCAAGTGATAGTGTTCGATACAAGAAAAAAAATTTAAAGAAAGTGTTTGTATTTCTTGCAGGTTTAAATAAAGAATCAGATGAAGATCGAGGTCGAATTTTGAGTCGAACACCTCTCCCCTCAATTAGAGAGGTTTTCTCCGAAGTCCGCAGAGAAGAAACTCGTGGACATGTCATGATGAAACTAGCAGGAGACACTCGACCAAGCCTTGATGCTAAAAGTTCAGCATTGGCTGCAAAAGGGTATGATCCAGAGGGCGAGAGGAAGAATGGAAGACATAAGCCATGGTGTGATCACTGCAAAAAACTGTGGCACACCCGTGAGAACTACTAGAAAATTCACGGCAAGCCAGCAAACTGAAAAAAGAAGTAGAATGGTGACACTCGGGCATTCCAAGCAAGCAACAATAATGAAACAGGGCAACAACAAGTCTCCTCAAAAACTCTTCTATTTACAAATGAACAAATTGACCACCTGTACAAAATGTTTTAGCCACCCTTACAATCCCCAGTAAATTCCAATCCTTCTTGTTCTGTGGCACAAAAAGATAATTACCTCACAGCCGCTCTTATCAGTGTCAATCCAAATTGTTCTTGGATAATCGATTCCAGTGCAACCGATCACATGACCGGATTATCACAATTATTTTCATCTTATAGACCATGTGCAGAAAATCAAAAAATCAAAATAGCTTATGGTTCCCTCAGCAATAGCCAGGAAAGGAACCATCATTATTTCTCCTCACCTTACTCTCAATGATGTCCTCCATGTCCCAAATTTGTCTTGCAATCTCTTATTTGTCAGTAAATTAACTCATGATCAAAATTATCAAGTTAACTTCCTTTTTTCTCATTGTGAGTTCCAGGATTTAACCTCGGGGAAGATGTTGGCCGTGTTAAACAAGTTGAATGACTCTACATACTTGAAGGTGAATCTGTAATTGGAAGGCAAGCTTGGAAGACTTGTTTCAATTCTATTTCTGTTATTAATACAAATGAAATCATGCTATGGCATTATAGATTAGGTCATCCAAATGTTAAATATTATAAACATTTTGTTTCCAAAGTTATTTATCAATAAAAATCCCTCTTCTTTTCAATGTGAAATTTGTGAGTTGGCAAAACATCAACGTGTCCCCTTTCCACCATAACCCTACAAAAGCTCAAAACCATTTACTATAATACATAGTGATGTTTGGGGTCCTTCTAGAGTTGCAACCCCCTCAGGTAAAGAATGGTTTATCACCTTCATTGATGATCACACAAGGGTTTCTTGGGTATTTTTACTAAAAGAAAAATCTGATGCAAAACAAGTGTTTAAAAATTTTTACACCATGGTTCAAACACAATTTAAAACCAAAATTCAAATCTTTCGGAGTGATAATGAAAAAGAGTATTTTAACTCCATTTTGGAAAAAAAAAAAATTTCATGAAAAAGGAATTGTGCATCAAAGCTCTTGTAATAATCACCTCAACAAAATAGGATGGCTGAAAGGAAGAATAAACACCTCCTCGAAGTTGCCCGGGCCTTAAGATTTTTAACTAATGTTCCAAAATATTATGGGGAAAGCTATCCTTATAGCCACTTACTTGATCAATAGGATGCCAACTAGAATTTTGAAATTTAAAACCCCTTTAAATGTTTTCAAAGAGTGCTTTCCTACTTCAAGACTTTTTGGTGATATCCCTTTAAAAATATTTGGATGTACTGCATTTGTTTATATCTATGATAATAAACGAGGGAAACTAGACCCTAAAGCAAGAAAATGCATTTTTGTTGGCTATCTATCAAATCAAAAAGGGTACAAGTACTTTGATCCACTCTCAAAAAAATTGTTTGTTTCTATGGATGTAACCTTTTTTGAAAACCAAAGTTACTACATGAGTTCTCATCTTCAGGGGGAGAACAATAGTGAAGATTCAAATGTCAATATTGATGCTTTTAAAAAAACTGAAATGGTTCTAGCCATGTTTGAACTTACACCCGAAATAGATGTGGAAATAAATGATGTGGGTACAATTTTGAATGAAAATTCAAATGAAACAAATGTATTGGATACTAAAAATCATGGACAACCTTCCTTAATGCCATCACATGATCATAATCATGGAAAATCATAGATGTGTATGAAACGGTACAAAGGGCTAGTCTTCTCAAGAAGGAATCATCAACAAGGAACAGAGAAATCTAACTAGCAGAACTGCCAAGAGTCCAACCGTGGATTAGATCCCATGTCAGATAAAGTCCCAGGTAATTTTGAACCAAACTCTTCAATTCCTATTACTCTTAGAAAAGGTATTAGATCTTGCACCAAATATCCATTGTCCAATTTTGTGTCATATGAAAAAGTGTCACCCTCCTTCCATGCATTTATCTCACAACTCTCTCCAGTGTAGCTATTCCAAAAAATGTACAAGAGGCTCTAGTTGTTCCCGAGTGCAAGGAAGCAGTTTATGAAGAGATGAGGGCTCTTGAGAAAAATGAAACATGGGACGAAGTAGACTTGCCATGCGGGAAAACAACTGTTGGCTACAAATAGGTGTTTACTGTGAAGTACAACTCAGATGGCTCATTGGAAAGATATAAAGCTCGCTTGGTAGCAAAGGGATTTACACAAACATACAGTATTGACTACTCCGAGATCTTCTCTCCAGTAGCAAAACTCGTGAATCTTGATTGGCCTCTACACCAGCTAGACGTAAAAAATGCCTTCCTCAATGGAGAATTAACATAAGAGGTGTATATGGATGCTCCACCAGGTTTTTCCGAGAGGTTTGGTTCGAGGGTCTGTTGATTAAAAAAGTCTCTCTATGGGCTCAAGCAGTGTCCTAGAGCTTGGTTTGAACGATTTGCAAAGTTTGTAAAAGGTCAAGGCTTTACTCAAGGACAAGCAGACCATACTCTATTCATGAAGATATCCTCTGAAGGGAAGATTGTTGTCTTAATTGTCTACGTGGATGATATTATCTTTACAGGAAATGACTTCGAAGAAATGAATAAATTAAAGCAGTGCTTGGCTACTGAATTTGAGATTAAGGATCTGGGACCATTACGATACTTTCTTGGTATGGAATTTGCTCAATCCAAGAAAGGGATTGTCGTCTCACAACGCAAATATATCCTTGATCTTTTAGAAGAAACAGGGATGAGTGGATGTAGACCGGCTGACACCCCTATGGTGTTCAACGTAAAACTTGGTGAAGGAGAGAAAGAGGTCCAGGTTGATACAAACCGATACCAGAGACTAATTGGCAAGTTAATTTACCTGCCTCATACAAGACCTGATATCGCATTCGCAGTAAGTGTGGTTAGCCAGTTCATGCACACCCTGTACGAGGAACACCTTGAAGCAATTTACCGGATCTTGAGGTATTTAAAGGGAACTCTAGGAAAATGATTATTTTTCAAGAAAAGTGAGCACAGGGGAATTGAAGTCTATACAGATGTTGACTGGGCAAGATCAATAGTGGATAGAAGATCAACCTCTGGATATTGCACATTCTTATGAGGAAATTTAATCACGTTGAGGAGCAAAAAGCAGAGTGTAGTAACTAGAAGTAGTGTCGAGGCCGAGTATAGATAAATGGCACTAGGGATATATGAGGTACTATGGCTACTGAGAGTCCTCAAGGAGCTTAGAAGGCCACACGATAGTCCTATGAAATTATATTGTGACAACAAGACTGCAATCAGTATCGCACACAATCTTGTTCAACATGACAGAACAAAGCACATTGAGGTGGATAGACACTTTATAAATGAGAAGCTTCAAGAAGGGATCATCTGCACGTCATTTGTTCCAACCACACAGCAAGTTGCAAATATTCTAACAAAGAGACTCCTAAGGCAGAAGTTTGAGTTTCTAGTTAACAAATTAGGCATAATAGATATATTTGCACCAACTTGAGAGAGAATGTCAGTTAGATTAGGGTTTTGTATTTAAATTTAAATAAAACATGAGATACAGGGTTTATCATTAGAGATAAAATTTATCTTTAATTAAGATAAGTTAGAGTTTATCTTTAATTAAAATAAGTTAAGAATTTATCTTTAATTATGATAGTTTCTTTTAAGAAGAATAGCCTATTTATTCTCTATTATTTTTATCTATTCCCGAATAATAGAAAAAAGTTTCTTTCTAGAAAATTTACATCAACCAATACATATCTATAACACCTAATACGTAAACACATATAAACAAACACAAATATGTATATTTATGTATATATACAATTAACATAAATGTATTCCATTTTTTTGCAAAAGTACTCCGCAAATTATGCTTTGTGACCGGAAAAACGTAAAATGCAAAAGAAGAAGAAGAAGATTCAATTGCGGAAGCCATGGTCCAGCCCTACGATGTAAAAAATAATAATAGAAAAAATCGTTTCTTCGAGATTTTCATCATCAATCTCATATACGTGCGTATGCACGGGAAAATATGCTTGGCAACCGAGAAAGCCAAAGAAAATGAGAAAAAAATGAACAGAAATGAGGTATATTGTGGAGCGAGAAAGTACTTGGATTCGGAAGAGGAAACAACGGCGGCGCAGATGATCGGAAGCGAGCGACGGAGACGGAGAGGAAAAGAAGAAATCCTGCCTCGTCCGGCGGAGAAAGGAACCGCCGGAGACCTTCCGCGGCGATCGGCGAATGTGAATTGCTTCCGGTGAAGGATTTGCGAAGCGACGGAGCTGCGAAATACACGCAGAGAATCCATGTGATTGGGAAATGGAGAGAGAGGGAGGGGAGGAGAGAGAGTGATGACTGATGAGTGGTGATGTAGAGAGAGACAGCAGAGCTTACACAGGAAGGTGGATTAAGGAAGTGAGCTAACGTCCGTGAAATTTGAGTTTAAAATTTAAGATTTATTATATTAAGAGGATATTTAATAGATGAATTTATTTTTTAATTTAAATTATTTTTTATAAAAAAAAATACACGTAAATTAAAAAATAATTTAAATTATATTGTTTGAATTTTTTAAGTAAATGTTTTATAAGTTTTATATAATTTATTGATTTAATTTTTAATTTGAGTTAATATATAATTTTTTCCAAAAAAATTTTTACTATAATAAATTTTTAATTATGATTATTTCTTTTTAATTTTTATTATAATAAAATTTAAATCGATAAAATAAACATAATTTAAAAAACTTTTAAAAACAATCTTATTTATTTTTTTATTATAATAAAAAAATTCTCATATAAAATTATATCTCAATTTAAATTAAAATTTTAAATAAACGAATTAAAAAAGCCCGTAAAATTTGAAACTCCCTCAGTTCACAACGTGAAAAAACGGAATCATATGTAATTTGTTTTTTTGAGTTTTGAGTCCTTTTTGTTTTGAGGGGTCTTTTTATTTTTTGATATTTTTTTAGGAGAGAGCTTTCTCATTATTGATTAGAAAAAAGAGTTCTTTGATCTCTTTTCACATGACGAATAATTTGTTTCAATAATTATAATTAATCTTTAATAATACTTTTTATTAACCCTAATACTAATTTATCACATAAAAAATTTTAAAATTATGGCACGATCAAATCTATAGATGGAAGTGAACAAAACAGATATTTTAAATTATTTTCTATAGATCCGATATGCTTTGAACTATTTTAAAAAATTAGAAGGATTGTTATTATTTAAAGTATAACATCTAGATATAAAATAGAATCCTAAAAATAATCAAAATGAAAAAAAAAAAAAAATTAAAATTTTAGGGTAAAAAAACATAAAAGGATTAAAAAAGGACTAAAATAAATAAATAAATAATTTTAGGGCAAAAGGGGCCACAACGAAAAAATTTCAGGAGTAAAATCAAAAGAATGTATCAAAAATTCACCAAAATGAAAAAATAATAAGTTTTAGGACAAAATTAACCAATAAGGAAAAATAAAATTAGAAGACAAAAAAAGGATCCAAAAGGACAAAGATTGAGAATTAAATAAATTTTAGGGTAAAATAGACTAAAATGAAAAGAAAAGATTAAGTTTTAGAGCAAAAAAATTTTAAAAAATGGGTCAAAAAAGAATCAAAACAAAGAAATAAAAAAGTTTTAGGTAAAAGGATCTAAAATGAAAAATAAATAAAGCTTTTCTGTAAAAATTAAAAAAAAATTTTCAAAATTACCAAAATGAAAAAAAAAATAAAGTTTCAAGGCAAAAAGGGGTAAAAAAAAAAAAAAAAAATTAAAGTTTCAAGGTAAAAATAAAAAGGTTTCAAAATGGACCAAAATGGAAAATAATAAATTTTAGAATAGAAAGAACCAAAACAAAAAAATAAAATAAAATTTTGAGATAAATAAAAAGGGTCAGAAGAGGATAAAGATCAAGAATTAAATAAGTTTTAGAATAAAATAGATTAAAATAAAAAAATAGTTTTATAGTAAAAATAAAAAAAAATGGGGTCAAAAAGAACCAAAACAACGTATGCAATTTTTTACTGTTAGATTTAGTTAAAATTACATAAAATTAAAAAAAATGTAAAATAAATAGATTCTGATACAGATTTGACGACTGAAAAATAAGAGATTATCAATAATCTATTTTTACAGAGATTAACGGAGAAAGTCCATTACTTTGTAAGCTATCAAATTCATCAAATTTTATATATCATATATGTATTATTATTGACAACATACTACTGGAAAAACTATTATTGACAATAAAAGTGACAACATTTAAGAAAATGGTTCATAAAATTGAGACTTTCTCTAGTAAATTTTTTTAAAAATAATATCAATTTTTAATCGTTAGATCTAATTAAAATTACATTAAATTAAAAAATATATATATATAATAGATAATTTTTTATATAAATTTAACGATTAAAAAATAAAAAATTATTAATGATTTATTTTTTCTAATCAGAAAAACTCCCCCACAAAATTTTATTATTAATAAATGGACCGTTCTAAAATATCATGAACTTTTTTCTTTTTATTATTTATTTGTTTTTTTAATGCGATAAACTTGAGGTCAGTTCAGATCAGATACGCTCTAAATAGGAAAAGTATTTCATTTACCTTGTCGTGTTGTGGACCACGAATAACGTTATCACAAGTTTTATATCTTTTCTTTAGTTTCAAATTGCTATTCATGGATTCAGCAAAAAAAAATGTTATTCTTGGATCACGTGTCAATGTTAGTAAGGAGTAAGGACACGGAAAAAAAAAAAAAAAATCTTATCTTTCAGCTTAAATTAGAAGGGATGTACTCCAGTAGGTTGGCTTACTGATACTCTTAATTTTTAATTAATAGATTTTGTTATCACGTTAATTTAAAAATATATATAAATTTTAATATAAATTTAACAGTTAAAAAATTAAAAATTATTAATAATTTATTTTTTTAAGGACTATCAAAGAAATTCTCAAATTAAAAAAAGTTACAATTTTACTACTATAAAAATTTTATTTTGGAATAAACTAGTCTTTCAAGTGTAGGTAATATATCATTTTAACAAATTTGATCGAATGTCATGATAGTTCTATAAAAAAAAAAAATAGATATTTTCGCTCTTATTTACATTTAAATAGGATTTTTTTTAGAATTTTATTTTGATTTTTTGCCTATTTTATTTTATATTGTGCTGTTTTAATTTATTTTTATTGTAATTTAGTGTATTTTATTTTAAGATAAATTAGATAATCTTTAAATTTTTTTAATAAGTGACAGTTTAATTTTTAATTTTTTTTAACAACTCTCAAATTCTTTAAAATATGCAAGTTTGATCATTTTTTTAAATTTTATTAAATTTTCACTTCACCGATTTGAGTTTTTAATTTTAGATTTCTACAAAAAAAGCTCTTAAAATGTCACATCAAAATTTTTTTTTCAGTAAAAGCTCTCAAAAATGTCACATCTCAAACCGAATCAAAAACTCGAATCCGCTGGTCAACGAGCAGACCTAAATTTTAACAGAACATATAACGTGATATTTTTTTTTCAGTAAAATGACTTAAATGTCTCTATCAGAAAAGAACATATAACGTGATATTTTATTAAATTTTAACAGAACATATAACGTGATCATTTTCTCTTTTTTCCCCTAGATTTCTCTCAGATCTACTTTCTCTCTCATCTGCACGTCCTCTCTCTCTCTTCATCTATGAATCTCTGTTTCTTTCAATCTCTCTCTTCATCGATCAATCTCTATTTCTTCATCGATACATTTCCTGACGTTGATAGTTAGCCTGTCTTTTACTTGGGCTTTTTTGATCTTTTAGTGTCCCCAAAATTCTTGCTTTGTTGAGATTTCTCTTTGACTCATGTGGATTTGTTCTCGCTTCAGAATGTGTGCAGAAATGGACTCTCTCAGCGACGACAATGGCGGTAGCAACGACCCGATTAAACCGGATTTGCCTTGAAAAGATTGTTTGATTAGTGGAGGAATGGAGGAAGTTGGGCGCAGGGATGACTTGTTGCAAAGTACCATGCTTCTTGATGATACTGAGATGGTTGAAGATGCATTTGAGACCCAAATGGTAGATCTTGCTGAGTGAAACCCAAGTCACGGATTTCGTGGAGAAAAAAAGAAGAAAGAAGGCTTTTTTTAATGGGGGGCATTTAAGTCATTTTATTAAAAAAATTATGTGATGAGTCACGTGGCATGTAATGTTAAAATTTAACAAAATTTAATAGAAATAATTAATGTCTCATTTATTTTATCTATTTGAGTTTTTAGTCTGTTTGGTTCATAGATTTAAATCATGTAATTTGAATCATTTTTGATTTACGTATATTTTTTGTGAGAGAAAATACTGTAGTAATCATAAATTATTATTCAAATCAGGGATTCGAATCTAGGAACCAAACATCTTAGTTTTAAATTTTTATAATAATTTTTTTTTAAAATGTCACATCTAATTTTTTTTGTTACAGTAAAAAGTTCTTAAAAAATATCACATTTCAACTCAAATTAAAAATTTAAATCCGTAAAGTCAACGAGATTTAAATTAACACATTTTAAAGAATTTAAAAATTATTTTGCTATAAAAAAAGATTAAAGATCATACTATCATTTATTAAAAAGTTTAAAAACCATCAATACAATTTACTATTTATTTTGTTTTTATTTTATGAGACGTTTAAAAAAAAATTTATATCGTGATTTAAATTATAATTTATAATTTATTATAATATTTTTTTATAAAAAATATACATAAAATAAAAATAATTTTGAATTATAATTTTTACTTCACCAACTACACGTCTCTTTAGTGTCCCCCGTCTATTTGATAAATGCTCATTTGTGTAATAATAAGGTGAAAAAAGCAATTTGGAATTTAATTGGGATTAAAAATGCTTCTAAAATAAAAAGAAATTCGGATCAGCATCATGCCCACTCGCAGGCGAGCTGCATACCTCTAACACGCAATTGAACCGGTTCGTCGCGCTCAGAGCAGTCCTGATCGAGAGTGGATTTCACTCTCTCTTCCGCACGCGTCAGTTAGAGTGTGTCAACTTCCCCCACAACCGTCGGATCTAGTGCGGGCGTTCAACCATCTCTTGTCTTTGCTTCTTTGGCGAATCTCTCTTCGCCAAATATCCCAAGCCTGCTTCTTCTCAGCTTCCCGCCACTCTTGTGCGCTCGGGCGATCTGATCGAGTGGATTTCACTCTCTCTTCATCCATAGCGTCAGTTAGAGTGTGTCAACTTCCCCACTTGCAAGTCAGATCTAGTGCGGAGCGTTCCAACCATCTCTTGTGCGCCTGCTTCTTTGGCGAATCTCTCTTCCCCAAATATCCCAAGCCTGCTTCTTCTCAGCTTCCCGCCACTCTTGTTCCACCACGAGGCCTGCAACCTCAGATGCCCTAAAGCTGCCTTTTTCTCTCTACTGGCGTGGAAATTCGTGAGACAGACCTTTGATGGAAATTTTTATTTTACGAATTGATATGATAATTTTTTAAAATTTTGTATTATAACAAAAAAAAGTTAATTTGATATTTTTTAATAATTTTTTATTATAAAAATTTAAAATTAAAAATTTAAATCGATAAAATAAATAAGGCATTCATTATTCTACTGATGGAGCCTAATTGGAGAGTTGAAGAGAAAATTTTGGGGATTTATTTTTGGGAAATTTGGGGTAGTTTCTAGGGATTTTTATTCTTAGGTTTTAGGAATTTGCAGGAAAGAAATATTTTGAAAATTAAGAATAGAAAATTGAATATCAGACTGTCAAGTTTGGAGAACTGTGACACATTCGCATGAATTTTTCTTTGTATTTTTGTAAATTGAGATGCTGAAATTCTTGATTTATTTATTTTTATTTCTATGTTTTAATTTTCTTTTACTAGGGTTATGAGATTACCGATTATATTTTAATTTAATTTAATTTGTTTTTGTTTTCAATGAAGTAATTGACTAAAAGTTTATTATTCATGATTGTTATTTTTTTTTTGTGCTTAATGCTTTCAATTATCTGGCCAATATTTCAATTGCTTAAAATACTTAAATTGAAACCCAAAAAAGAGATATTTAGTAATAGCTTCTTGTAAAGCAATCGTAATGTGAGTGTGACATCGAGTGATAGTAATACTATTGGGAATGGTGTCCTAAAAAGAATGAGATGTAATAAAATATTTATTATTTATTTAATAAAATAGTTTATTCATTATTTTATGTGCATATATTGATGAATATTTTATGAATATCAGTAAAAATTTCATAATTATTTTTGTTACCTTAAATATTGTATATAAGTGTTATATGCAAGAGGATAATATTTAAGGATAATAATCAAAGCAATGTTCATAATGAATTTAATTAAAGTTTAGAATCATCAATTAAAACATTACTAATACATGTCATTCTCATTTAGAATGGAACGATGTTATCCACACTGTTAATATGACGAGATATTGAATGAGTGTATTATGCATAATGAGATTATGTGAAACAGTGACACATATACAATATGAATTTCAAATAATTTCCATTAAATATAAAAATTCGAATTAAGTCTACCGATGATCATATATATAATGATCTTAATCTTGAGTTATTAGCAGAATCCTACTTATGGATTTGTGTATTATGATTTACTCGGTAAGACTTCTGAGACCCTGAATCCTATTCCTTGTATTTTAGAGACATGATGAAGTGAGTAGCCGTGAATGTTATATACAAGATGGAATCCATTCCTTCTTGAGAAATAAGTAAATAAAAAATTCCTTTAAGGGTTGATTCGTCTTGGGAATGGTGTCCTAGAAGTATGAGATGTAATAGAATATTTATTATTTATTTAATAAAAGAGCTTTATTCATTATTTTATGTGTATATATTTATGAATATTATTGACGGTGAATTTTCGTCAACAAAAACGAGCCGGATTACCTCTAGGTTTTCCGTTGGATTACCGGCTTTAATATAGACTATATATAAGAGTTTGTTGGAAGGGTGTATAATGCGAGAACAATCATGTATAAAATAAAAGAGAAAAAGAGATTTTATAGTGGTTCACTTTATAAAATCAGAGCTACATCTACTGTGGTTGTATATTTCTTTGGAGGTGATTACAATTTACATTAATTGCTCTCTTGTTCTTTTCTGTCTCTTGGACGTGAACCCCCTTCCTGTATGGGGCTTTGCCCCTTTTATACCGGAGATTCCTTTGCTGGGTGGGTTTCCTTTGTAGGCAGAAACACTCAAGTGCTTTTCCTTTGTAGGCCCAAATGTAGCCCACTAATCACTGAGTGAACTGTTCACTCAGCCAAGTAGTCTTCTATTATGGCTCTGTGCGTACCTGTAACCCTTTTCTGTCCCCTGTGCGGCGGTTTAAGGGTTTGCATTTAATGCATGTATTGCACACATCCCTCATTTCTGTACGCAACTTGCCATGACAAGCTTTCCTTCAAGGAGCATTCCCCTCATCGCCAGTGTTGTTTAGCCCAATTGTCCTTCTTTGCAGTCGATTCTATGACGAGGGATTTTCATGTTGTAAGGTTGACAGTACGATCTGTCGACGCCAGATAAACTTGACACCCTAAGTTGGACTTCTCACTTAGGCCATTCGTAGTTGGAAAGGAAGGAAGCCCCATACGTCGAGGGTTGTTGCTCCGCGAGGAAAAGCTTAAGACCGCGTGTCATATCGTCATTGTTCCACGTGTCCTCCACATGTTCCCACACAACAAATATCAAATGAAAATTTCATGATTATTTATGTGACCTTAAACGTTGTATATAAGTGTTATATGCGAAAGGATAATATTTAAGGATAATAATAAAAAACGACGTTCATAATGAATTTAATTAAAGTGTTTAATTAATTATTAATTTTATTGGAGCTCGGGATTATAGGTCAATTAGTCCCCGCGTCGTCCTAGTAATTCTACGAGACACAAAGGGCAAAATGAGAATTTTAAAATTATGAAATTCTAAAAATTAAACACTCGAAAATAATTAATTGAGAATTAATTATTATTTAAATAATGTGATTATTTAAATTTGAATTTGAACACATCTAGTTTTATCTATTTAAACTTATTTGATAAGTTGTTCAATTTAGAATTCAAATTAATTTAAGTTTGACTTAAATTGGAATTTAAGTTTGAGTCAAAATTAGACTGCAAGATAAATGATGATTTTTCTTCCTTCTCTATTTGATATTGGCGCCTATATAGGGATAAAATCCCTTATCTATGGCCGGCCATAATGGATAAAAGAGAAGAGCAAATTTTGTTCTAAATTCAAATATGAGATAATTAATTTATATGTATGTGATGGATATGTGATAATTAATTTGTATGTATGTGATGGATAAATGTTTGTATTTATTTATAAATCGTTATATTGATTTTTTTTTTGTTGCAATGGGTTTAAAGTAATACCGTCTTAGTGCTATTAAAAATACATAATACTTTGAGATATTTCACTATAAATTAGAGATGTCAAACGTGCCGTGCCGGGCCGGCATGGCACGCTTGACCCCAGGCCCGTCACGGGCCTGGGCCGGGCCTGAGACGAAAAACTCAGGCCCAGCCCTGCCCCCGGGTCCATGAGGGCTGGGGCCGTGCCTAGGCCCTTTCAAGGGCCGTGCACAGGCCCAGCCCTTGAAGGGCCGGGCTCAGGGGCTGGGCCCTTCAAGGGGCCGTGCACTCGGCCCGGGCCCTTGAAGGGCCCGGCTCAAGGGCCCGGCCACAGCCCTTGAAGGGGCCGGCCCCGGCCCTGGCCCTTGTATTTTTTTTTTAAAAAAAAGTTATTCAAAAATATATATCATATGCCCCAAAAGATGTGATTTTATTGAATTGACGAATAGGAGTACACATAAATGATCGCCTCATTAAAAACCTTGCTAAGTAAAACCCGTGGGAGATCGGGACAAAACCTCAAATAAGGAAAAAAAGAGTGCAATTACCTAGGAATAGTAAATTACAAATCTAAGTGCTTCCGGAAGATTCTGTTATTTCTAAGTTAGAAAAATATTCGCATCGAATCATCTCGTGTATTGTTGTTTTCGCCTTGGCATCTTCCCGCCTTTAACGCACATTAGTCCCTCCAAGATGTCTGGATGCATTCTCGCTTCTCTTCTCGTCAAGAATTCGGTTGCTTGCGCTAAAAGCTTGCTCGATGCTACCGTTGATACCGGAGTTGTCGAATGTCATGAGCTATTATGGACAAAGGTTGAAAAACGATCATCTTGCTCTTCCACCATTGTAAGATGTCTAGTTTGTTGTCATCGATTACAAAATTTGCTTCAAAATATTTGACTAGTTCCGTAGACGCTTGTGTTGAGGGCGATCCTGCCGTTTTCTCTTTCTTCTTCAAGAAACTCCACGACGATCCTTTAGGCCCCAAACGGTAGTTGATGACGAAGTTCCCGTTTCTTTTTACATGCTATATTTTACTTCATACAAACTAAAAACTTTTTATAACATTTTCTTAGCGTCAGTAATACTTAGTTGCATATCTATATTTAAATTCTCTGCGGTAGCAGTTATTAATGATTCAGTTTCATCTACTCCGCACCTAGGATCTAAAATAGTTGCCAATGCATACAACATAGGACAACCTGACCAATAACTTTTAAATTTATTTTCCATTAAGTTAACTATATTTTTTAAAAGTGATGTATCCCTATAATAAGAAAATGTTTCGGAAATATTAAATAGTTGATGTAAAGCTAAATGTGCGAGGGATAATAAACACCGAGAAAGTAATTCAAAGAGCATTGTAAAAAACTTCTAAAAATTTAAAAAAAATACTCGACAATTTGCCAATCGAATCGAAAATTAAAATTTGATCATTCTTCACTGTTTACATATGTCGTGATAAGTTTGTGAATATGGGAGTGCCGCCTTCAACATTAAATATGTTGAATTCCACCTATGTCTCACGTCGGTTGAAAACTTTCTTGGGCGATCCATTGTTCTGCAATATTGTTTGAATTCTTGGAGCCGAGCTCCGAACTAGATATGAAGGATAATGCTTCTCTAATATTTGTAAGATTAGGCGAGATATGTTCAATTCCCCGCTGAACTACTAAATTAATTATGTGACATGCACACCGTTGATGAAAAATTTCCCCTCAAATGCGGTTTCAAACTACGTTTAAACAAATTAATTGCAAATGTATTAGGCGACGCATTATCAAAAGTAATTGTTAAAACTTTATCTTCTATCCCATAAAACCCAAAAATTTCCATTATTGTACTAAAAATAGTCATTGCGTTATGAGGATATGGACATAAACGAAAACCAATTATTCTTTTTTTTTAAAAACCCAATCGTCATCAACATAGTGCGCCGTGACACATAAATATCCGGTTTTATTACACCCTCCCACGGATCGGAAGTGCAAGACACGGTAGCATTAAAAGTCCTAAAATTATCAACAAGAGATTGTCTCATTGCATAAAAACTTTCATGCAATCGAACGGGTTGTGTTTCTACTTACCCGCTTAAATTGTGGGCAAAATGCTATCTCGAATGAATTCTTCAAGGAGGCATCATCTCAAAAAGAAAGAGGCAATTCGACACTAGCTAGAAATTTAGCTAGTGCCTCACGAAAGCACGCCAGCATCGTATGTAAAATTTTGTAACCCATGTGATGTGAGTGATAGTGTTTGTTGGCGGAGTCTACACTCCCACCTTGGTGCAACGATATACATACTTTCCAATGTCTATCCAGATGACCAAGTACCCCCACCCTTTTATTAGAAAAATGCTTTTTACAATATTTACATACCGCACGCAATTTCCATCTCACCTGTTTTTGGATTTGGTCGGGGCTCCTCGGTGAAATCTTTGCCATGCTTGAGAAGTTCGCGGTCTTTTTTTTCCTCTCATCGCGATCTCCGGCTTCCTCGTTGTGTATTGAAGCATTATCCACCGGAGCATTTTCCGTTCGATGGGGGGTGGGGTTGGAAGGCATCATTTCTTCTTCTTCCTCAAAAATGTCTCATCACCAAGCTCGGGAAGAGAGCGTTGAAATCGAGAAAGTTTGGTGAGGCCATTTTCTGGAAATTGATAGAACTTGATTGAACTTTGTAAATGAAAGAGTTAGAAAATGAATGAACGCGAGAAAAAAGCTTAGAATCAAAATCAAAGAGAGAAGTTGAGAGATAGAATGAGAGTGAGATGAGAAGATGAGAGTGAATTGTTGTGTGAGATTTATGGTGGAATTAAGGGGTATTTATAGGGAATTTTAGGGTTAAATTTTAGTATTTTTCCGTTGGGCCCTTCGCGAGCCCAACGTGCGGCACGTGACGGGCCTCCCGTTCGGCCCGTCACGTGCCAAACGGGAGGCACGTGATGGGCCAAACGGGAGGCCCATCACGTGCCGAACTTCAAAGCCCGCGAAGGGCCCACTGGACCAAACGAAATGGGCTTCTTCGTGGGCCGTTTCGCGGGCTTGGGCCGTGCCGAATAAGGGCCGAATCCAGGCTTGGGCCGGGCCGAATAAGGGCGGTGCCGCGGGCCTCCGCGTGCTTGGGCCGTGCTTGGGCCGCGGGCTGAGAAGTTGAGGCCCTAGTCCATTTACACGTGCCGTGCCGGCACGGCCCGTAACAGTAACGAACCGTGCCGTGCCGAATCATGCACTGTTGCGGGCTGGGCAGACGACACTACTCATAAGTCTACGACAGAAAATAAATCGTACCTGGTCGGCTATTTGCCGAATTCAGTTCTTCACCTAAATCGAAACGAGCGAAAGATTAATGGAGGAACTATTAAGCCTTTCAATTTCAATACTTATTGGGTACTAAGCCACGAAAGAAAAGGTAATCAATTTCCTGCTCCTATAGTTTCTTCAATTCGATTCCAATACTCTTGCTCTGATTTGTTCTCGTCTCTTTTGAGAATACCCATATGGCAGATTTTGCATGTTCACCGTTTCTTTTGGTCGATAACTGTTATATGATGTACAACTATTTCAATGCTCACCAACTGTTTGTCAAAATTTCTCAACCAGATGTAGACTTTTTTTTCCTCTTTTTTCTTATGAAATTTTATTTTTTGGGCAGAGATTTTTGAACCCTTTGTCAATTTCGTGTCTTTTTTTTTGAAGTCCAAAATACAAATTCGTGAGTTATGTTGGGTTATCATATTGCTTCCACTTTAGTGTTTTTTTGTAAACACTTTAGTTGTAACTTCTGTATTGTATTTACATAGTGATGTTTTTGCCTTTTTGCATTATTGGAGAAAAATCTAAAATGGTCTAATATTTGTTGGATTACTTGAAAGAAGACAATGCTTTTCTGCCACCCTGAATTGAGTAGAAAAATTCTCATTAATCTGAATTTCTTGTGTGTTTCCGGTTTAATAAGATGACCTCAGGTATCTCTGGCAGTGACGCTATATTTTGTGGAGAGCCCATTACATGATATCAAGTTCTCCATTTTCTTAAGAGTATTCGGATTCAAGCTTTTGGCCTTTTCATCCCGCCCGCAGTGTTTACTTCTCCGTACATGCATTGGAATTCTAGTTTGCTGATTTGTGCAAAGAGAAGGGTATTCGGTGCAAAAAACTATGCAATCAGTTACTAGGCCTCTGTACTTTTGTTTTCCTAACAGGTTAAACTCTCTCTCTCTCTCGTTTTATGTCTTTGCGGATTCCCATTTCCTGAGTTCGTTTTGATGTTTTCAATATGCGATGCAGAGGAAGCACTGTAAAATCAGATGGGTGGGTCAAGTTGCAAATCCCATGTTCAAATCAACCAGTTAAAAACATTTTCTTCGTTCCAAGGCCTCAGGATTGTAAATTTGCACTACGAAAAAACCGATTGCTTGCAGTTCCCAATGCAGATGATGGTTACCCAACCATTTCTAAGTTAGAAGAGTCAAACACAAACCATTCACCCGACTCTGAAGCGGAAACCTTGTTGCACAAATGGTCACCTCCCCAGTTCGTGTGGAGAGGATTATCGGTTCTTGTTCTTACAGGGCAGGTGGTAGTCAGAACTTTAAAGGGCAAAGTTCACTGGAGGAATACTCTCCAACAGTTGGAGAGAGTCGGGCCAAAATCCATTGGTGTCTGTCTCCTAACTTCAGCTTTTGTTGGAATGGCCTTCACCATCCAATTTGTTAGAGAATTTACCAGGTTGGGCTTAAGCAGATCCGTTGGTGGAGTTCTAGCTTTGGCCTTCATAAGGGAGTTGAGTCCTGTAGTTACATCAATTGTTGTCGCGGGCGTATTGGAAGTGCATACGCTGCAGAGTTGGGAACAATGCAGGTCTCGGAGCAAACCGACACATTGAGAGTTCTCGGAACTAACCCTGTCGATTATCTTGTTACCCCAAGGGTGATTGCCTCTTGTGTTGCTTTGCCATTTTTGACACTAATGTGCTTCACAGTGGGGATGGCATCGAGTTCCCTTCTCGCTGATGCTGTTTACGGTGTGAGCATCAACATCATCTTGGATTCAGCTCGGAGAGCTCTTAATTCATGGGACATTATAAGTGCAATGATCAAGTCCCAGGTGTTTGGTGCAATTATATCTGTTGTTAGCTGTGCTTGGGGAGTTACCACCTTGGGAGGAGCCAAAGGTGTTGGTGAGTCGACAACTTCATCCGTCGTCATCTCTCTTGTCGGTATTTTTATTGCAGATTTCGTATTGTCTTATTTCTTTTTCCAGGGTGTTGGGGATTCATTAAAGAATTGCGTATAAAATAAGTTATGGTTATCTAGTGTTGTTCAATTTTGTGTGACTTATGTTTTCTGTTTTGGTGGATGTTTGAGTAAAAAAACTAGCTAAGCATGGAATGAATCAAATTCTTGCTTCAATAATTTGCATGCCTTTTCGATTTCATTGTATGAGTTCTCTTCTGCATTTGGTGAGTTTCTATGCCATGATATTTGGAAGGTTAACTTTGAAACAATATCGTAACTAGCTTGTTCTACACGTGATCAGAAAAAAGAAGTAACCACTTTTGCCCAAAAAGAAAAAAAGGACAAAGAAGAAGTGACCAATTTTCTTGCTTTTTGGCTCTTTCATTTCCGAAAAAAAAAAATATCCAGTTTTCTAGTCTTCAAGTCATTGGTCGAACTAATAAGCAAAAAAAAACTTTTAGGATTAATTTCTAAAGTTGCCTCTTGAAGCGTGGGGCGGAGGCGCGGAGCCACCCACAGATGAGTGTGGGAGGCCGCAACACCTGAACTTTTTTCTTTTTCTTTTTTTTTTAAATTTTATATATGAAATTTTATAAAATTGGTATTTTGCCCCTTAAAATTTTACCTCTTTATTTGTCCTCCCTAATTAGTTCAGTCACACCTGAAGCCCCCGTCCCCGCCCCGAGATTAATTTCTTTAGCTCCACCCTTAGTTAGTCTCAGTTTTGCACCTAACTTTGCAACTTTATAGTAATATTGATGTAGAGAGTTCTAGATATAAGCAATCGTTTTTATATTTTATTGCCGTTTTTTTAGCTTTCTAATTTAAATTAGTTTTGTCATTAGTATGTTGTTTATCTTAGTTGTTATTTTGTTATCATTTCTATGTGAGCTATAAGTAGCCACTTTGCCTATTGTGAAAGGAAGACTTGAATATATTGGTAATTTACTCCAATTTAGGCGTTTTCACCTTGTGGGGTTCCTTTAGGTGGATTCGAGAATCCTCCGTCCGGGTTAGGCCGGTATAATTTTATCTCTATCCATTCCACTGCATCATTTGATATCAGAGCTCTCAATCTTTCCCGAGGTTCGACACCATTTCGGTGACTGGAGCCACTTCGACGCCGATAAGCGTGAAATTTCACACTACCCAAGTTACAGGTCTCGACAGTTGAGTGCGTCCTTACGAATCCAATCTCCACCACCTTCTCCACCACCACTTCATCTTCACCATGATATTTCTCCACCGCCCCTTCATCCCCGACAGCCACCTTCATCTCCAGATTTACTGAAGCACCACCAACACCATACTTCTTGACGTAACCTATACCTTCTTCACCACCAGCACATCACCACCGACCAATACACAACCACCTCATACCTAGATCCAAACTCATTCGCCTCTATCAATGTCCACATTCACCAAAGCCACCAACACACACCACATGGGAACCACCAAGAGACCTTGGAATCGATGTAGATCTCGGTGAACGCCATCAAACACGACCGCAGATTGACGGAAAAACCAACAATCGACGACCTTTGTCGTTGCCTCTATTGCATCTTCGCCTTTCTCTACTCCATGCCAATGAATTCTGTGCATCATCTCTCATTCAGGCCGATGGCTTTGCTGCCTCTGTCGATGGGAACTTGACTGCAAATGGGTTCGAATTTAGGGGGTTTGATCCGGTGGGTAGTGGTTCAAAAGTCAAGTTTGGACGGCGAACGTTGACGATAGAGGGCTGGAACCAGTCAGAGCTGGCGTGGGTTCAACGGTGACGATGTTTGGTAGGTGGCGGGCTTTGTTGTGGCGGCGTTGTTGTCGACAAGACCTCCCATGGCAGCAGCAGCAGCAAAGACATCCATCCCTGTTCGCGTGCTCATCTCTCTCGACACAAAGAGCTCGACAGCCCAGTTGGTTCATTTTTGGCAGATTTTCTCTTTGGAATACTTCTCCCAGAGTAGTGGTCTGTAAAGTTTTTCGTCCAGCTGAAAGAAGTCCAAATGTTTCTTCTCCTAAACGCCTGCTTGAGGTTGGGATCATCAACTCTGCCAATGAGATAAAAGCTTCTCGAGGTATTTTTTGGTCACAGAGCATCATTTCATTTTGAAGAATTCCGCTCTAAGCCTTTCAGTGATCTGTGCTTGTTGGCCACAAAAGTCTGTGTAGATGTGGTTTAAAGCACGGTCAACTGATTCTTCTTGCAAGAACTGGGGTTGTCTATACTCTCCCAAACTATTCCACCAGTCTTGTAAAGTTGTTGTAAATCGTGAGACAAGGTGGAGGACATCCCTATTTTGCATTCTAGGTTGTTGTGCTTCAAGAAGAGTCCATGCCTTGAATTCTTGAAAACGATCTCTCCATTTTTTGTCGGTGAGACGTCATCAAGAATAAATATTTGGAATTTACTTGTTGACGTCTTATTTGGGCGGCGTTTTCCTGATCCTGTTTCAAGGGTTGAGGCTTCTTCTTCTTCCTCATCTTCTATGATGGGCTTCCTCCGAGTCCTAATAATGCTGCTCCAGTTTCTTGGGTCATAAAATGGACTGAAGTGTCTTCGTCTTCTGATTCTTCCTCTGGAGTTCATTATTCGGAGTCAGACAGTTGACTTTCTGTACCACTTTCACGGTCTTCTTTTTGCAAATGAATGTGTGGCAAATTATTCAGACAGTGCTGGTGGATAATCTGTCACGGGATTAGGGGCCTAAAAGGTGTTTTGTCCAAAATTTAACAAAATGATTATGCTTTTCTAGCACCCGTGCCCTTAAAAGGTGGTTTGTCCAAAATTTAATCCATAACTAATGTTCTAATCCAAAATTTGTCCTAAAAGGTGATTATGGTTTGTCCAAAGCTATTGTTATTGGCCTCGTACATATAGACTACCAAGTAATAACTATTGTTATTTACGGAATGGAATAGGATGGAATGGAGATTTGAGTTTAGAAAGATGTTAGTTTAATCACGGATATATTCGAGGGAAAAAAACAGGTACCCTTATTTGGTAAATGTGGAAAAGTAATGGTACATATTCGTTTTTCTATAATTACTTGGCAAGTATAAACAATGTGATGAGATGATTAAGATAACACATATATCATAACTTTTTTTTTTTTTTTTTACTTCAAATTAAAATGATGGAGAATTCTTGGCAGTGTATGAAATATACCTCTCAATATGACAATTTTTAACCTTCAGATCACGCAATTCTTAACCGTTATACCTTTATTTATCATTGAATTTCTAATTTTTTTTAATCCGATAGGACGTTATGTGATCTCATATGTTGATTAAAAACTATGTTATACCTATAAAGTATTTGTTTTTCATATGCATGCCATGCTACAACATTTAATTCTCTTAAAAACAGTTGCTGTAATTACTGGTAAAATGGTACTGAGTATGTACAGACATGTTATCCATACGTATATATTTTTGTTTATTTATTGTGATGGGAGATCAAGTACTGCTATATATTTAAACATCGTGGGACAAATCTTACACTTGCTGTTTGGCGGCAAGCTGGCAATTGGCAAAGTACACTGATGTGCATATCAAAAACATTCTTTTAAGGTTTAATTCGTTGATTTAAATTTTTAATTTAAGTTAAAATGTGATTTTATGTGATTTTTTATTGTAATAAAAAAATTAAATATGATTATTTTTAAGAATTTTTTATTGTAATAAAATTCGAATCAATAACTCTTAAAGAAAACTGAACCAGCTATATAATAATATCCAACGACCCCTCAAGCCTCATTATTACGCCAGAAATTTGATTCAATAAAAACAATAATGATAAATGTCCTTAGCATACCTATAAAGATCTAAAAAATTTCCAAGAAAGCTTGATTTGTCATGTAAGCAGTTCCAATTAGGCACAAAACCACAACTAAGAGAACTCATTTTGCTCCCTCCACTGAGAATGAATGGTAATAACTAAAAAAAAAAATTAAAAATTATAATAATAACACTTACTGCTTTGTATATATTGAGTATAATTGCGTCAAATTCTCTGTTTTTATTGGTGCGCCTCTAGATTTTTACCGTAAACAAAGAGACAAAAACGGTTAATGTCACCAATAACCTCCTTTTTATTCCCAAAACAATTATGTTCCATAATATTTCACAAGTCCAATTATCAATATGAATGATATATGGTACGGATATATTGCCTAGTATTTGCCAGCTCTTTTCTTCCTTTTAACCTAAAAAGGTGATAAAACAAGTTGATATTGGTACGTAAATTATGTTAAAAAATATGGAAATAACAACGAACAGAAATAGGCATAACTGAAAAAAATTATAGAACCGTAAATATGAAACAACAACAATGAAAATTTAGAAACGGAATTATCGAAGCCTGAGACTTGTGTTTCACACAGTATCCGTAAAAGAAATTCACCTCCTCACAGTAGTGCATGAGGTTTTTGGCGTTTATCTCTCAGGATACAACGGCGGCAGAAGAGTAGATTTGATACACCTTAAGACTACTCCTTGACGAAATGAAATTAGCCTGAAACTCTATCACACTGGACCTAAAAACTCTAGAACACTCAAGAGAACTTTTCTGAACAAGAGAGGAAGAAGATTCAAATTTTGTGTGTTAAACGAGGAGAGAGAGGACCCCTTATATAAGGCTTGGTTGAGACATTGTTGTTACAAACGTTTTAATCACAAGCGTAATTGCCAGTTAATTCCCAAATGCTCACAGTATTGGATTCGAAATTAATTGCTCCGGAAGTTAAGTTGCACTGGAAAAAAGGAAGATAAACGACAAAACCAAGCCTGCATGGGACAGGCTTCCGGTTCAACATTCGTGGCCGCATGACCCAACACTGCACATGAGTCCATTTCGGTCTGGGATTTGCACCCTCTGCACACAGGCGCTCATGAGAAGCCTATTTGCTTACTAGATTATGTAACAACAAATGTGCAAGCATATATAATCACCAAGGGACTTCAATTCCTTTTCCATGTGGGACAAGGAATTCTCATTATTTTCCCTTTAACTTTTCCAGCTCATTGGTACACTTTAAACATCAATTTCTCTCATTCACTCATGCATCATTTTGAGTATATGATATACCCTTATGAAGATCTCTAGGAGAACTCGAACCCATCTCGACCTGTCATTAAGACAATGCAGGTCCCACTCAATATTAAGGCAAAAATCAGTGCCTCAAAATGCCATTTTCTCACAAATTATTGTTAGAGTTTATGCCCTTAGGAATAAATACAACAATGTCTTTATGACATTTTTGATATCAATAAAGTTTATTTATTTTATATATCTATGTATTGTCCTCTTTGTGTTCATATTTGTTAAATATATGATAAGCAAACTAGAAGTCATTAAGACAATGCAGGTCCCACTCAATATTAAGGCAAAAACCAGTGCCTCAAAATGCCATTTTCTAACAAATTATTGTTAGAGTTTATGCCCTTAGGAATAAATGCAACAATGTCTTTATGACATTTTTGATATCAATAAAGTTTATTTATTTTATATATCTATGTATTGTCCTCTTTGTGTTCATATTTGTTAAATATATGATAAGCAAACTAGAAGTCTAAGACTGTCGGTCTGAGACTGTCGTTCTAAGTCTTTAGATCATGCACGTAATGTGACGAGCATGTAGAATACATGAATCTACGGATAATAGTCTAACATTCGATCTGCAGTCGATGGAATAAAATTTGACACTTTATTCATGTTAAGATTGTTTTGTTATCTACTTTCTAAAGGAGACGGCTTGTCTTGATCGTCGGAGTGGGGCTACATGAGTAAAGACACTGATATGGTTCATAGTGGTTGAATCTATATTGAATTGGATTTTAATTAATAATTCCATTTGAATAAAATAATTCACTTTTGACGAGTTGTATGCGATCATTTTAATTCTCAGATGAATAATAAACCTGTATACTTGATTTGTATCTTTTAATGTACAAAAGGATGACATCCGGACATTATGTAAAAGTACACATATCGGTACATTGGAGATATGACTCTTGTGTGCGTAATTTATTATTCAAAGATAGGGAATCCACAGCTTCTATAAAGAGTCAACGATATCCTCTTATACTATGTATTGAAAAATACAAGCACTCGGTCATTAGACTACTTTGTGTTGTCTAATGGTTTACTATTTGTCTTAGTACAAATGGTGGATTTTTCGATAGAGTGATAATAGAACATAATATAAATATAATTGAGAAGATTAAACAGAACTTGACCTCAAGTCGATTATAAATATCTTATGAGGATGATACACTAATATAATAAGTCATAGACAAGAGCTAATTGGAGCTTTGTAGATATACTATAAAAAGTGAGAGTGTAGCTATAGACTTTTAATTGAATAGCACTAGAGTTTATAATCATGTGATGAGCTTGTTGGCAAATAAATGCTTGTCGTGATTATAGGAGCTTGATCTATTGGGTCCTTTTGCTAGCTCATATACTTTTCTGTAATGATACGGCGTATTTCCTACATATTGGTAACTTATGTTATTTTCACTAAAAGTTTAAAGAAAAAAAAAACACTATTAATTCATGTGTAATTTATTGATTGAATTTAATTGTTAAATTAATTTAAGATAAATTCGTTGAATTATTATTTTTGGTTTTTATTTAATATGGAAAAGCTATTATATAACCGTTTTAATTAGGTCACTTCTACATTGGGTTATCTGAATTAAAGCTAATGATCTATGTAAGTTTTTCGTATTAAATAAATTGAGAAAACATGAAATTGCATCAATACTAATCAACCTGTGATGGAGGACGGTCGGCCATAATGAAAAAATCAAAACGGAGATTTTTAATGTGTGAACCAGTCGACTTGTGGTTTTATTACTATAATGGACCAAGTTGACTGATCATAACCGCTGACATGACAAAACAGACTCAATGCGATTTGTTACGTGATCTTGACTTTGAGAAACCTAATTATTGCAATATTATGGCTTCCTAAACTCTATGAATAGCCTAGTGAGTCCACTATTCATTAGATCACTTGAGAGACTTTTTGGAGCTATTGGTATAGGTTCCTAAGAGGAAAAAACTGACCAAATCTCAAGATTAATTTTTCCTTTGGCTCTCTTGTAGTTGGAAAGAGTTCAAGTACCAAGGGTAGATTGAACGAGTGTGCCCACTCGCACTCCGATCGTGGAAACGAGAATAGCAAAGAAGACCACTTGGTTGAGACTCTTGTTATTGTTGTTTAGAACGCTTTGATTTGTCACACGTGTAGTTTTAAATTCTCCAAAGGTATGATTTAAATCTTTAGTACTTATGTTACAAAGCATCATGAACATGTCCTAGGTTGACTTTGACATTCAATAAAAACTTTAAAACTCCGCTACACAACTCGTTACCATTTTTCCAACAATTGATATCAGAGACAATGTTTTTTTTTTGGTTCATGTTCATGCTATGTACATAAATTAGTGATCTAAATAATATCTCCTTATGTTTGAGTTGAGATATTAGAGAGTTGATGCTCTAATGTGTCACGCCCCCCAACCGGGGTGGGTGACGTGGAGCTCGATTAGGGATTAATAAAGCAGATCCCCAACCGGGTCCCACACTTAACTGCATTAAAATATAAATAATCTACATAATCCAGGAGCCTCTGACACACAGGGCTCCACCCCACAGGAGATACAGTATTGTACATACATGTTCAGGTAAATAAACAATTACATCAGACATCATCCACAGTCTAGTAAATCCAAATATTAATTAAGTTTACATAACTTTTCTCAATTTTCCTTACATTTGTAACAGAGGATGAACGCGATCCTTACTTGATCAATCCGTAGCACCACTCAGCTACGATGCACCGCTCCTCGAATCTCCTGGGAGGGGTTTAAACATTTGAAACATGAGCGAAAGGCCCAGTAGGATATAATTTGAAATAATTTAAATAAACGAACAAATGAATAAGTGCGATAATAAAATAAATAAGACATTCAGCCCGACAGAACAGCCGGAACCTCACATCCTTTTTCTCAAAGGAAAATGTAACAGAAACTAACCGTATTACAGGCTTCAACGAGTAATTAGTACAAATTACTCACCTCACCAAGCGCCTCGCCTACCGGACCGGTTTGGGTTACGCCCCGGGATGCACTCTCCGCATCCTATCTAGGCTTCTGACAATAGACTCTATTACCAGTTCACAAGATCTCTTATCTTAAGAAATCATCCATTTAACATTATGAAATCGTTCATAAGACCCCACGAACTACTCAAGCCATGGACCCCATGACCTGAACAAGCCATGAGGTTCCATGACTAGACAAGCTATGGATTCCATGGACGGGACAAGCCAAGGATTTCCATAAACTAACAAGCCATGGTTTTTAAAACATTTTTCTTTACGCAAACCAATCCCTTTCTTTAAAACATTTTCAAGGCCAAAATCTTCTTTGAAAACAGGCTCACAAGGAAAAGGGATAGAAATCCTACCTCGCACAATCAAACACAGGGACTAAGCGTTGCCTTTTCCGGCTTCCGCTTCCTCAAGCCCCTTGATCCCCAATCCTCAGCGATCACTGACACAAGATAACACTTTAGGATCAATTCTCAATCCTAAAGTAATCAAATCTCAATCATATACCCAAATTTCCAATTAGTGTGCCCTAATCAATTTTCATGTTTCAAATTCCATTCCAAGGGCTTTAAACATCAAATCAGGGATTAAAGATGCTAATCCTTTCATCCCAAGTCTCCAAATGAAGCTAATTTGGGTTCTCCCCGAAAACAGGGGTCAAAACAGCAATTTCAGGCCAAACGGGGTCAAACCCCGTGTACACCGGTCGACCGGAGACAGAGGAGTGCATCACCATCGGTCGGCCGGTGGTGTGCATCCGGTCGGCCGGTGGCCCTAACAAGATCCGGTCGACCGATGCGGTCGACCGGTGGACATCCCCAGTTTCGCGAAAACTCGCGGAAATCAGTCCAAAAACCTGCAAATCCAGTCCCTATTCACAAAATCTCAAGGGACAACCACTAGATCCGGGTTCTAGGTCCTAAAACAAGTCCAAAGAACCCAAGATCTCCAATTTCTACCCTAGTTTCACTCAAAATCCATCAAAATCCGTTTTGAACCAAAAGTAAGTTTTTGAATCCGAAAACTTGAAATCCAAGAGAGGTTCTTTCAGTAATCTTACCTTGAATCCTTCTCTTGATGTTGGAAACTCTTTGAAAACACTCTTGGTTCGAATCCGGTCTTGATTTGAGACAAAAATGAGAGAGAGAGAAAGAGAGAGAGTGCGGGAGAGTGAAAAGAGAAAGAGAGAGAGAGAAAGGAACGCACGGGAGAAAGAAAAGGAAGGAAAAGAAAAGGAAAAGAAAAGAAAAAGAAAAAAAAGGAAAAGAGAAATAAAAGGAAATGACATGTGTACTAAAACAGTCCAGAAATGCGCCCATACACACTTCTGGATTAAAATAAATTACTTTAAATAATTTAAATACCTTGGAATTATTTAAACTCAATTAGTTAAATCAGATTAGGCACACTAATAATCTTAATTACCTTAATTAATCTCAATTAATTCTTCAGGGTGTTACAGCTCCACCCCCCTTAGGCAATTTCGTCCTCAAAATTAAAACTCGCCTCAAAGTGCAAACAGATGCCGATAACGTTCCTGCATCATCGTTTCAAGCTCCCATGTTGCTTCCTCAACACCATGGTGCTGCCACAGCACTTTCACTAACGGAATCTCACGATGACGCAGACTCTTCATCTTCCCGCAAGAATCAACTGGGTGCCTCCTCGTAAGACGCGTCATCTCAGACGTAACGTCGTCAAACCACCGCACTCTGCTTCCGGCTGAGGCTGACATTTCCGAAGCATGGAGACATGAAACACGTCATGCACGTGAGATAGCTCAGGCGGTAAAGCCAACCGGTACGCTACCACTCCGACTCGTTGCACGATCGGGAATGGTCCCACATACCTCGGTGCGAGTTTTCCTTTCACACCAAACCGAGTAACTCCCTTGCGTGGAGAAACTTTCAACAGAACAAAGTCGCCTTCTTGGAATTCCAGAGGCCTACGCCTCCTGTCAGCATAGCTCTTTTGACGACTTTGAGCTGTCAACAGACGTTCTCGAATCACAGCTATCTTCTCATTGTTATCTTGAATGACATCCGGTCCAGTTGTAAGTCTATCCTCTGGTTCCAACCAACAAACAGGTGACCTACAAGGACGACCATACAACGCTTCAAACGGTGCCATACCGATACTGGCCTGATAGCTGTTGTTGTATGCGAATTCAGCGAGGTGCAGGTATTTCTTCCAGTTCCCGCCAAAATCAAGAACACAAGCACGAAGCATATCCTCCAGAATCTGAATAACTCTTTCAGATTGTCCATTCGTTTGAGGATGAAATGCTGTGCTGAAGTTCAATTCTGCTCCCATGCTTCCTGAAACTTCTCCAATTTGCATTGAAACGACTGTCGCGGTCGGAGCGTGATAGACGATGGCACGCCGTGTAACCTCACGATGTGCTCCGGTACAATGAGCGGAATCTTCCGGTAGATCGCCGAATGGTTGCGCGGACCGGCAACTTTTGCCACCACCCAGATGGCATCGTGCTTCTTCGGTTCTCGGTAGTCCCATCGGAAAATCCATATATGCTCCCATTTCCATTCGAGGACGGGAAGAGGTTGCAACTCTCTTTGTTGTGCTTTCGATTTTAACTGGAGGCAATCACGAATTTGGGGCGTACTCACGAACATCTCTCTTCATGCCTCTCCACCAAGTCAAAGTCCTGGTACATCTTGGTACTACCGGATGAATGGCGACCTCGATTTGTGAGCTTCTTGAATCGCTCTCTTGATCTCACTCACTTTAGGAATCCGCGAAAAACATGTCCGTCTTCCAGTTCTCCAATCCTCAAACTGACTTTTCCATTCGGATTTCTGATTCCAAAGATGAGGATCTTGCCAGATTTACTGCTTGACTTGTTGCACAAGAGGTGGTGCGGAGTCAGTTATACACCACAGCCTGGTTATAATCCTCGTGGTCCAAGATCATACTTACTCACCACTTGGTCCTCTTCCAATCCTCCAAAGCTAATGGCGCGAGTCACGGCGTTTTTCACCCTAAGGGCATCAGCCACCACATTAGCTTTTCGGGATGATCTCGCAGGGTGAAGTCATAATCTTCCATGTACTCTACCCATCTCCTCTGTCGAGGTTCGGATCTTTTACGGTAAACAAGTACTTGAGACTCTTATGATCGGAAAAAGACACGAAATCTTGCTCCGTAGAATAACATCTCCATATCTTGAGCAAATTTGGCTGCTAACTCCAAGTCATCGTGGGGTAGTTCCGCTAGATAAGGTCTTAGTTAGCGAGATCGTAAGCTACTAAATGTCCGCCTTGCATCAAAGACACAACCAAGCCCAACCCCGGGTGTAGTACACCTCGTTCCTCCTTTATTAGGAATCGTCGAATCGGTTGCACTTGTCAACCTTACCTTCAATTCCTGAAAGGCATGTTCACATTCAGCATCCCACTCGATTCGACTTCTTTCTTGGTTAACCGAGTCATCGGAGCAGCGATACTCGAGAAGTCCTTCACAAAACGCCGGTAATACCCCGCGAGTTCGAGAAAGCTTCGGATCTCTGCCACATTCTTCGGCCTTTCCCACTGTAGCACAGTTTCTATCTTGGATGGGTCCACGGAAATTCCTTGTCCTGAAATCACATGGCCAAGGAACTTCACTTCCGTCAGCTAGAAGTCACATTTCTCCTTCTTCGCATACAACTGGTGTTCTCGAAGGGTCTGAAGAACAATTCCAAGGTGCTTTGCATGTTCTTCCCAAGTCTTCGAGTAAACCCAAGATGTCGTCAATGAAGACGATCACAAATCGATCCAAATACGGCCGAAAACCCGATTCATCAAATCCATGAATGCAGCAGGGCATTTGTCAACCCAAATGGCATTACCGAAACTCGAAGTGCCGTCTTAGTTTCAAAGCATCTTGAACGTCCTCCTCCCTGATTTTCAATTGGTGGTACCCGGACCTCAAATCAATCTTAGAGTAGAATTGTGATCCACCCAACTGATCGAACAATTCATCGATCCTCGGCAGTGGGTACTTGTTCTTCATAGTCACCCTGTTCAATTGACGGTAATCAATGCACAACCGAAGAGATCCGTCGTGCTTCTTCATAAATAGCACCGGTGCACCCCAAGGGGAAGTATTATTCCGGATATATCCCTTCTCTGCCAGCTCTTCAAGCTGTGCCCTTAATTCCTTCATCTCCGCCGGAGCCATCCAGTATGGAGGAATGGAGATAGGTGCCGTTCGGAACCAAATCAATGCAAATTCAATTTCCCGATCCGGCGGTAAACTGGTAGATCCTCGGGAAATACATCTGCAAATTCATCCACCACGTGGATTCTTGTACTATCTCCGCTCACTTCAAATTCACCTTCCAAGGCAAGAAGGAAAAGAAACAGGCTAGATTCTTCCGTCCCCAACGCATTCAACAATCGTTCCCCAAGGACCTGGGTTCATCTCTGCACGATAAGCAATCAACATTCGGAATCCGTCACCAATGTAACTTTTCTCGGTAGCAATCAACAATTGCACCGTACCTTAACAGCCAATCCATTCCGAGCACCACATCAAACAGGGTCATCGGAAGGATAATCAAGTCTGCTCTCAATCGCTCACCACCAATCGTGATTTCACATGACTTACACACACTCATCACCTCCACACATCCCAGTGGGGAGTTCAAAGTCATCGGGACTTCTAAGTTCTCATATTTCAGTTTCAAAGTCCGAACAAAAGAACTTGATATAAACGAGTGTATGACACCTGTATCAAATAATACGTGAGCAAAAGAATGAGAGATTAGAATCATACCCTCAACCACCACGTTCTTTGGTCTAACCTCCGGGCCGCCTCCCGCCAGGTATAAGCTTGTCCCTGTACTTTTTTTCTTTCCCTCTGTCACCAACATTAGACCCGGCCGGGCGGAGGTCTATCTTTGTTGTGGTGGAGGTGGTTGTTGGCCGGTCTCGGCGCTTGAGGCCGGAAATGTATACTAAGGCGGCCGATAGGTCGGGCGCAGGAGGGTATGGCATCTGTTGCGGCTGATGGCGGGCATTCTTATCGGCCCTTCTTGACTATGGAAGCGTCACTTTGGGCTTGTTGAGTTTGCGGCCCGATTAGGACAATTCCTCCTAATATGGCCCACCCGCCCACAATGGTGACACTTGGGCCCAACAAGCATTTGGTCCCTGCATTTAACCTTACCACTTGCCACTTCCTGATTGCGGTTTCTCCTACCACTCCCCTGTGGTCCACTATTAACAAGAAGGTCTACCGAAGTGGAGGGTCTACTGCAGAGGGCAGACCCGACCCGCTTCTTCTTCTTTTACTTGGCGATAGGCCATTATCCTGTTCCACCCTTGTAGCAACCCCTACGGATCCCGGAAGTTCCAAGTCTTAGAGCCACCAAGGATCTCCTCACAGTTCTTGAGGCCCCTCTCAAACTTAGAGACATCTCATGTGTTCGAGACTCCACTAGAGATGGCGCAAACCGGGATAGGTCATTAAACCTAGCCTCATATTCCCTCACAGACATGTCACCTTGCTGCAACGACATGAATTCCAGTGCCTTTTCTTCCCTGTAACTCGGAGGGAAGTATTGATCATTGAACATCACCTCGAACTGTTCCCAGGTCATCCTTGTGACATCCATCCTCCTCTTGACCTGTTTCCAGCAAGTGTTTGCTAACCCTTCCATCTCGTACACCGCAAATTCCACCCAGTATTCATCTGGAACTCCCATAGTACTCAAGTGCTTAACTATGGAGTCAATCCAGAACTCAGCTTCCTGGGGTCCTCCCTCACTGTTAAACGAGGGGATAGGCGCTCGCCTGAATTCCCGAAATACCCTTGTTTCCGATCCTCAGCCGGTCGCTCATTCCGAGCTCTAGTAGCCATGCCTTGAAAGGCAGTATACATGGCATCAAAGAATCCTTGATTCGGTTGTTCCGGCTGGTTACCTAGTCTGCGGCGAGGCGCCATTTCCTTCAACTGAAATCAAACTAGACTGTTTAGTGGATAACAGATGTCACACATGTATGTACAATCCCGGGGTTCTTAACCTAAGGCTCTGATACCACTCTGTCACGCCCCCCAACCGGGGTGGGTGACGTGGAGCTCGATTAGGGATTAATAAAGCAGATCCCCAACCGGGTCCCACACTTAACTGCATTAAAATATAAATAATCTACATAATCCAGGAGCCTCTGACACACAGGGCTCCACCCCACAGGACATACAATATCGTACATACATGTTCAGGTAAATAAACAAGTACATCAGACATCATCCACAGTCTAGTAAATCCAAATATTAATTAAGTTTACATAACTTTTCTCAATGTTCCTTACATTTGTAACAGAGGATGAACGCGATCCTTACTTGATCAATCCGTAGCACCACTCAGCTACGATGCACCGCTCCTCAAATCTCTTGGGAGGGGTTTAAACATTTAAAACATGAGCGAAAGGCCCAGTAGGATATAATTTGAAATAATTTAAATAAACGAACAAATGAATAAGTGCGATAATAAAATAAATAAGACATTCAGCCCGACAGAACAGCCGGAACCTCACATCCTTTTTCTCAAAGGAAAATGTAACAGAAACTAACCTTATTACAGGCTTCAGCGAGTAATTAGTACAAATTACTCACTGATAAGTGCAAAAATTTGCACTTTTAATGTTCATAATTGTCAAATTATTTTATCACATTTGTGATTTTAATTTTAAATATTCCTAAATTTAGAGGATTTAATTTTAATCAGATTTATTTTATTTTTCAGGTTTTTAAAGAAAACAATTTGATTTGGGCTAGTTTACTAAGCATAACCCAAAAGTTGAACCCAAAACAAGCCCAAATTCGCCCATCGAAGCCCATCGACCTTCCGCGAGCCGAGCCGATCGGAGCCGAGCCGCGATGCCTCCTCCAAGCCGCCGCCACGTCGCGGATCGCACGATCCAGCGTGGGCCCCGGACTCACGTTGTTTCCCCACGCCCGGCTAAGCGGCGCTTGGCGCGCACCGCACCTCCCGGGGAGTCTCCTTCACGCCTTCGTCGGGCGCGGTGGTTTCTTCTGCGTGGGTCCCGCGTGCGGCCGGCCTCCAGCCAAATTCCGCCATGTGTCCATGCGGGTCCCTGTTGTCGGCGTCCATTTCTTCTCCGCCTCTCGGCTTGCGCCCACGTGTCCACGGCGATCAACGCTTCATCCTTCTCCGCGCGCCCGCGTGTCCGCCCGTTTGGAATTCTTGACCAATTGATGCGTTTGTGTCCGTTGCTTTGCCGTTTGGAACACTTTCAGCCTCACCGAATCAACTTTTACTCACCAAATAAAGCCTTATAAATTTCAATTAATTAGGAAAACGTTTTTAGTCTTATTTTCTTTATTATTTTTGTTGTTGATTATTACTTTTATCATGACCCAAAACTCTATAAATAGGGTCATGTTAAGGTGTTTGTCATTGGTTAGAATTTTTAGCTTAAGTTTAGACACATTTTTCTCTAGTTGGTGAGGTTAGAGAAGAACCTATATGTGAAGTGATCTTGAGTGAATTTTGATTCTCCATTTGTTCTTCAAAGTTTATATATTTGAGTGGTTAATTTTCTTCTATCTTCTTCTAATTTCTCATATTGATATATGTTCTTGTCAACTTTTATATAAATCTAGTCACGCTCTTTTTATGTGATTGTTGCATGATACTATATATTGATAGATATTATTTTATGAGTAGTCTTTTTCTTGCATTATTGCCAATGGTATATTGTCGCTCTTAGATTTCTCTTAAGATGATTTTTCCTAATACTAAACGTAAGAATTTTATTCACTCGAATACATTTTAATTCACATGTTCTTCAAATATTTATTTTCCGATTGTTAGTTTGGGATGTGAAACTTTCAATTGAGTAATCTCAATGATCAAAATTCATTCGGGTGAACCAAGCATATAGGGAAATCTATTACACCTTACCACTTTTAAATATAATTTTCCTCATACATTTTTCTTATGCTTAAACTTTTCAACAAAAATTTCATTCTCTTTTATTTTTACTTTATTATTTATCTCCTAAAGCTTTTTATTTGCTAATCTTTTCTTGTTTAATTTGTCACCTCCTTGTGGATACGACCGCCCTAACTGTGCTACCACGACCGCTTTTATTTCAACACGTTTGGGCGTAATCAAATTTTGTTAGCCGCCGTTGCGGGAGGTGCGTCAACAAGATTGTTCAATGAGATAATTAGCCAAAGAGGTAGGTACTATTTATTTTTTTATTTGTCTTTTTGTTTGACACGTTTTCTTGTTTGTGTTTCTTGGTCACGTTATTGGTTTTTCATTCTCTCAGTTGTTAGTTTTCTTTCTTTAGTCTGTTAGGGTTTTTTTTTGTCTTATTTTGTTTTCCCAAAAAAAAAAAAAAAAAAAAAAAAAAAAAAAAGTTTCCGTTTGTTTGCCTTTTCATTTACTATTATTATTAGTCTTCGTTTTTGTTACTCTAATTTTGTCCATTTGTTTAGCACGTTTCAAAAAAAAAAAAAAAAAAAAAAAAAAACTTAAAAAAAAAATAATCGTTGCTTTGTCGTATTAGCTTGTAGTCAATTTTCATTTTCCCGGTAGTTTGTTAAGTTTTCTTTATTACTTTGTTAGATTCTCTTTTCATTTATTTGTTCAAAAAAAAAAAAAAAAGTTTATATGTTTATTTCAAATTGGAGTGACCGTGCCGTCTCTTTTTGTTTTAAAAGTTAGTCATTTTTTTTTTTTTTTTTTCTTTCTGTAGTTTAGACTTCTTTGTGTCTTTTTTTTTTTTATTTTATTTTTTTTTTTTCCTTAGTTAATTTCCAGTTTCATTTTTTTGTTTTGTTTTTTTTTTTATTTATTAGTTTATTAGCTCGTTTTGCTTAGGTAGCTTTCATTCTCTTTGTCTCAGTTTTAGCATTAATCTTCTCTTTTATTTACTTCTTAATTGCCTAGAATTGCTATTTAATTTTTCATTCATAATTAATATTAATTTTTAGGTTGTGACTTTTAGGTGACCAATTTAGATATTAACTTAGGACTCTTAATTTCTCATAATTTGTGTAACCTTAGGTTTTAGAATAGTATTAACTTAGGGTACTAATATCTAACATTTAACATTTCATAAAACACGTCATAAAACTTAATAAATTTTTTCAAGCAATTTTGTGGAAACGTTGGAAAGTACAAACTAAGGGAGTTCTGTCTAGGAGGCTGGTTCCTGTTAGCGTTCTACGCCACCAGTCTTTCCTGGGAACGTTGCTCTGTCTAGGAGGTTGGTTTTTAAGGAGGCCTCGCCCCACCAATCTTTCCTGGGAGCACTCTTAGGGGTTGCGATTCACGATTCTACATTATTGTTTTTCTTTTCTTCAAAATAAAAAAAATAAAAATAAAAAAATAAAAAATAAAAAAAAAGTGAAACGTTGTAAAGTGAATGAATCGTTATAGAGACGAATTAGGGAGATTCGCAAGAAGACCGGAGAACCCTAGTGAAGTTTCTTCCCACACGTCAAGTCCTCCCTCGACCCCAGCCTCACTAGGAGTTGCAAATCCTTTCGCGATGGCTCAAAACGAGGAGGTTCAGCAGAAGACGTTGAACGATTATCTTCACCCCCCGCGTCGTGCGGCCACACCATCATGCATAATGTTTCCCCTAATATGCCGAATTTGGATTTCAAGCCGGGCATGATCCAACTCTTGCCGACCTTTCACGGGTTAGAAAACGAGAATCCATACGTGCATATAAGGGAGTTTGAAGAAGTGGTGGCCACTTTTCACAACCGAGCTGAAGCCGCGAACTCTGTGCGATTGAAATTCTTTCCTTTCTCTTTGAAGGACAAGGCTAAAAGCTGGTTGTATTCTCTACGACCTAGGTCTATTGGAAGTTGGGAAGAAATGACGACAACATTTTTCAACAAGTATTTCCCTCACCATAAGACCAATGGTCTAAAACGACAGATCTCAACCTTTACCCAGAAGGATAATGAAACTCTGTATCAAGTTTGGGAACGGTTCAAGGATCCGTTAAATCGTCATCCTCACCATGGTTACGAGAATTGGCGCCTCGCCGATTATTTCTACGAAGGACTCACGATTCGAGAGCGCCAATTAGTGGAGATGATGTGCAATGGTGAGTTTCTCAAAAGGATCCCGAGGAGGCTTTTGAGTATCTCAATGAGTTAGCCGAAAAAAGCCCACACATGGATCTGGTCCAAGTGCTACCGACAAAGACCAATAGGTCCCGACCAGGTTGGAATCTATCAATTAAGGGAGGAGGACAACCTCAAAGCCCAAGTCGACTCTTTGACAAGGCAAATCGAGGCCCTCAAAGGCAAAGAAGGTAGAGGAATCCACACGGTCGCAAGGGCGTAGACACATGAGCCATGCTTTGTCTGTGGTAGGGTGGAACATTTAGCTAAGGATTGTCCCGCTTATGGTGAAATTAGAGGGGTCTATGAGGAGCAATGCAATGCCTTAGGGGCATACAACAAACCCTTCTCTAACACATACAATCCTGGCTGGAGGAACCATCCAAACTTCAGTTGGAGAGATTCCACCCAAGCACAACCATTGGAAGGACAATGGAGAACTGAGCAACAGCCGCAACCACCAAAGGCGTATTCTGCACCTCAATACAATTCTCAACAGCCAATGAGTTCTCTTGAGAACACTTTGCAATCTTTCATGGAGGTGCAGAGTAAAACAAATCAGAAGTTTGAGTCACTATTCACGCAAATGGTGGAAGAAAGTAAAGAAATGAAGAGTCAAATTACGAAGCTGACAGGAGCTTTGGCTGTTCAAGAACGTGGCAAGTTCCCTTCACAAGCTCAGTCAAACCAAAAAGGCCAACATATGGAGCAAACCCCTTGAGGAGTTTGTTTCCACACTTTTGTATCATATTTTTTTTTTCTTTGTTTTGTTTGGTGTGCTTTGTGTGCTTTTATTTTTAGTTTGTTTTTGTGTGCTTTTATATTTGTTTGTGTGTTTTGGTAATTCAGTTCAAGAGGCTCAGCTTAGCTCCAATGTTCATCATCCAGGTGTTCTCTTTCCCTGTCTTCTTCATATTGCATATATTTTTAGACATTGAGGACACTGTCTGATTTTGGGTTGGGGGTGGTGAGCATATTCATGCGTGAGATTAATTTTTGTCTTGTTGTTATTTTTTGGTCAAAATTTTTGCGAGATTATCTGAGTATGATTCCAAAATGTTCGGTTTGAGTCAGTTTTTGCTATCTTAATTACCAAGAAATGATTTTCGAGTTCTTTTTGAGCACATGCCACCCTTGTGGTAAGATGGTTGTTAACACATTTAGTTGAGAAAAATTCCGAGATTAAGTTTTTATTTTTTTAGTGAGTTGTGAGAGTTGAGAAAAACAGCTTTTTGAACTTTCATTGATCTTTTGAGTTGGTTGAGTCATTATTGGAGCACCATTACTTGACTTGTGACATTTGCTTGAAGGATGATTTCTGGTTAGGAATAATTTTTAGAATTGAGCCATCTGTTGTAGATATTTATCATTTTTCTTCTGTATTTCTTTAACAAAAAAAAAAAAAAAAAAAAAAAAAAAAAAGAGAGCAAGAGCATCAATTTATCATCAATGTTTACGTAGTTTGGTTGTACTCACGTCTTGTGCTGCATAGCAGCCAATCAAAAGAATGCCTTACTACATCAGCTTCATCAAATGTATGTTGTCTCTTGCCTCGAAAAAAAAAAAAAAAAAAAAAAAAAAAAAAAGAAGAAGAGAAAAAGAAAAAAAAAAGTTTGTGTATATTTGTTTGTATTTTTCGGCTCTTTATGTGTTTGTGAGATCTTCCTTTTGACCAGAATGAAATCCCAAAAGTTTGTTTATGGTTTGAGTGTTGGGTTGTTCCAGATATTTGATTTACCTATCATTTGATCAATGTTTGTTTATTAGTTTGTCCTTAAATTGCCTTCTCTCACTTGAGCGTTGATTGATTGATTTCCAACTCCATGAGTGAAAACCCTTTGCATTAAAATACTTCCGACACCCGTGAGGTAAATGGAGTTGAGACTTTTTCTTGGTGAATATTTCGATGTTATTTGTGTTATGGACTGTGGTAAGATGGATACGGTTTGGTGCACACACACACGACTCTGGAGTTATGACTGAAGCAGTTTTGATAGCATTATATGATGACTTACTAATATTTGTTTGATTGCTCAGGTGATTCTGCTAGTTTTGATTTGAATTTTCAGCTTGACATGGTTTTTCTTTCGCTTGAATTGCTAGAGACTAGCAATAAGCTGGTTGGGGGTTGTGATAAGTGCACAAATTTGCACTTTTAATGTTCATAATTGTCAAATTATTTTATCACATTTGTGATTTTAATTTTAAATATTCCTAAATTTAGAGGATTTAATTTTAATCAGATTTATTTTATTTTTCAGGTTTTTAAAAAAACAATTTGATTTGGGCTAGTTTACTAAGCATAACCCAAAAGTTGAACCCAAAACAAGCCCAAATTGCCCATCGAAGCCCATCGAGCCTTCCGCTGAGCCGAGCCGACTGGAGCCGAGCGCGATGCCTCACCAAGCCGCCACGTGTCGCGGACTGCACGATCGAGGCGTGGGCCCCGGTTGCTCACGTTGTTTCCCCACGCCCGACTAAGCGGCGCTTAGCACCTTCCTGGGCGAGTCTCCTTCACGCGCGTCGGGCGCTGGTTTTCTTCTCCAGCGTGGGTCCGCGTGCGGCCGACCTCCAGCCAAATTCCGCCATGTGTCCATGCGGGTCCCACTGCTTGTCGGCGTCCATTTCTTCTCCGCCTCTCGGCTTGCGCCACGTGTCCGCAGCGATCAGCGCTTCATCCTTCTCCAGCCCGCGCCACGTGTCCGCCCGTTTGGAATTCTTCAGCCAATTGATGCGTTTGTGTCCGTTGCTTTGCCGTTTGGAACACTTTCAGCCTCACCGAATCAACTTTTACTCACCAAATAAAGCCTTATAAATTTCAATTAATTAGGAAAACGTTTTTAGTCTTATTTTCTTTATTATTTTTGTTGTTGATTATTACTTTTATCATGACCCAAAACTCTATAAATAGGGTCATGTTAAGGTGTTTGTCATTGGTTAGAATTTTTAGCTTAAGTTTAGACACATTTTTCTCTAGTTGGTGAGGTTAGAGAAGAACCTATATGTGAAGTGATCTTGAGTGAATTTTGATTCTCCATTTGTTCTTCAAAGTTTATATATTTGAGTGGTTAATTTTCTTCTATCTTCTTCTAATTTCTCATATTGATATATGTTCTTGTCAACTTTTATATAAATCTAGTCACGCTCTTTTTATGTGATTGTTGCATGATACTATATATTGATAGATATTATTTTATGAGTAGTCTTTTCTTCGCATTATTGCCAATGGTATATTGTCGCTCTTAGATTTCTCTTAAGATGATTTTTCCTAATACTAAACGTAAGAATTTTATTCACTCGAATACATTTTAATTCACATGTTCTTCAAATATTTATTTTCCGATTGTTAGTTTGGGATGTGAAACTTTCAATTGAGTAATCTCAATGATCAAAATTCATTCGGGTGAACCAAGCATATAGGGAAATCTCGACACCTTACCACTTTTAAATATAATTTTCTCATACATTTTTCTTATGCTTAAACTTTTCAACAAAAATTTCATTCTCTTTTATTTTTACTTTATTATTTATCTCCTAAAGCTTTTTATTTGCTAATCTTTTCTTGTTTAATTTGTCACCTCCTTGTGGATACGACCGCCCTAACTGTGCTACCACGACCGCTTTATTTCAACACGTTTGGGCGTAATCACTCACCTCACCAAGCGCCTCGCCTACCGGACCGGTTTCGGGTTCTGCCCCTGAGGATGCACTCTCCGCATCCTATCTAGGCTTACAGCAATAGACTCTATTACCAGTTCACAAGATCTCTTATCTTAAGAAATCATCCATTTAACATTATGAAATCGTTCATAAGACCCCACGAACTACTCAAGCCGCGGGCCCCATGACTGAACAAGCCATGAGGTTCCATGACTAGACAAGCTATGGATTCCATGGACAGGACAAGCCAAGGATTTCTATAAACTAACAAGCCATGGTTTTAAAACATTTTTCTTTCACAAACCAATCCCTTTCTTTAAAACATTTTCAAGGCCAAAATCTTCTTTGAAAACAGGCTCACAAGGAAAAGGGATAGAAATCCTACCTCGCACAATCAAACCTGGGACTAGCGTTGCCTTTTCCGGCTTCCGCTTCCTCAAGCCCCTTCAGTCTGAATCCTCAGCGATCACTGACACAAGATAACACTTTAGGATCAATTCTCAGTCCTAAAGTAATCAAATCTCAATCATATACCCAGATTTCCAATTAGTGTGCCCTAATCAATTTTCATGTTTCAAATTTCATTCCAAGGGTTTTAAACATCAAATCAGGGATTAAAGATGCTAATCCTTTCATCCCAAGTCCCCAAATGAAGCTAATTTGGGTTCTCCCCAAAAACAGGGGGTCAAAACAGACAATTCGAGGCCAAACGGGGTCAAACCCGTGTACACCGGCCGTCGACCGGAGACGGAGGAGTGCATCACCACCGGTCGGCGGTGGTGTGCATCCGATCGGCTGGTCCGGTCGGCGGTGGCCCTAACAAGATCCGGTCGACCGATGCGGTCGACCGGTGGACATCCCCGTTTCGCGGCTTCGCGGAAATCAGTCCAAAACACAGCAAATCCAGTCCCTATTCGCAAAATCTCAAGGGACAACCACTAGATCCGGGTTCTAGGTCCTAAAACAAGTCCAAAGAACCCAAGATCTCCAATTTCTACCCTAGTTTCACTCAAAATCCATCAAAATCCATTTTGAACCAAAAGTAAGTTTTTGAATCAGAAAACTTGAAATCCAAGAGAGGTTCTTTCAGTAATCTTACCTTGAATCCTTCTCTTGATGTTGGAAACTCTTTGAAAACACTCTTGGTTCGAATCCGGTCTTGATTTGAGACAAAAAATGAGAGAGAGAGAAAGAGAGAGAGTGCGGGAGAGTGAAAAGAGAAAGAGAGAGAGAGAGAAAGGAATGCACGGGAGAAGGAAAAGGAAGGAAAAGAAAAGGAAAAGAAAAGAAAAAGAAAAAAAAGGAAAAGAGAAATAAAAGGAAATGACATGTGTACTAAAACAGTCCAGAAATGTGCCCATACACACTTCTGGATTAAAATAAATTACTTTAAATAATTTAAATACCTTGGAATTATTTAAACTAAATTAGTTAAATCAGATTAGGCACACTAATAATCTTAATTACCTTAATTAATCTCAATTAATTCTTCAGGGTGTTACATAATGTTTCTATATTTGTTGTTATCATGAATGTATGTTGAATGAATATTAAAATAATTATTATTTATTATTATTTTGTTAATTATCAATTATTAGTATTATTTAATTTTTTCCCGTTATGGTTCCTTAGAGTTTAGGATGGTTGTATCTAGGAATTTATTCTTTTTCATGTAATTAGAATATACGGCCTACCATCGCAGTTAGGTTTATTTAATTTTTTTTTTCTTTCATAGAATTTTTGTAAACTGAAAAAAGATATATGAATTTTTATGTAAATTATTGCATGAGATTTATCTTGAAGAAGATGGATCTCGAAGATGGAGGATGTGAAGATTTTTAATTTTCTTAGTTTATAAAATTATTTTCTGTTTAAATAAATTGAAAAACTGTTTTGATTTTGATTTTTTAGATTTTGGTAACAATTTTTCAGAATTGTTAAAAATTTTAAAAATTTAGAAAAATCTTGAATAAGATCGGTTGGCCGGTAGTAGCAAAACCCCACTAGTACAGATCGATCGAACATAGCATGAAACGCTCAGTTTTGCAGTTTTTATTTTTAGATTTTTACAAGAGCACAAAAATTATTTTATGATGTTCTGGATATTGAACATGATCAAGGATAGAAGAACAACCGAGAAGATTCAAGATGAAAAATCAATATTAGATAACACACAGTAAGTCTAATGGCCGAGCATTTGTATTTTCCAATCCACAGATAATGCATAAGAGGATATCATTGACTCTTTGTAGGAGCTATGGATTCCACTATCTATGAATAACAAATCTACGCATACACGAGTCATACCCCCAATGTACCAGTAAGCGTACCTTTACATAATGTTAGGATGTCTCCCTTTGGTACATCAAAAGATACAAGTCAAGCATACAGTTTCATTATCCATATCAAGATTAAGATGCCACATATAATTCGTCAAAAGTGAATTGTTTTATACAAATGAAATTATTAATTAAAATAATTCAACTTTGGTCTGACCCAATATAGATTTTGCCACTAGAACTATATCAATGTCTCCACCCATGAAGTTTCGCCTCCGACGACCGAGACAAGCCGTCTCCGTTAGGAAGTAGACAACATAACAATCTTAACATAAATAAAGCGCCTAACTTTATTCCCTAGATTATGGATCATATGTTTTAGACTATCATCTTTAGATTCATGTCTTCCGCATGTTCTTCTTATTACATGCATGACCTAAAAATTTATAATGACAGTCTCAGACTTTCAGTTTGCTTATCATAAATTCAACTAATATGAACATAACAAGGACAATACGTAGATATATGAAATAAATAAATCTTTATTAATAGTCAAAATGTCTCAAAGAACATTGTTACATTTATTCCTAAGGGCATAAATGTTAATAATCTCCCACTTGCACTGAAGTCAATTTCTTAGAATCAAAATAAGATTGAAAATCTGAATCTATATATCCTAGAGGTATCAAATCCTCCCCGAAATATATTAGCATATAATTTCCAGTCTTCCGTAGATACTTGAATATATGCTTGACCGTTACCCAGTGGTTAGGTCCTGGATTCGACTGATATCGACTTACAATCCCAACTGCATGGCAAATATCCGGTCGAGTGCAAAGCATTGCATACATGAGGCTCCCAACTGCCAAAGTATAAGGTACCTTTGCTATGTATTCTCTTTCTTTAGATGTCATAGGACAATCACTGTTTAAAAGAGTAATTTCAGACCTAGATGGTTTCCCACCTTTTATGGAATTTTGCATCGTATACTTCTCGGGAATTTTATCTATATATGAAGCCTAAGAGAGAGTTATCATTTTGTTGTTTTGATATCTTAAGATATGAATGTTGAGAACATAATTAGCTTCTCCTAAGTCCTTCATGTCAAACTATTTGGTAAGTCAAACTTTGACTGATGATGAAACCCCTACATCATTGCCAATGAGTAAAATGTCATCAACATATAATAGTAGAAAAACAACTTTCCCATCTTGAATATGCTTATAAACGCAGGGTTCATCCATATTCTGTTGGAATGCAAAAGTCTTGATCACTTGGTCAAATCTTTTGTTCCAAGAACGGGAAGCTTGTTTTAATCCATAAATTTTAACAACTTGCAAACTTTCCTTTCTTGACCCTTAGCCCCAAAGCCTTCTGGTTGTACCATATAGATACTTTCCTTAAGATGGCCGTTCAAGAACGCCGTCTTGACATCCATTTGTCAGATCTTATAGTTGAGAGTAGCTGTAATAGATAAGAGAATGCGGATGCACTTAAGCATGACTACAGGTGAAAAGATTTTCTCATAGTCGATTCCCTCCTTTTGCGTGTATCCTTTAGCTACCAGTCTAGCCTTATAGGTTTCGACTTTTCCTTTTGCATTTCTCTTTCTCTTGTAGACCCATTTACACCCAATGGGCTTAATCCTATTAGGAAGATCTACAAGTTTCCAGACTTGATTAAAATTCATTGATTCCATCTCAGCTTTCATGGCTTCTGTCCAGAGGTTTGCATCAACATCTTCCATAGCTTCTTTGTAAGTATAAGGATCTCTGTCCTGTTTCAAAGATTATGCCAAAAAGGTCTTCCCATTAGCCATGAATCTCTCAAGTTCATGTATGATCCTCCCACTACGTCGAAGCCCCTTATGTTGTTGTTGGGTTTCCTTTTCCACCCTAATTTGATCAGTTTCCAAAGGAGCTATCGGTATAACTAAGTCACACGACATTTCCTCAAGCACCACTTTGCTACGAGGGTTAAAGTCGTTCATGTAACTTTCCTTAAGAAATGTTGCATTTGTTAAAACCACGAATGATAAACGGCTCGTCTCGCCGTGACCTTCTCTTAAATTCTCAAAACTTCTGTCACTCTACCCCCGCAAGGGCAGAAAACCCATCGATGTCTGGGTCCCATTGGCATGCATCCAGTAGGAATTGAACCTACGAATTCGCCAATTATGAGTTGGGCACCTTAACCATTCAGCCATGGATGCTTAGCGGGGATCCTCGTACATGGTGAATAACCAAATTCCAATTGAAATGAAATCTTTAGGGTAAATCAATGCAATTTAGGAGGGCTTAATCTTAATGAAAGGACATCAATTCAAATCCTGGATTTTCGAATTGAGAGAGATAAAGAATTCTCACTATTTCTTAGATTCATGGACCCAATTGAATTCAGTGGTATCTTTCATTCACATTTTTTCCATCAAGAACGTTTTATAAAACTCTTGGACTCCCAAATTTGGAGTATCCTACTTCTGACCACATTCTCCATAGGGCCTTCTTATCTCTTCCTTGTCCGAGCTCGTGTTATGGAAGAAGGAGAAGAAGGAACCGAGAAGAAAGTATCAACAACAACCGGTTTTATTAGGGACAGCTCATGATGTTCATATCGATCTATTATGCGCCTCTGCATCTAGCATTGGGTAGACCTAGATTTATTGTCATAACCTACATTTTCCAACAAATTCGATCTATTTAAACCAAGATCACGAGCAAATACATAAATATACTCCCGAAAGATAAGTGGGTATAGGAAGTCATGTTTCCAAGATCTATCTAGTTCTAAATATCTTGAAATTTCGCCATTTAAGATTAGATTTGAACTGAAAATAGGATGGGCTTTATTGGGTTATTAAATGATACATAGTATGTTCGACTAATCCATAAATCAAATTATTTTATAAAATTTTTCATTGAAAGAATATATAGAAATATCTTTTGTTCGGGAAAGCTAGTTTTTGGACTGATGCTCTTCTATGAAAGTTGAGGCTTTACTTTAACTGGTATGTCCTTGCTACGACCTTTTTTTAATATCCCTAGCTCGGAGGGTTACTCGAATCTTTCGTTTTTGTACTCTACTCGTTCCGTCCAATTAATTAATAGTTATTGGAGGACGGTTAGTGACTTTATTTTCCTTGGGGTTATAGAAATAACCCCCTTTCGTCCTTCTCGGATAACCAAGGCATGACTCGTGTATGCGTAGATTCGTTATTCATAGATAATAGAATCCATAGCTCCTACAAAGAGTCAATGATATCTTCTTATGCATTATTTGTGGATTGAAAAATACAAGCGCTCGGTCATTAGACTATTGTGTGTTATCTAATAGTTTACTATTTGTAATGGTACGAATAGTGGTTTTCTGATGGAGCGGTAATGAAACATAAGATAAATTTAATCGATAAGGTAAAATGGAACTTGACCTCAAGCCGATTATGGATATCCTATGAGGATGATACATTAATATATTGAGTCATAGACGAGAGCTAATTAGAGCTTTGTAAATGTGCTATATAAATCAAGAGTGCAGCTCTAGGCTTTTAGTGGAGTAGCGCTAGAGTTTTATAATCATTAGACGGACTTGTTGGTTTACAACTAGCGTTGTGATTATAGGAGCTTGATTTATATACATCCATCGGGTCCCTTTGCTAGCTCACATAATTTCCTGTTACGATATAGTGTATTTCTTACATATTGGTAACTTGTGTTATTTCTGTAAATAAGGTTCAAAGTTAATGTGAGATTGGTTAATTAATTCATGCGTGATTTATCAGGTGAATTAATTGATAAATTAATTCTAGATAAATTGGTTAAATTATTGTTTTAAGAGTTATTTAATATGGGAAGACTATTTTATGACTGTTTAATGAACATTTTCTTAAGATAAGATATCTTGCGAACTAATAAGCGTGTTGATGGCCTAGATAGGATATGGAGATCGTATCATTAGGGGCAGAACCTGAAACCCGGATGAGCCACTACAGTGGTGATAAGACCTTACTTTTGGTCGTAAGTAATTTATCATTAAATTACTTGCTGGTTGCTTGTAAACTAGAACTTTAGTTTATTTACATTTCAAAAAAAGGTTGTTTGGTTCTGATTGATTTCTTTCGGGTTTGTTTATTTCATTTTGTTTATTTACTTATTTATTCAGTTTTATAAACTTTATCCTACTGGGCATTTCGCTTATTTTTTCTATTTCAAATGTATTTAACCCCACCCAGGCGACACTAGAAGTAGCGCATAATAGGTGAGGAACTTAGTTCTAGAAGAAATGAAGCAGTGAAGTATTTTCCTTCATTATCAGATTTATTTAAGGCATGTATTAACTATGGATTGTAAACCTAAAACATGACTAGACTGTGGTTGATGTTAATTATTTACTTTTCTGTATTTAGTTATGTATGCACAAGTGTAAATCCTGTGGATGCCGGATGCTGACTTTTGATGTTGATTTTAACAATGATTGTATTTTGTAAAGTCCGCCACACTTTTTTTTTTTTTTAAAAAAGCTCAATTTCCTTAAAATAGTAGGATTTGTTTAGAAATACTTATTAGAGGTTGTACTTTTAGAGTGTAACTTGAGTGTAATTTTTGAATTGAATTTGAGTTATAACTTGAGTTAAAGTTAGAATTTGAGAACATGTTCTTTTGTCCATAAAACTCAAAAAAAGACAACTCAAGTTTTAACTTTATTTAAATTCACGTTCTTTTAAGTTATAACTTCATTCAATTTTAGTCAATTTTATTCAAATTTTAATTTCAACTCAAGTTATAACTCAAATTCAACTCAAAAACTACACTCAAGTTATACTCTAAAAGAATAACTCCTTAAATAAAGTTGAGTAAAATTGAATAAAGTTGAAACTTAAAAGAATGTGAACTTGAATAAAGTTAAAATTTAAGTTGTCTTTTTTTGAGTTTGTTAGATAAAAGAACATGCCCTTAAATATTTCAGATTTGAAATCAAGTTTTAAACTGTTAATTGTTTAAGCACTTTCTTAATTAGATTTAATTTCTAAACAAATTTTCACTGTGATATAATATATGTAAATACTAATTCAAATTACAATATAAACTATACAATTTAAGTTTTTCTATTTAAATAAAAAATTCAAATCAACCTAATTTTAACTAGTTAACGAAAGGAAAATTTACTCTAGTAAAAGGAAAGCAAACAACACGCCGAATAAATCGCACTCGTGAGAAGTCCAGACAGGGTAAATCTCCTCCGTCCGTCCTCGGTGGCTCGGTCCTCCCATCGTAAACTTACTTTCAGAGATTGACATTTAAAATATTCCCTCACCTGCGGGTCATCTCATCACCGCTCTTAGACTTTTCCCCATCAAGCATCATCTCTCTCTCTCCCCCAACACGAACTTCCGATTCTCTTCATTTCCCTCTTACTCTCTCTCTCTCATCATCTCCGATTCGTCATCCTCGGAGGCCATAGATGTACCCCTCGACCTCATCTTCACCCTCTCAGAAGCCGACCGGCCTGACTCGGTACGGCTCGGCTCCGAGCTCGCTCCTAGCCCAGGCCGTCGACGCCGTCATCGGACCGGAGCGCGAGTTCGGTGCCGTCCTCAGATCGACACCTTCGCTGCTCGCCGGTGGCCACGGCCACGTCCACAGCCACAACAACTACTTCTCCGGCGACTCGTCGTCGATCACCACGGAGTCAACCTGCAAGGTCAACTCTTCCTCCGAGCATCAGCATCAGCATCAGCACAAGGCCTTGCACAGATCGCACGGCCTCAACGAGATAGCCGCGAGGATCGGATCTTCATCTTCTTCTTCGTCGTCGGCGGATTCTCCGTCTTCTTCGTTGCTCCGGCAGAGGAGTTCTCCGGCGGGATTCCTCAGCCATCTCACTGCTGCTCATGATAAGAACGGTAATAGTCAGCTGTATTTTCCTTTTTCTTTTTTTTTTTTTTTTTTTTTTCCCTCTTCTTTTTTCTTTTCGTTATTTTTTTCCGTATAGTATGACGATTTTGTCCCTGCCGAATGAGGAGGAAGAAAACTGCCACGTCGACATGGGGACCAGTTAGCCACTTGTTTTGGTCCAATAGGAGTTCTGACTTGCACTTGAATTGAATTGTATGAACGCGGAAAATTAATAGTTTTTTTTTTTTTTTTTTTTATTCTTTTTGTTTTCTAAAAAACTTGTTATAAGTTGCTATAAACAATGTAAATATTTAATGTTAAATTTGGTACTATGAGGTTGGGTTGTGAAATGGTGGAATTCGCGAAATTTATTTATTGATAATGAAAGCTTTTATTTTCTTAACTAGTGATTGGGTTTAGGAATTTCAAGATTATTTTTGCAACATTTATTAACTAAATCAGTTGAGCCTTTTAAGCTTTTAAGTTCACTTAATGGTGTAATAAATGACTTTTTAATGAACCGCGTGAATATTCACGTGTTGAACTTTTTTTTTTTTTTTTTTTTTCCCTAAAAATAATTACTATCATCAGTTATTTATTGCATATCCATTAAAATTACTCGTTTGCTTTTCATCAGTTTGTTTTTTGCTTTTGCTTTTTTTTTTTTTTTTTTTTTTTTTGGGGATAATTTGACATTTGGAGATTGAGGTTCTATTATTTATTTATTACATTCAGGTATAATCAAGTTAAACTTTTATAGAAGTAGGGATAGCAATATCAACCAGTTTCGTCCAACAGTAGAGAGGATTGTGTTTGCAATTTGCATATACCTTACGTTAATTAGCAAACTAAAGAAACATATTTTCAGTTCTTATAACATGGTCCCAAGATTTAGCCCTTGTTTGATCCTTGAAAAAAAAAAAAAAGGGAAGAAAGAAAAGGATTCAGGCCTTATTTGGTTGACGGATAAATAGGAGAGGGAGGATTAGTGGTTGGATTTTTAAACTTATGGTTGTTTTTTAGTACGAGGGATTAGAGGGAGAATGAATTGAGAGAGTGATTGAAAATCCTTTACAATCTTGATCCTTCCGAAGTGGAAAAAAATTTGAGGAAGAAATCCTTATTAAAGAAAAAAAAAAAACCTCTTCTTCCTTTTTACTTTCCCCACGTAAGTGTTATAGCTTTCCTTCTTACCAAGCCCAACATTATCCTCTTCTTTAATTAGTTGACTACATTTCTTTTATAATTAGTTTCCTGAAATGTTCCCTATGATCAGTTGTGGCTATCTGTCAGTTCGCTGCTAAATACTCTTCTGAAATTGGAATATGTAGCTCTTTCGTTCTTCTGATCTAAGTTGGAAATTCTTATTATGTAACTACTGAGTACGTTTTGAGACTTGTAAATGACACGATTATAGTTGTAAATGAATATTGAATGTCTTCTCTGTTTTCTGAAAATGTCAGCAGCAGCGGGGTTTTCACTTACAAGGGGAACTGGAGGATATGGCTCCCAAGGTGGCAATAATTGTGGACATGGAGTTTCTAGGTTGAAGTCTCAATTGAGCTTCACCAGACAAGATTCTCTTTCTCAAATTTCTGAAGTAAGTGAAGATGTTATTGATGGCGTCAACTCCGATAATGGCCACCATAACGCCACGCATTCTTTTGCAACTAGCTTTGGAATGGACTCCTGGGACAATACGAATTCTATCGTCTTTTCTGCTCCACCAGGCAAACGAGCTAAGACTATGGACGGAGACTTCTATAACTGTCTTAATGTTTTAGAATCTCAGGTACTATAATAAACTATAGAGTTCTCTAATCTTGCTGGACGTCCCTAATAGATGTTGTGTTAATCCGTTGGACTGTTTTAAAGATTGAATAAACTAAAGATGACATTGGGACTACAAGCGTTTATATTATTTCTCCAGCAGGACTATTCGCTGAAAAAATAAACGATGCTGCTCGTTGTTAAAAACCATTTTTTGTTTCCGCTATAGCTTTATTTTAATTTTCACATAAAGCTCACTGCATGGTTCTATTCCATTTCTCTTTCTCTCTCTTTTTTTTTTTTTTTTTTTTTTTTTTTTTTTTTTTTTTCAGTTTAGCCTTCCACAGACAACTCTAGAAATGGCAGCAGTGGAGAAGCTACTTCAAATCCCTGAGGATTCTGTTCCCTGCAAAATTCGAGCCAAGCGAGGTTGTGCAACGCATCCACGAAGTATTGCTGAAAGGGTTAGTAAATATGTTATAGATAATACGATCACCTTTTTCTGAAAGGATCAATTGTTTTTCATTTTTGAATCTATGACAATAAAAGGGACAGTTTCAGATATAAGACTATCTTTGGCTGTCATGGTATTGTGTTCTGTGTTCATGACATCTAATGAACGACATAATCTTTTTTTTTTTTTTTGGAAGGCATTATTCTCAACATGCTATTGCATATGGTTATATGCTTAAAATTTTACTGATCTCAGATAACTCATGCTTATTTTTGTACAGGAGAGAAGAACTAGAATAAGTGGGAAATTGAAGAAACTCCAAGAGCTTGTTCCAAACATGGATAAGGTATAATGTCATGCTTGTAAAAACTGAATCTTGCGCAAAGTTACTGGTCTGTGAGATTTAAATTTGTAGAAGATTGTTTGGCTCGAGTAAGTTTTAATGTTGAGCTTCAGCTGACTTTATGGAAAGATGTTCTTCATTTGGAGATCGATCGCTTGGACAAAGTGTCACATAATAAGTTAGTCATGCTCTGATGCATATCATAGTAGCGTGTCATTAGGTTGTCCTTCCCGTCTGTTGGCTGGACTAGTAAATGGGCTGGGCCCAATTAGCTTTAAACAGATTAAAAAAGGAAGCAAGGGGCTTGCTTAACAAGACTAGCGTGAGCAGCATCAGGAAAGAAAAGGAAGACCAAAATGAAGATTTAGCAAAGAATCAGGGAAAACCGAGGGGGTGAGTTTGTTAACTTGTGCAAAACAGCTAAGAGGCAAAACATTGTCGGTTTTAGTTCAAATTTCACGTTGCGACGTGCTTTTCACTTCTATTGATATTGCCCTCAATTTGGAGTCTTTAAGGTACTTCTTCAAGATATCTACTTGGCAAGACTTAAAAACTTTTTATAATGTGTTGGGATATCCATTTTTATAGATGATGAGCATTATTGATGTTCCAAGAATATTATGGGCCCGTTTGGAAATTCCAAACACGGCATATATTTCTAGATGTTGCGAGTCTCTAGATAAAAGTAACAATAATGGGTTTACAAAGCTCTCTAGATAAAATTAGAGGCTCACAATCATCAAGAAATACAACATTCTTGGCTAAGCAATAATGCTTGTTATCTATGAAGATGGATTTTCAGCATAGCATTAAAAGAAAAAATCCAGGTCTCACCAAGTAAGTATCTTGAAGGAGCACCGTAAGTGATCAAATTGAGAATCAAGACCAATAAAAGTGAAGAATTTATCGCAAGGATTCACCACATGAAATCTGAGCCAAAAACTGGCGACATTTCACTTTTTATTCGTTTCACATAAGTTTCACAAAATCCGCTCCTTTTTTCTATGTTTTGCTCTCTTGCTGCCGAATCTTTCACTTAGCCTCCGTTCTCATCTTTTGGAGGATGATCACCTGAGGCTTGTCAAGCATGCCTTTTTTTTTTTTTTTTTTTTTTTTTTTAAATTTTTTATAGCTAATTGGGGCAGGCAACCCACTAATTGGGCTGGCAAACAAACACTTGTGTAGTAGATAATTTGCAATGCTTAACAATTCCCAAAGTGGAAGCTAGAATATGAAGACCTCAAGCACGAAAAAATTGCGTTGAAGGAAAGTACAAGTTTGCTAAAAAGATCGATGGACCTATCCAATGTAGTCAGAATCATTATGCGTCATTACTATTTTCTTTGTGATCTTGAGCAATATAAACTTGTCATGAATAAGATAAGCTCATCAAGTGTACATGATAGGTCATAATATTTTGTTAGATTTAGATAATAGTGTGAATTGAGCAATGGAAACTAGTTTTATTTCACATTAGTGTCAGAATATTTCCAGAATCGGTCATAGTGTAAGAGAGCAGATTACCCCAGATGTTCACAGGGACAAAATGCTCTGCAACATTATCGACATTTTTATGAAATTACCTTTAGTGTTGATGAACACAACTGATAATATGAACTTCGAAAATGTGGTTGCAGCAAACAAGCTATGCAGACATGTTGGATTTGGCTGTACAACATATCAAGGGTCTTCAAGACCAAGTCCAGGTTTGTGACAAGTTAAAACACCGCATATAATAACAATGTCCTTTGGGTTTTTTGTCTTTCTTAGACTTGCGTTGATATAAAGATTAGAATAGTGCCAGGGACACCAACTTCTACGCCCATTTTTCAGCAAAAGAAAAGCTTCTGTGATTCAAAGTCTAGTAACTATCATTTGGCATAAAATATTAGTGCCCTTAGCCAATGCCATATGTACCATGCATTGTGTATCAAGTTTATCTTTCAAAGATGCACTTTTTCTCTTGACAACACACGGGAAGTTGTAATCAAACTTGCACTTCAGCTTTCCGAAAAATAATAAAAAAAAGAAATAGGAATTTTGTTAATATCTTTTTTAATGTCCTTGACATGTTTACATTTCTTTTCCTTACAGACGCTCAACAAAGAACTTGAGCATTGCACCTGCTGTTGTAAACAAACTACATAAGAGTTCTCTAATGACAGTAGACAACTAAAATGGCTTCGCAACATAGAGGTTCAGAAAGTGGGGCATCAGACCAATTTTGTTGCCATCTTAGGCTTGATAAAGGAAGTTGTCCTTGGATACTTCGTAGTGATTTGAATATGCTGGAAATTCTTGCAATAAATATGTATATATTACGAAGTAACCGTCATGTAAGTTCGTGAGTGAATTGAAGTTTGTTTCTTTCGCTGAAGGAAATGTGGCAAAAAAACGCAGTTATTCTTTTCCTTGTATTATACTTTTGTTTGTATGTTAAGCTTAAATTTTTTACTCTAAGATGGCATGAAGAAAATGTGTAACATTGAGGATAAGTTGTTGATGCTAATTATTGAGAATCATAATTACCCTTTTGTTTTCTTCTTCTATTTTTTTATTTTTTATTTTTATTTTTTTGACTTTTAATTCTTTGTTTCAGGACCATGTGAATTTTAAACTCCTTTTCCACCAATTAAGTGTGGTGTGGTGGCACAAAATAATGCTTTCTATCTCAGGGGTACGAAGACTTAAAAAAACCTACCAGTCCAACCACGTACTCACATCTAATAACACCGACCCTCATCCAACCATATTCCAACTTTTTTTTTTTTTTTTTTTTTTTTTTTTTTTTTTTTTTTTTCAATGTCTAAACACCCACGTACTCCAACTAGAAATATCCAGCTTCAATTTGAATTAATTCAGTTGGTAAATAGAGGGATAGGATTTCAATACCATATATATCGGCCTTTATTACACGTCAAGTTAAAAATATATCGGTCTTTATGAGATTGGAATCCAATTAATCAAATGAGTAGCAGTAATGATTGCTTCCCCCAGAATACATTAAGAATATAGAATACATTAGGAAGATAGGTTAACAATAAAAGCGAACAAGCAGTCTTAACAAGATGCTTATGTTTTTGCTCAACAATATCATTTTCTTCGGGAGTATCTATGCAAGAACTATGGTGAATGGTTCCATCTAAAGCAAGTAGTTTGGAAAAAAAAAAAATTAGAAGTATACTCCTCACTCAAATCGCATCAAAAACACTTGATAATAGCCAAATGTTGAGTTTTGACCACAGTTCGAAAGATGTTGAAAATACTAAAAAAGTCAGAGCGACGTTTTATAAAATAAACCTAACAACAACGAGTATAATTATTCAATAAAAGAGACATAATATCTAGATCTCTTTTTGTGGCAATAGTAAAAGCCCCCACACATCATAATGAACTAAGTCAAATGAGGCAAGAGACACAAATACTTTTGTAAAAGGGCGAGGCAGAAAATTTTGATAGTTTACAACCACTACAAGCTGAAATATCATGAGTTTGCAAATTTCCTAATGCTCCTGTGGATGTCAAGTATTTTAAACGAGAAACTGAAATACGTCCAAGACAAGAATGCCATATATAAAAGTTAGTAGAATTGGAACTCAAACGAAATGAGGATAAGTCAACACTAAAAGCAGCAACCTCAGATACTTTCAGCTCATCCAAAATGTATAATCCCCCCTGCCTACGGCCAATGCCAATCATCTTCTTGGACTGCGGATCCTACACATGACATGAAGTAGCAAAAAAAGAGACTGTGTAACCAGTCACATAATTGACTAACAGAAACAAGGTTCAACTTAAGATTAGGAATATAGTAAACATTGATAAGAGAAAAATTAGATGTGCAAATAAAACTGACGCCTGCTAATGGCATAGGAGTGCCATCAGTAGACATGATAGACACAGATGATGCAGGACATATGGAAGAAAAAGATAAATAATCAGGTGACATATAGTGAGAAGCAGCCGAATCTAAGACCCATGCAGAATGAGACACACCTGACCGACTAGAAGATGACAAACCTAGATGTGAGGAGACATGCATACTATGCGGCTGCGTGGCAAGGAACTTCTGAAACTGTTCAAATACAAACGGCTCCAATTGCAATTTGTTTCTCATGTGTAATTCCAACGCATTCGTATCTCACTCCAATTGCAATGCCAAGTGAAATATAGGGTGCGTTTAGAACTCGTTTTGAAAGAATTTTATTTTTTATATGAAAATGAAAATGAAAACATTTTCAATCTTAAATAGAAATTATTTTTAAAAATGCGTTTGGTAGTTATATTAAGAGATTATTTTCAGTGTAAAAATCCTATTAATGTCTCTTTTTCTCTCTGCTCAAGAGATGAGAAAACAAAAACAAAAAATAAAAAACTACTAAAAGTCATTTTTCATTTCTCTTTTATTTTACACTAAATTAAAAAATTATTTTCATTTTTATTTTTTATCTTTATTACGCCAAATGCTATTTTAAAAATGGTTTTATTTTTTTCTTTTTCAAAAAAGGTAAAAAATAAAAACAAAAATAATTCCAAGTAAAACAAAGCCAACGAACAAGCAAGAACAAAGAGAACACCAAGCTATCAATTGCACGACTTCCCAAGCCACTCTACAACTCTCGTTAATTCTCACGCCAAAATCCATACCACGAACCAAGACTATACCTATTGTATGGGAAAATAGGCACTAACACGTCGGATGACAATAGCGTTCCACGTGGCCATGATTGCCGCATCAGGTAAGTCATCGACTCCATGTATCCTGGACGCACCCAAGTCTACATGTTGACCCCTAAGAAGTCATCGACCTTGTGTTACCTCGACATTCATTTGGTCTCGGCGGTCGACCCGTCACACCAGCTTCCCATGCCCTCGGCGTTTAAACCTACCATATAGGTACGGAATGCAAGTCGAATAAGACGTGGGTCCACGTCCTCCAAGAGTGGACAAGGGAGTTACGTCTGGGTTTGGAAGAGGTCTGTAATGCAGGCATTAAGTACTAGTCCCTAAACTGTCCAACAGAGGACGGTGGAAGAATTACAGGGAATCTGCAGAGCCGTAATAGGAGACAAACTAGATAAATGAACAGTTCAAAAGCTGTTAGCAGGCTATAGGTCTAGGCCCATAGGGTAGTAGGCACTCAAGTGGGTGGGCCTACAGAGAAAAACCACCCCTGAAGTAAACTTGGGCTATAAAAGGGAGGAAAGCCCCGAAGAGAAAGGGGCTCTCTCTTCTTGACTCTACATGTAATTAGAAGATCGAAAAAATATATACCAAAAGCAGTGGATGTAGCTCTTCATTAACAGAGTGAACCACTATAAAACTTCATGTGTCCTTTTTTTTAGGCATTATATTCATATTTCCTTCACCACAAAGTTTACTCAAACACTTCGCAAGCATAATTTTGAATATACACCCGTATTAGGCCGGTAACCCTACGGGATACCAAAAGGTGACCCGGCGAAATCCTGTTGATGAAATTTCCGTCAACAATTGGTGACTCCGCTGGGGAACGAACCCAGAATCTATGGTTCATACGTTTTGACCCCCGACAAAGAAGTAGTTGGCAACCATGCCTCCAAGAAGAAGAGACATCACCGCCAACCAAGGCAACTAGATGGTGAAAACACCACACATTCGGCTCATGACGGGAGCGAGGAAAACCAACCCCTAGTAGGAAATGAAGCTCCATCCCCATGATATGCCACAACCTAACCCAAGGCAGATGTAGGCCCAGCTCAACACTCTGACAGACTTGGTGCAGGGGCTAATGACCGTCGTCGAAAGATTGGATAGGAGAAACTTTATGCCACCAATAGAAGATGCCTCGAGACCATCAGGAGTAGCCATGGTAGGAGACCAAAATCCTGGTGACAGCCAAGGCGCCTTAGAAGGAATTAGGGACAGTGAAAATATTAGAGGCAACCAAAGACTTTGACCATCCCAATCTCTCGGCAACCGTCGGAGGGCTGCTAGACGCCGAGCTCAAGAAAATAGAGCGACAGAAGACTGAAAAAACCCCGATGTGCCACCTCAGAACCAAGGTAGAAATATCCCTAGAGATTCGAGGTCAGTACAAGAGGGCGGAAACCCAATGAGCAGGCAAAATGCATGGAGGGCAGGAGCCTCGAAAGGGGCGGCTTCGCGATCTCAATGGAGGAAGCCGAGCCATCATAAAATGAATGACGAGCTTAAGAGAAAAATTTACAGGTGATGTCGCTGGCCTAAAGAAAAACATAGGACATGTGACAGAAGTGGTAAACTTCAACATCATTCCCAGTCGGACGCACGACCACCCATTCACCATGGAAATCATGGCGCCTCCTCTTCCAGACAAATATCGGTCACTGCCAATCCCACTATATGATGGCAGAGGGGATCCAGACGATCACCTAGAAATGTATACAAGGCATATGCTTTTGCATGGGTACGCAGAGGAAATCATGTGTCGGGCCTTCCGAAACCATCTGACGGATTCTGCCCGAAGATGGTTCAGAACACTTAAACCAAACTCCATTTCTAGCTAGGATGAACTAAAGGAACCTTTCTCCCTCTAGTTTATTGGAGTGAAAAAGTATGTCCTTCCAAAGCAGAACTTAAAAACGATTTACCAAAAACTGAACGAGTCATTGAAAGAATGGCTTGCAAGGTACGGAGAAGCTGTCACCGCCACAACAAATATAACTAGCTGAGAGGCCCTGATGGGGGCGATGTCCAGCATGAAGAAAATCACTCCCTTCAAAAGGGACCTAAACCGGAAGCCACCGTCGACTTACAAAGAATTCCTAGCGCGGGAGCAAGGATACATCAACGCCGAGGAAGTTGACGCAAACGACCCTGAACACAGGTCCAACAAAAATAAAGGAATCGAGCAAAGGTCGACCGCCTGAAAGCAAGACGGTAAAAAGTGACGAGGCAACGGAGACAAGCAACCTGCCTCAACACCAAACCCTCTAGATGCCAAGAAGCCGAGGCAAGACGAAAGTCGTAAGCCTCGACCATTCCAGAAGTATGACTCTTACCATGAGCTTACTGTAGGGTCGAAGAGGTGTTCAACCAACTCGGACGAGGAAATTTGTTACGCCGACCCGAACTTATGAGGTTGGACCCAAGCTGAATGAGCCAGAACAAATATTGTAGGTTCCACGACAACGTCAACCATAACACCAATGACTGTGCCGACCTTAAAGATGAAATCGAGTGGGTGATATGCGAAGGAATGTTGCAGGAGTTCAAAGCGGAGTGAAAACCAAGGAATGACGGCCATGGCAGCCAGAACGACGGTCGACGCCGAGAGGAGAATCGACCACCAGAGGACCGAGAGCCCATTGGCGTCATAAGAACCATCCTCGGCGATCCCTATATTGGGGGAGACTCAAGGAGGTCTCAAAAGGATTATGCTCATGAGGCCAGAGGGGTATACCCGAAGAGGTTTTGGAATCTCTCAATAGCAACAATAGCAAGGTACAGCAGTGTTGATATGGCGTTCAACGAAGAGGACGCAAATAGGGTACATTTCCCCCATAATGATGCCTTGGTAGTAGAAGCAATAATTGAGAATCACACCGTATGTAGAATCCTAGTGGATAACGGGAGCTCGGTGGACTTCCTATACACTGATTGCCTAGAAAAAATGGGGTTCCCCAAGGAACAATTAAAGAAAACATCTCGACCGTTATATGGGTTCACTGGGGATTCTGTCATCCCGCAACAGACGATTCGGCTACCTATAACCACAGAGGAAAAACCCGGCAAGCCACAACAATGGCAAATTTCATGGAAATAAGGGGAGGATCTCAGTATAACGCCGTGATCGAAAGGCCGACTCTTCAGGCACTAAGGACAATAACCTCCATCTACCTCAAGAAAGTTAAATTCCCAACACTGAATAGCGTGGGTGAGATGAAAATAATCAATACGAAGCTCGAGTCGCATATTCTGACGCCCTAGTGGTCCATCAAGGCGCCATGGAGGACATAGACCCCCGAGTTCAAGAAGAGATCACCTGGTCTCAACCAATCGAGTAGCTGGTAGAAGTCCAGGTGGATGAAGACGAGCCAACAAAAGTGCTGAAAGTAGGTTCAGACTTAACCGTGACGCTTAGAATTGAAGTCGAGGGCTTGCTCAAAAGGAACCTAGACATGTTTGCCTGGATTCATGCCGAACATGGAAGGGATCGATGCCAAAGTCATGTGTCATGCAGTGAATGTCGACCCCTTATATCCCCCTAAACGACAAAAGCACCGACTAATGAATCCCGAAAGATACAAAGCGCTAAAAGAAGAAGTCGACAAATTAATCAGCAATGGATTTATTTAGGAGGCCCATTACCCTAGTTGGGTTTCAAACCCCGTTTTAGTAATAAAACCCAACGGGAAATGGAGGACATGTGTCGACTTCAGCGACCTTAACAAAGCATGCCCAAAAGACAGTTTTTCGCTCCCCCGAATAGACCAAATGGATGACGCCACAGTTGGCCATGAGATGTTAAGTTTCATGGACGCCTACTCTGGCTACAATTAGATCCCTATGCATCCATCCGACAAGGAACACACGTGGTTCGTAACCGACAGGGGGCTTTATTGCTACAAGGTAATGCCCTTCGGTTTGAAAAATGCAGGGGCAATGTACTAAAGGCTCGTAAACAAGATGTTTGCCAAGCTAATCAGAAGATCAATGGAGGTTTACGTTGATGACATGCTAGTAAAGAGTACTAGGGCGACTCAACACGTCACTCATTTGGAAGAAATGTTTGACGTACTAAGGAGGTACCATATGAAGCTAATGTTGGGAATAGTGTCCTGAAAGTATGAGATGTAAAAGGATATTTATTATTCATTTAATAAAATAGTTTATTCATCATTTTATGTGCATATATTTATGAATATTTTATGAATATCAAATAAAATTCCTTGATTATTTATGTAACCTTAAACATGGTATATAAGTGTTATATACGAGAGGATAATGTTAAAGGATAATAATCAAAAGTAATTGTTCATAATGAATTTAATTAAAGTTCAGAATCTTCAATTAAAACATTATTAATACATGTCATTCCCATTTAGAATGGAACGGTGTTATCCGCACTGTTAATATGGCGAGATATTGAATGAGTGTATTTCGCATAATAAGATTATGTGGAACATGGACGCAAATACAATATGAATTTCTAATAATTTTCGTTAAGAATAGAAATTCTAATTGAGTCTACCGATGGTCATATATAGAATGATCTTAATCCTGAGTTTTTAACAAACTCCTATTTATGGATTTATGTCTTTTGATTTACTCGGTACGGATTCTGAGACCCTGAATCCTATTCCTTTTATTTTGGAGACATAATGAAATAGGTAGCTGGGAATGTTATTATACAAGATGGAATCCATTCCTTCTTGAGAGAGAAGCAGATAAATAATTCTCTTGAGTTTTGTTGATTCGGTACTTGGATTAGTAAGAGCGCTTCATGAATGTGTTTGGATTAGTAAGAATCAATGGTACTCAAGGATAAAGTTCATGAATGTGTTTTGTGAATCACTATCCATTAGAGAATCAATGGTACTCAAGGATATGAAGTCTCCAACCAAGCCAAAAAGTTTAGGTAACTATTGAATTAATAAATTAATTAATTAATTAAAGTGTTTAATTAATTATTAATTTTATTGGAGCTCGAATTATAGGTCCATTAGTCCCCGCCTCTCCGACAGTTTTATTTCAAAAAATTAAATAACGGACAAATGCATTCCCTTCTTCAACACCTTGAAAGGAAGCAAGTACTTTGAGTGGACTCCACAATGTGACTACTAGAAAAGCTTCCTTCCTTATCTAAAATAGACGCCACACTTAGGGATAAACCCTACTAGTGGTTAAAAATTCAAATTGGGCACCTATTTTGGCATGCCCCCAATTTTGTCGAAATCCATCTTGGGCGAGTTTGAGTCTGTGTCTATATCTCTCAATATCTCTCAAAAATTCATATCTAAGCATTTTGTCTTGTAAGTTCAAGGAATTAACGTTTGGTGTTCTTTGGAGCTAGGAATGAAGAAAATCAAGTTATCATCCGTCCACAAGGTATTTTTTTTTAATGTCTACTACAATGAGCAAAATTAATATAATCTATAGACTCAAAAGTTTTATGAAAATTTTTGTTATACACGATCCGCCTTTCCGGCTGAGTCTAGATATTCGAAATGGAATAGCTAAAAAGCTCTCCAACCAAGCCAAAAGAGGTACAAAGGCTAACGATGGTAGCTTTCAAAAGGACAAATGCATTCCTTCTTCAACACCTTGAAAGGAAGCATTACTTTGAGTGGACCCATACAATATGAGTCCTTACAAATCATGCCCCCGTTTTGGCAAACACTACAAAAACTCTGAAACCTCCAAATGAAGAAAGAGTCCACTCTACATGAGCAAATGGTCGTCTAGATATTCCGAGAGGAATAAGTCGATTCGACATCGAATATGTGCCACAAATCACCCGTTAACCATCAAAAACTTGAAACCTCCAAATGACTCCTCAAATGGTCGCGTTAAGGCAACATCGAATTTCCTTCAAGGGACATAATTTTCTCACAAGCCAACGCCAGCCACAAACAAAGAAATTAAGGTAGCAGAGTGGAAACTCTACGTGGATGGAGTGTCGAGTGAAGTCAGTTCGGGAGCCGGCGTCATGCTTATCAGTCCAGAAGGCCACAAGATTATCTCAGCATTACAATTCAAATTTAAAGCGTCAAACAATGAAGTTGAGTATGAAGCATTGATCTCAGGATTGTGATTGGAAAGTCACTTGAAGATTCAAAGAATCAGCATCTTCAGTGACTCTCAACTAGTCATCAGGTAAGTAAAATAATAGTACTAGCCATGCAGTGAAAGAATGGGGCGTACTTGAGAAAGGTAAAAACATAACTCATTAAATTCAAAAGCTATGAGATACTACAGGTAGTGAGAGCTAAGAATACAAAAGTCGATGCTTTGGCTAAATTAGCATCATCAAAAGATTTCGATGTGCTAGGAGTCGTCCCCATCGAGGAACTTGAGCGGCTGACTATTGATGAGAAGGTCAAGGCCTTGACCATTCAGACAATCGAGGATTGGATGACACCTCTCATCCACTACTTGACAGATGCAAAGCTACCCGATGATAAGGAGGAGGCCAACCGGATCAAATACAGAGCAGCCTGATACCTATTGTATGACGGTGTACTATACTGATGAGGCTACTCAACGCCTTCACAACGGTTCCTGAATGGCGCTGAGGCACGAGGAGTCCTCTGGGAGATCCATGAAGGAGTGTGTGGTAATCACACTGGGGGGCAATCTCTAGCTCTGAAGGTTTTGAGGCAGGAGTACTATTGGCCTACACTTAAAAAAGACTTATTTCAATACGCTCGACGTTGCGATAAATGCCAAAAATATGCCACAATTCTTAGAGCATCCCCAGAGAACCTAACCTCCATTCTTAGCCCATGGCCCTTTGCCAAATAGGGGATTGATCTGATCGGACCCTTGCACCTCGCGCCGGGGGCTTTAAGTTTGTAATCGTCGCAGTTAGACTACTACACTATATGGGTGGAGGTGAAAGCTCTTACTACGACCACAGAGGCAACTTGCACTAACTTCATATGGAAAAGCATTGTGTGCAGGTTTGGAGTCCAACATTCGATCGTATCTGACAACGAAAAGCAGTTCGACAACGCCTCAACACGCAAGTTTTACAATGATTTGGGCATTCAGAAGGACTTCTCAGCACTAATTCATCCACAGTCCAACGGCCAAGTTGAGGTCGTCAACAAAATTTTAAAGTACACCCTAAAGAAGAGGCTGGATGATTTAAAGGGAAGATAGGCTGAAGAACTCCCAAAGGTCTTGTGGGCATATAAGACGACAAGTCAGACTACCACGGGTGAAACACCCTTTTTCATGACGTATGGCGCTGAGGCGGTACTCCCCATCGAAATCACAACGCCGACATTGAGAACTGTCGCGCATAGTGACGATGCCAATGCGAAAGCAATGGATGGAGAGCTCAGCCTCTTGGAAGAAAAAATGCTCGGTTCACAACTACGGCTCGTTGCTTACCAACAAAGAACAACTCCGTACTATAAAAAAAAAAAGTCAAGCAAATGAGGTTCGCCCTAAGAGAGCTAGTATTAAAAAGGGTAATGCAAAGCATGAAGCCAAAAAATACTGATCCCCTGGGCCCAACTTAGGAAGGGACCTACCGCAAAAAAGGAATACTACGCCATGGCACCTACATCCTAGAAAGGCTCGCCAGTAAAAGAATTCAACACCCATGGAATGTAAAACAGCTAAGGCTGTACTACCAATAATGTACGAATTCTTACACATCTTGGTTGTATTTTTTGATAAATTCAATAGTATAAATAAATTTATTTATAGAATGTGGCTCAAAAAGAAGATGAGAGAACCAACCCTTTCTTAACATGTCTGTTTAAAATAAAAATAAAAACTAAGGTTTATTTAAAATAGACATGGGGGCAGTAAAGGGTCTACGGATCACAGAAGCACTTGGCAAATTCTAAAAAAATTTGCTAAGGCGACGACCTTAAGGGGTGAAATGAAACGTTGACTCCTCTAAGGATGAGAGACGATTTACTTGGCAAATTCTAAGGAATCTGTTAAGGCGACGACCCTAAGGGGTGAAATAAAACATCGACTCCTCCAAGGAGGAGAGGCGATTTACTTGGCAAATTCTAAGGAATCTGCTAAGACGACGACCCTAAGGGGTAAAATAAGACGTCGACTCCTCCAAGGAGGAGAGACAATTCACTTAGCAAATTCTAAGGAATCTGCTAAGACGACGACCATAAGGGGTGAAATAAAAACGTCAACTCCTCCAAGGAGGAGAGACGATTCACTTAAATTCTAAGGAGCCTGTTAAAACAACAATTTAATGAAATCATAATCAAACCCAATAATAATAATATGTGTTTAAAATCATAATACATTATGAATGAAAAAGGGTGTTTAAGCATTTGCGCCAGTAGTATGGTCGCCCCCTGCTATCCCGTTGTTGCCCTCGCCGCTATCCCCTATGGCAGGAGAATCCTCGTCATCAGAAGGAGGCTCATATAGGAAGTCTAGGTTGAGGTCGGGGAGGTGTCTGTTGATTCGGGCGACAATTTGCTCTCCAACAGACAGCATGTCATTGGCATGCATGTCATGAAGCTCATCTGAGGATTTGACTCCTCAACAGCCTTGGTAGCAATCTCCGAGCTCCTCTCAGCAAAGTCCACAGAAGACATGAACTCTTCGGCTCCTTCCTTCTTCCTTAAATCGTAGCCCTCTTTCTTGCCAAAGGTATATCCTTCCTTATGAGAGGCATCTTTGGCATCAACCGCCTCTTGACGGATGGAAGCAATCTCCTTTTTGGTAGCCTCCAAGTCAGCCTTCGCCGCATCCAATTCTTGGACGACGAGGGTAAGATTAGTAGAAGCCTCCTCCTTGTCATCCATTGCCTTCTTAAGGAGAGCCTTCAGGTAGCCCTCAATGCTATCCATCTGCTTACTCCTCTCATCTACCGCAACCATGTCACAATAATTGATGATGGAGAGGGCAAGGGACTACCAAAAGGGGGACATTGTTAAAGGAAAACATGCATTAATAAATACCGATGTAATCCACTAACAAATGGAACTTACATGGATCTGGAAAGAGATTTGCTGACGAGCATGGTCGATCAAAGGGAGACGACAGGCACTCTTCTAATTCAGCTCAAGAAAGTACTCATACATTGCCTGGAAAATGACAGAAAAATGCGGGGGCAGGTTCAACACGACATCAATTTAGGCCCAGGAGACATCGGGCAAGACAAAATTTGGGTCTAACCCTTCCCCTAGGAAGCTGCAGGCACTCTCTATTCGGAGAGGTCTTAGGAGCTGATACTTCAACGTCGGTAATATCAATCATCGGCGTGGGCTCAGATACCACAGGGGTTTCCTCCTATCGAGGCTTCTTTTGTCTCGGCGTTTCCTGTACTAAGGCCTCCTCCACAAGTTGCCTCGGCGGAATCCTGGTGCCAGCAGCTTTGCTCGACTGTTCACGAGGTGTCTACTTCTTTGAGCGCCTCTTGTTCCCAGGAACGTGCAGCTGGAGGGTCTTCATCTCTGTAGCATCCAAAGCCAAAGTCAAAAAAGAGAGAAAAAGAAGATGGCAGGAGGATAGAGAGACATACCACCGGCAATAAACTGGAAAAAATCCTTAACGGCGTCGGTATCGTTCATATCAAGAAGGGACAACATAAGGCCAGATTGTTCTAAATTCTCCTGAGTCAAGAGTGTGCTGATATGGTGGTAGGCCTCCGGATAGCTAAAAGCCTTCCTCACCCTAGCAAGCCTGTTGCCAGAAAGTTGGGGGCGGTCTTGAGGAACTGCATAGGAGAAAATTTGGGGTCAGCAGTATAGCAACCTGATGACGGTATGATAAACAGTCGAAGGTACTCACTTAGCGTCCCAAATGACCTTCTCACCCTTACTTGCTTAAAAGGCCTATCCGTAGGGTGGACATCGAACAAGCCTTTGACCATAAAAAATATGGGCTTCCATCCATGAGACGACAACGACAGCCCCTTTATTAGTCTCCCAAAAACGATCTTTGATCGCCTCGCACCTGGGAACTTGGCACAATTTATATACAAAAAGAAATTTGCCCAAAGGCAGATCTACATCAAACCTTCGATCCCAAAATACCCACATACTGGCAAAAATACACCAGAAGTTTGGCGCCTTGTGTGGGGGAAATGCCATGAAGCTGGCAATAATCCTTGACAAAAGGGTAAATGGGGAAGGTTATCCCCACTGTAAAGGCCCGAGTATATACAAAAATATACTCGGGAGGGGGTTAGCTCGCCCTAAAATCAGGGTCTGGCAGGAGAAACTCAAACCATCGACCATCCACGCGCCCCTTCAGGTATGCACGGATAATGTCCCTCTCACGGGTTTTTGGCTCCACAATGTTAGCGGTGAACCATGGCCGATCCTCGTCCACTCCAACTGATGCAACGGGAACGTCCCTGGACCAACCACTAATCCCGACGGCGATGCCACCAACCAAAGAGCCAGAACTACCCGAAGTAGAAGCTTTAGAGGCATTTCCCTCGCCTTCACTATCGACCGTTCAATCGACGTTGTCTTCGTTGTCCCTCGAATCAGGGACGTAGCCCTCGATGTCCCTCAGAAGAGAGTCGCTAGTAGTATCAACAGAGGAAGATTCGGCAGTTGGTGATGGAGCCGGTCTTACAAGAGTTGCGAATGATGATCCCCATTGACATAGTCTTCTCCTAGGTGCCATTACTGTGAAGAAGAACCTAAGGTTAGTCCTATAAGCCAAAGGGAGAAAAAGTTAGTGGGGGCTCAAGACTAGGAAAGCGTGGTTGGTTAAAGCTAGGATAAAACGACGACTGTTCGAAACTAACCCAGAATGCCAAACAGAAACCCAGAACTGCTAAAAATTCCTATGGTCATTTCAGAACCATTTTCCACCTATTCAAGGGTTGACCAAGATCAAAAATAGGTTAAATACGACAAAAGATATACAAAAGAGGCGGAAAATGCTTACCAAAGACTGAAGAGCGAGATGGGTATGAAAGCACTGAGAAATATTGCCAAGAAGAACGAGCGGCCTTAGAGGAGTTTTTGTGGAATTTCAGCAGGACAAAAGGATTTCAAAAATAACTCGAACCTTTAAGAGGGATTATTTATAGCCAATGAGTCCCTTGCTCCTAACCATCCAATCGGGTAAATTGAAATTTGGTGATGGGAATACAGGAGCCCGATCTAGCGGTTGGGGGAAGGGTAGAAAGCCAAAAGGGCGTAATCTAACGGTTCGGGTTCATCCGTTCAACAGAAAAACCACGTCAGCATGGTAGTTGGAATGACGCGACGTTTGCACTTCTCGAGGCACCAGTGCCATCATAACGCAGGTTCAAACTTAGGTTCCCACACCCGAGGTAGATGAAAAGACGTGCCAATGCAAAATCCCAACCTAGCTCGAGGCAGGCTCGAGGAAAGCCTTGACCTGGGGAGCAGATGTTGTATGGAAAAATAGGCACTGACACGTCGGTTGACGACAACGCTCCACGTGGCCATGATTGCCGCATCAGGTAAGTCGTCGACTCTATGTATCCTAGACGCACCCAAGTCTAGACGCCGACCCCTAAAATGTCATCGACCTTGTGTTCCCTCGACATTCATTTGGTCTCGGTGGTCGACCTGTCACGCCAGCTTCCCGCGCCCTCGGCATTTAAACCTACCATATAGGTACAGAATGCATGTGGAATAAGAAGTGGGTCCATGTCCTCCGAGAGTGGACAAGGGAGTTACGTATGGGTTTGGAAGAGGTCTGTAATGCATGCATTAATTACTAGTCCCTAAACCGCCCAACATTGGACGGTGGAAGGATTATAGGGAATATGCAGAGCCGTAATAGGAGACAAACTGGATAAATGAACAGTCCAAAAGCTGTTAGCAGGCTATGGGTCTAGGCCTATGGGCCTAATAGGCACTCAAGTGGGTGGGCCTATAGAGAAAAACCACCCCTGAAGTAAACTTGGGCTATAAAAGGGAGGAAAGCCCCGAAGAGAAAGGTGCTCTCTCTTCTTGACTCTATCTATAATTAGCTCTTCATTAACAGAATAAACCACTATAAAACCTCATGTGTCCTTTTATTTAGCCATTACATTTATATTTCCTTCACCACAAAGTTTACTCAAACACTTCGCAAGCATAATTTCAAATATACACCCGTATTAGGATGGTAACCCTACGGGATACCAAGGGGTGACTTAGCACAATCCTATTGACAAAATTTCACCGTCAACAATACCCAATGAAGCTATGCACAAAATTAAAGGGTAAATTTGACATTTTAAATGTTAAAAAATGATCTCAAAATACTAAAAAATAATTTTTTAAAACGTGTAGATACTAATTTAAAATTATTAAAAATACATAATTATATTAAAACACAAGATATTAATATGAAATTTTCCCTAAAACAAATAAAACCAAAACTCATTTGATTCGCTAGTTCAAATCACAACTCTAATTTTTAAGATAGTATTTTTCCTCAAAAAAATTCAAATTCAAGTTTTTCTACTCCAATATTTTATGTTATATAAATTCACTTTTTAACTTTAAGTACTCAACTTAAATGAGCAAAACAACCTGGAAAAATGGTATTGTTTTTCCCCCCTTTGGGAAAGAAGAAAGATGCGTCCCTGGTTCATACCATTTCCACATGCCAAAATCTTTTTCTGTAGCAGCCTCAACTTTAAAAACCAGGCTCAAATGACTTCTCAAATTATTTTACCAAATTTCTTTGCTTTTTTATTCTTTTCAAGCTTTTCATCGGTCTTCTCGCTGCAGGTGCATTGTTCATCATTTACATTAAATTGATCTCTTCAGAAGAAAAAAAAAAAACATATAAAGATAAAGAAAAGAGAGCGACAACATTACTTGTGTCTTATACTTTTTTTTTTGCTCAAAACTTGTCTCTATATATTAATCTATAACAAATAATATGGCTCTGGTTGCAGCAATAATGGACTAGCCAAAGGTTGGTTAGTCCAGAAATACTTGGATACGATCTCCGATTGTATCATTAAAATCTAACAAGAGCTTCCCTCCTGGTTCATGAGCTGCATCGTCCAACAGAGCTTTGAGATTCACTCCACCCAAAGCTGTATAACAGTGATTTTCTGAGCTTTCAAGAAAAAAAGCGAAACAAAAATCATTATGCAACAAGCTAGAAAACAGAAATAATACCTGGGACTATATTGGTGACTCCTTCCAAGAATCCAGCCTGTTGAAACGGTAACAAAATAAGGAGAACAGGAAATTAACAGTTAGCAAAAAAATAGGAAATTCAAGGTTTGTTTTAATTAGACGGCCATTGTGTGCAACTAAAGCAGATTCAGGTTAGGACCTTGACGTTTAAACAGTATGAACTTATATTAAAATCAGAACCCAGCTGGTATCAATAGTAGAAATCTACCAAACATAAATATGTCCTTGTCTACTGGGCATATCCTTTCCTTCTTTACTGTTAAAAGTAGTTTTCTTGAGTTTTAGAAAAATTTAAAGAAATATATCAAGTTCATTTATAAGTCAATATAATCTCTTTTTCTTTCTCCTTATGCTACAGAAACCATAAAGAATAGAATGACTAACCGGAATTCTAACATCAAGTTTCTCAAAACCATCTCTGCCAGTTATCTTTATTCTCAACGTACGAGACCAGATCCCAGAAAAAGGATCCCTTGAACCATCTGCACCATAGTTATTGTACACATCAGGAGTTATTACTTCAACTACAGGATCTTCAGGACTTCGATCTCTTTGCTCTGTGTTATCTTGAGCCCTCTGTTGAATATCATATACACTACTGCTCACTGAAAAATAACCTTACTTTAGAACAATTAATGAGAAGGCTATCGTTTAATATATATGTGCATAATTATTTTTAATGCCTGTATTTCACGTTACTTTATACTCTTAGTGCAGCTGTTGTCAAGTTCCTAAAAAAGAAATGTCTACATTTTTTAAAAAAAAAATAAAACTGACAAAACTGCAAAAACAGACAATACCAACTAAAAGAAAAGAGAGAGAAACCAGGTCTACTATCCACCAACAATGGAAAAAAAGAAACATAAGTACAATACATCCTTTCAATCCAAAAGGAACGATAAGAGAGTTACATCTTTAAAGTTTGCACAAAGAAGTCTAGAAAAAGCCAAAAAAAAACAAAAACAAAAAAAAAAAAAACCATCCCACAATACAGAGACAAAACAAGGAAAATGGTCCATGCAAATTATGAACTCCACTAGATGAATTTTATAATTATCAAATAGCTGCTATGAAAGTTACCACTCATAATTTTACCATCATAAGCGATCAGTTGCAAATTATCAACTGTAAAGAGAGGAGAGGAAGTTGGAGCAATAAAATATACGGAATTAAATGATTGCAACTCGTGATAAACAACAATATTGGTATCAGGTCTCTCTCTCACCTCTCTGCGAAGATAGCTGGCCAAAGCTGGACCTGCTAGTAGCATACCGCTTCTCTTCTTCATAATAAATGTTGAAACCCAGGATTTCCTTAATCTCTTCAAAAGACGGCATGCTTCCAGGGGGAGGGATACGACCACCTCTAATAGCAACAAGTGCATCCTGCAGATGAGATATATTCAAGACAACTGATATCACCTTCATGAATTTCCAGGTTTAAGACGACTAATATCACCTTCATGAATCTCCAGGTTTATCATTTCTAAAGCAACAAATGCATCCCGCAGTTGATCTTTTAGTGTTTTTTTTTTTTTTTTTTTTTTTTTTTTTTTTTTTTTGTGATGGATTCCTCATCCATTTTTTTTCCTGTTGTTCTTGTCTTCTTCAATGGGTTCCTCATCAATTTGAAACTTCATTTCTATTCTTTTTCTTGATCAATGAAGTTTCTTGTTTCTTTAAAAAAAAAAAAAAAAAAAAAAAAAAAAAAAAAAAGGAAAAAAAAATAATGTTTTATCAGAGATTCGATGGTAACTAAATCAAACTCATGTCATCAACGCATATCTGAAGTTCCTAATCTGATATACAAATCATCAACTCAATTTGGAGAGTACATCATCTTGTAACCTTTTTTACCACAAAAAACTGATAAACTCAGGTACTAGAATCAAATAGCTGTGTCTCTGGTAAATTTCTATGTGATGCATGGAACTGCATCACAAATCTGCAGTTCTCACAATTGATCCAATAACCCAACAAGTAATACGATGTATCAATTCAAAGTATTGTGAAGAGTTGCATAATTTACTTGTACATGTTTGTGCAATGACTAGAATCATACCAAATTCTTCCTAGAGTTGGCAAATAACTACAATCCATTGTTTTTACTATTATTTCAGGATTCCAGTGTTTTGAAGTCACTACTACGTAATTGAAGTTTTCAGTAAATCAAAATTTCCAAGATCCATAATCATTGTCCACTGGACCACGTTTAGAATGAGAAAGATTTAGATACGTAACCTGCATTGCTTGAATAGATACCCCGAGCAAGGAAAGTGGATATGCCACAAGTTTATAGCCAATATCCTCTAGTTCAAGAAGATTGAGAATTGGTGTTTTTCCTCCTCCTTCAAGCATATTGGCCTAACAGAAACCAAGGAGCTTCATTAGCAATGCAATATATTTCTTTACATCGAGATGTATTTTTAACCATGCAATTTAAGTCATAAAATAGACTCGTCAAGAAATATTGCATAAAATTGTTTTCAGAAGTGCGAATAAATTTTTGTTTCCCCTCAAAGAATGAAAATAATGAACATGAATGTCATGTTGTTAGATATCTGAACTTCCTCCTCTGCACACAGCCAAACACACACACACACACAGTAGAACTTAGACAAAAAATGGAATGAAATCAGCGGATTATTATAATCAACACAAAAACCAGTCTCTGATTACACTACTAGCAACAGAAAATTAAACAAATAGATGGAGTATTCGAGAAACTCCGTAGAACTCCTAGAACAGCCCTAAACCATAGCAGAAAGCATTAACATAGCATAAGAAAAACCCTAATCAGCTACCCCCCTTACAAAACTCCCCTGATTCTAACATTAACCTGCCACCTCAGCACTTAGCCACTTTCATTAATCGCACTTTGGCCCCTAATTCTGTGTTTTCTACCTCTTTTCCTCTTCTCACATACACTTGCTTAAGAAAGGGCCTAACACATGCACAATTCTACAAGAATAAAGAATAGAAGATGACAGATTTTCATACTCAATACTCAAGCTCTAGAACCAAACCTTAATATCTTCACTTTTTTCCCTTTCATTGATGACAAAATCTAATATTGAACTCTTTATAAAACCTTAATATATTAGTAATTTGATAAGTATGAACAGTGTAACAACATCCAAATGTTGGTACTGTACAAAGATACCATTTTTGGAACTTGGGGAGCAGTTTCGCAGAAAGCTTTCATCTCTTCTCTTGAAGTTAGTGCATCAATGAAAAGAACATCTGCTCCAGCATCAGCAAAAGCTCTTGACCTCCAGAGTGATTCATCAAAAGATACAGCTTGACGAGAATCACTCCGCGCCACAATGACAATGTCAGAACCACTCTCCTTTCGAGCATCAACAGCGGCTTTTATCCGCATCACAGCTTCCTCTCTTGACACCACTTTCCTGCCTTGTGTATGACCACAAGCTTTTGGAGATACCTTGCAATGGAAATTTCATAAGCAAAAGTAAGCAGGGACGAATTTGCAACTGAAACAGCATCACAACCCTAAAAAACCTCACTTCAACCTTTGAAAACTTAATTATTGCTCTATCTGATCATATCAAGAATTCCTTGCAAATTTTGATAAAATCCTCACATAAAATCAGATCATAAATGTATCCACTTTTCTTTTCAATAAGTCCACAAGCTCAAGGATCCCGGACCATCAAATATTAAAGCATGCCTTGGTCTCAAACTTCTAACCAACAAAAATAAACAAAGTTGCAAGACACACAAATACCTGATCTTCAAGTATAATCCCTGCAAAACCAGCTTTAATATATCCCTTCACAGTCCTCTTTACATTCATTGCGTTCCCATATCCATTATCACCATCCCCAATCACAGGAATCGAGACGGCTTCAGTAATAAGTCGCCCTTGGTCTACCATTTCTCCATAAGATATAAACCCCGTATCTGGCAATCCCAATCTTGCACCCGATATCGAAAACCCTATAGCAATAAAATAAATAAATAAAAATAAAAACCCACACACACACACACACACACAAAATTTCTCATTAATGTCATAGTCCCTAAACTTGGAAAACTATTCAATTTTGCAGCACTTACTTGGAATTTGGCTCGAAATAGGTGAATTAAGTGAATTAACCAATCAAAAAAAAACCCCACAAACACATTCGTTTCATTTCATTCACTTGTTCAATAACATAGACACGCACACAAATCTCTTCTTAATGTTCCATAAACTTGAAAATTGTCATTTTACAGTAATTAATCAAATTTGTCATGAAATTCGTGGTAATACGATGATTTAAGTGAAATTAACCAACAACACACACACACACACACTTGCTTCATTTCAAACATTTTTTCAACATTAATGAGCTCGTATGATTGAAATTGTCACATCATTCTCAAAACAAGATCCTATGTTAAACCATACTATAGCCACATATTCAAAAAATTGTCAAATAGTATATATTACTTATGTCAAAGACTTAAATTTAAGTTTAAAAATTCATAATGTCAATGACCGAAATTAAAATTAAATATCACGCCCAAACACACAAAACTCTCCTTAATGTCTAAATCCCTAAACTTAGAAACCATTCAGTTTTGCAGCAATTAATCGAATTCATACCAAATTCGTTGTAATACGATGAATTAAGTGACATTAACCAACCACACTACACACACGCTTCATTTCAAACATTTGTTCAATAACACACACAAACACACAAAACTCTCCATAATGTCTCAATCCCTTAACTTCGAAAACTATCCAATTTTGCAGCAATTAATCGATGTCGTCACGAGATTCATTCTTATGGTGAATTCAGTTAAAAAAAAAAAAAAAGGAACAAAGAAAATAAGCGCATGCATATACAACTTAGCACACACAAACACACAAAACTCTCCATAATGTCTCAATCCCTCAACTTCGAAAACTATCCAATTTTGCAGCAATTAATAGATGTCGTCACGAGATTCGTTCTTATGGTGAATTCAGTGAAAAAAAAAAAAAAACAAAGAAAATAAGCGCATGCATATACCACTAGTAAAGCAGAACTGGAAGCCAGCTCTCTCGACCAACTTAGCACTGAGAGCGTCGAAACAAGCAGGGCCCTGGTGAATCCCCGGCGATTCCAGAATCCGACGAAGCGCCTTGGCCGGCGATTCGGTGGCGTGGTCCCTGTCTCCGGAGTAAACGGCGAGGGTTTGAAGAAGCGGCGGAGCGCTTCTGTTGAGCAGTGGGAGAGTGCGCTGGTGAAGGAATGCGAGATTGAATGGCGGCGGTGATAGTGGTCGTGGTCGGAGTCCCCCGGTGGCGAAGCGATGGTGAAGAGAGAGAGACAACCTCTGGTCACCGGCGAGTCGTTGCGTCGAAGGAGGCTGAAGATTCATTCTGTCCACTCTCTCTCTCTCGTGTTTCTGTCAGGGTCTGTTGGCTTGGTTGGTTATTTGTGCGTTAACTAGTCTTTTCTTTCTTTCTTTCTTTCTTTCTTTTGGTTTGAGTTCTGAAGATTCTCTCTCCAGTTCTTTTCCACATTTTCGCTTACTTTAGTAGTAATTTAGATTTTATAAAAATTATTTTTAATTGAGAAAAAAATTATTATAAAAAATAATTGAGTATTTAATAAATTATAATTATAATAATTATATTAATTTTAAAATTAATATAATAATATTTGATAAATTATGAAATTAAATTATTATGAATAATTAATATAATATATGCTTATTATTATATTTAATATAACACAAAAAATTATTATTATATAATATATTATATAATTATGATATAAAATATAATAATATTATTAAAATAATAAAAAAATAATTAAAAATTATGATTATCTTATATATAATTATATTTAATATAATACAATAAAATTATTATTAAATAACATATTATATAATAATAATATAGAAAATAAATATTATTATTAAAATGGTTAATATAATTATAATATTATGTAATTATAATATATAATCATTATTATATTATATTAAATAAATATATTATAATTAGTATATTATATAAACATAACGTGTGTAATATACTATAATAGATAATAATATTAAAATAATAAAATTATATTAATTATCATATTATTATTAATATAATAAATATAATTATATCAATACAATACAATATATAATATTATTATAAAATAATAATTATATGTCATGCCTCAAAATAATGGTTAGTAACGTGGAGGCTCGTTTATAGATTAAACATGATTAAGAAAGTAATTAAAAATTTTGAAATATAATAATCAAAGCCAAAAGTAAGATATTAAGAGAATTTCTAAACAAGCCCCACATGTGCTGAAATTAAATTACAAGAAAGTGATGAGGACTTTCACACTTTCAAATAAGAGAGGTTTAAAACTGAGCCTCTGGCATCAATCAGGGCTTCACTCACAGGATATACAATATTGTACATACATAAATATGTAAATAACATTACAGACATCAACCACAGTCTAGAAACTTAAGGGTTAGAGTTTCAGAATTTACAATCCTTACATTTATACACCAGGATAATGGTCACAATCCTTACTAGATTGGACAGTAGTAATTAGTTTAGCTACTCCGCGCTGCTCCTAGCGTCGCCTGGGAGAGGTTTAATATTTATAGAAACAATAAAACATGAGCGAAATGCCCAATATGATGTATTTTGGAATAAACTTTATAACAAATAAATGAATAAACAAATAAATATAGATATTCAGTTCTAACACAACAGTCGGAACCTCACATCCTTTTTCTGAAAGGAAATATAAACTGAAAATTCCATATTACAGGTATCAGCAAGTAATTTATATACTAGGGAAATAGTAGAAAATAGGCCAATATGAAAAGTTTAAGAAAGTATATAGGCTAATTTTTAGTTATAGAAATTAATAGGCCATAACTTGTCAAGTTATGTGTAAAACCCAAAATTTGAAATGGGGTTAATTTGTAATTTTTAAAGACTTAAGTGTGAAAATTTTAGAAGTCTGTGCCAGAATTTGAATTTTAGAGAAATGTGGGGGTCAAAAATAAAGGTTTTGACAACAAGATGCCTAACCTTACCAGGCGTATCTCTCACCCTCACAACTCGAACTCTCATTTTCTTTCTCTCTCTCTCTCTCCTTTCATTTCTCTCTCTTTCTCCACGCACAAATACCAACCTCCGGTGAGATTCCGGCGTCTGTTTTCGACACCGCCCGGCTCGTTGGAAAGATCTCGTCGAGCCGAGTTCGGATTGGTGTCTTGCAGCCCGCCAACTCCGCCGGACGACGCCACACTCGCCGGCCAAAGTTACGAAAAACACCCAAACTTCCGATCGTGATATCTCCGCCGTCCGGTGTCCGATCGAGGTGATTCCGGTCCCAATAGACTCGAGTGAAGAGAGAAGAAAACGCGGTACCAGCGAAGACGCCTTGCGGCTTGATGTATTTTGGTGGCGGATTCATAAACCTCCGACCGTGTGAGCGACACCGCCCAGCCCATTAGCTTCAGAGGAGTCGGTGAGTCGTTCGGACCACCAGCCTTGGTCACCGCCGCCGCCTTGCCGGAAAACGAGCCGCCGCCGTGAGAAAAGTAGGATGGTTCCGTCTAGCCGTTGGATCCTAAACCCCCAATCAATTTTGAAGATCCATGGCTGAAAAACAAAGATTCACAAATTGAATTCGGCGGAATTGAGGATCTCGATCCGAGTAGTTAGAGGCGAATTTGGTGAAATTGACATATTGGATTCAGAACCATCGATTTAGGGGATAGAACTCAAGTCCGCCGCGAATTCTTCTCCGGGAAGCTTCGCCCGTACCTCCGCCGCCCGTCGCCGCCGCGGTGGCGGTTCAGCTCCGTTCGCAGCCTCTCGACTTCGATTGACAATCCGTTTTGAGGTAGGGGTCCTATTACTTAACTTTGGTGGAATTTTATTTAATTTAATTAATTTTGTCAAATTTGAAAAGATTGGAATTGTATACCAAACTTACTTATTATTGTTACGATATGACTTAAACAAAACCACTAGGGGCCGAATCCTGTAATGTAAAGATTTGACATAATTTTGAATATGACACAAAGGCATGGTTAGGAAAATGTGAACCGGACACGATAGTGAGATAGTGTCTTGGCGATGGGTGTGGCCGTTTACCATTCCCCGGTGTGAACCCAAAAACGTAAAAGAGGGGAGGTGATGACGCTCTCCGGGGTTGAGAATCCCCAAGGTTCTTGACATTACGTCCTGGTGAGGGCCGGAAAGTTCACCCTTACCCGTGGTTCGAGGACCGATCCGGTAGGGACATCGATTGGTGATCCTTGCTATCGGTGCCTCTCAGATCACCGCGCCCTTCCGGGGGTTTTCCGTCATGAGTGTCACGGATTAGATTATCTCAACACTGATCATATGACTTATTGTACATAAAACTTAAAAACTACTAACCATGCAATAAATAATCGGCAAAATAAATAAAACTAAAGGTAAGTAATAGTTCTTCTCATCGAGCATTCCATGCTCACCCCTTTGTCGCATAGGTGTACAATTAACCTTTCGGACGAGGAGTAGTCACCGATCAGCGTGCCCCTCGTAGAGGATCTACCATTTTCATTTCTTTCCTTAAATTTGAGTAAGACCTTGATTGGATTACTTTGGACAGAATTATAACCGATGATGATGATTGTATTATTAAATATTTTATTGGTGCTACATTATACTTGTGGATTTAAGTTTTAACGGAGAGTTTGTTTTAAAGGCCCATAATTGTTTTCATTTCGGAGTTTTATTCTATTTTATTTCTATTTGTGCAAATTATCACTTACTTTTATTACATAACCCCCACTTAGGGGCGTCAAATTTTTGGTATCGAGCCTAGGTTGGGAAACCTAGGGAATGTAGCACCACTTTTAAACGGTTTTATTGAGTTTTACTCCTTTTGTGTTTGAGAATCATCATCGGCTCAAAGTTTTCATAGTCAAATCTGAAAGCATGCCGAGGCGCAATCCCCCACCGTTGCCCCACTTTCGATATGGAACAGTTTTTTCGCTATGTTCCAAGCCTTTCAAAATGCCCGAATCCTCCTCAGATCCAAATCCTGCTAACAACGCCTGGACATTGCTTGAGAGGTTCATGAAGCCTCCTACATTTCTTGGCTTCCGTAGCCGCAGAGCAATGGTTATCAAAAAAAACTCCGGACTTCCCACTCAATCTTTGTCGACAACATGTTTGAAGGGAAAGCGGAGGACTAAGAGCCAAGGAGATGACTATGATATTTTTTGGGATGAGTTCGAGGCCCTCTTTAAGAGATCATTCGTTCACGAGAATCACCGATTAAGAATGATCGGGGAATTTGATGATTTGGCATTTTTATCGAGCTATCCTGTTACAATCCAGGTGCTTCTTTCCCAAAAAATTCGGAAAAAACCCGAGACCTTTGGTCGATGCCTAGAACTTAATAGTACCTATTACAAAGGTTCTTAAGGAAAGTCGCATGGTCAAGCTTTCTTTGCCATCATCTTGATCATCCCATCGTTGATGGTACGATACTCGTTTCTCATTCTTGGGCCCAGGTGTTGTTTGATACTGGTGCCTCGCACTCTTTTATTTCTATGTTATTTGCTTCAGTCCTACAATTAAGCGTTGATACGCATGACCCTCCCTTAACACTTAGTACACCAATGGGAGGTATAGCCGAGGTGTCTATGATCTGTAGGTCCTGTTGTATAGTTTTGGGTGATCATCGATTATCAGCCGATCTATTTGTACTTCCGATGGCACGTCATCTTTGGGTATGGATTGGTTGAGTAAGTATCGTACTTTCTGATGGATTGTTACCGAAGGCGTTTACGCTTCTCACCAAGAATGGACAGGTCGTGGATTATCAAGCTAAGACAATTTGTTTTGAAGGCTTGTATCGAGGTTCTGGAAAGCTTGGGAATGATTTTTTGCGTTAGGAGGAGAATTTGAGGCGAACAATTCTTCGTATGTCCCGATAGTGGATGACTTTCAAGATGTATTTCAAGTGAGTTACCAGGGCTTCCACCGGATAGGAAATTGAATTTTGCATAGATTTGATTCCCGGTACCTCTCCTATCTCTATTGCTCCATACCGCATGGCACCATAAAATGTCGAGCTAAGGAAGCAATTGCAAGAATTGATGGAGAAGGGATTTATCCGTCCAAGTACATCACCATGGGGAGCTCCTGTGCTTTTTGCAAAGAAACATGACGGATCATTGAGACTATGTGTGGATTACCGTCAACTCAACCGGGTTACCATCAAGAATAAGTATCCACTACCCGCATCGATGAGTTATTTGATCAATTGGGTGGATCCCGATACTTCTCCAAGATTGATCTGCGGTCGAACCATCAATTAAGGGTAAGAGAAGAGGATGTTTCAAAGACAACTTTTCAACTATCATTCACTACGAATGCCGTTCGGATGACCAATGCACCGCCGCATTCATGGACCTCATGAATAGAGTCTTTCGTCCGTGTTAGACCGATTCATCATTGTTTTCATTGATGACATCTTGATCTATTCAAGACTCGGGAGGAACATGCGAACATCCGAGGATTGCTCTACAGACTTTGAGGGAGCATAGCTTGTATGCCAAGAAAGAGAAGTGTGACTTTTGGATGATGATGTGAAGTTCCTTGGGCATGTAGTTTCCCAAGAAGGCATATCGGTTGATCCTCTAAAGTGGAAGTCATTTGAACTGGGAGCGTCCAAGAATGTGTCGAATTCGCATTTCCTTGGATTAGCGGGATATTATCGGAGATTTGTAGAAAATTTCTCAAGGGTTGCATTGCCCCCGACAAAGTTAACCGAAAAGGATGTCGATTCGTTTGGGATGAAGAATGTGAGGAGGCGTTCATGGAAATCACTAGTGCTCCTATTCTCATAGTCCCTAACAATGATGAGCCCTACACAAAGTTCACCGATGCTTCTAAAAGTGGGTTAGGATGTGTTTTGATGCAGCAAGGTCGAGTGGTAGCTTATGCTTCACGGCAGGTAAAGCCCCACGAAAAGAACTATCCTACCTATGATTTGGAACTAGTTCTAATTTTTGCACTGAAAATTTGGAGGTGTTACCTCTTGGTGAAGTTCGAGCTTTTCACAACCAAAGCCTCAAATATCATTCACTCAATTTGAATTTGAGGCAAGGTGGATAGAATACATGGAGGATTACGACTTCAATCTCGATATCACCCGGAAAGCTAATGTGGTAGCGGATGCCCTAAGCCGGAAAAGCCATGGAGTTTTGGCGGTTTAGCCTTCTCAAGACCGGAACAGGTTGGCTCTTGTTGGGAGTTTTGATTTGCTTTAGTAACAAGGCGTCGTCTTCAACATTGTGGCAACTCCTACCTTGAAACAGTTGGTGAAGCAAGGACAATGGCATGATGAGGAGCTTAGTGAAGTTTGGAATCGAAAACGGATTGAAGGATGGCAGATAAGTCCGGAGGGATTCCTCCTTCGGAAAGGAAAGGCTGGTGGTTCCGAATGATTCCAATCTCCGGGATCTTTGTGTTGTATGAAGCTCACCGTTCCAAGTTCTCCATCCACTTGGAAGCACGAAAATGTATATGGATTTGAAGAGACAATATTGGTGGCGTGGAATGAAGCGTGATGTTGCGAACTTTGTAGCCAAGTGCTCGAAATCATCAAAGACACGGTGGCGAAAACCCGTAACGATGGATTTAATCACGAGGATTACCTAGGACCGGGGAAAATCTTTGTAAATCGTCGACAAAAGACTGCACAAAATTCTGACTATAAAGTTTCCAAGCTGTGCCGACTGTACATCGAAATAGTCAATAGATAGTCAATTTCGAAAGGGAAAATTACTCCTTGAATATCCATGTTTGCGTTACCAAAAAACAAAATAATCGTTATTAAAATCCTCTTTGAATGGCTCCATTTGAGGCTTTCAAATCGGTAGGCCTCCGAAGGAAGATTAACCTTGGACCTCGGTTGCGGGAGACAACGAAAGAGTCCAATTTATTCGTGACCGCCTCAAACCGCGGAGTCGACGAGAAGAGTTATCCGTATAACCGGAGACGGCCATTGGAGTTCGAGGTTGGGGACTTTGTGTTTCTAAAAGTGACCCCAAAACGCGGTGTTTCTCGTTTGATTTCGAGGTAAGCTTGCACCAAGGTACACAGGACCATTCCAACTAGGCGGGTGGACCAAAGCATAAAATTACGTGTCGATGCTACGGAAATAACCAGATCCGTCCCGATAATAACATGGACAGATGTCCCGATCCGTAGACACGACTTACGAAATCCAAATTTTAGAACGTGAGGTTAAGATACTCCGTCAGAGATTCCCTTGGTCAAGGTTCTATGGCGTTTGAAGAAGCCACATGGGAAAAATGCAGAGAAGTATCCTTATCTATTTTGAGTCTGATGTAATTTTAATTTCGAGGACGAAATCTCCTAAGGGGGGAGGAGTTGTAAAACCCAAAATTTGAAATGGGGTTAATTTGTAATTTTTAAAACTTAAGTGTGAAAATTTTAGAAGTCTCAAAATTTGAATTTTAGAGAAATGTGGGGTCAAAAATAAAGGTTTTGAATCTTCATCTCAGCATGCCTAACACATTATTTTGTGCCACACGGGCGTATCTCTCATTCATTTTCTTTCTCTCTCTCTCTCTCTCTTTTTCTCTCTCACCATTCAAAACCGAAACCTCCGGTGAGATTCCGCTGTTTTTCGACACCCGCCCGCTCGTTGGAAAGATCTCGTCGAGCGATTCCGTGTCCGATCGAGGTGATTCGGTCCCAATAATATAGAGAAAGAAAAGCGGTACCAGCGGCCGGCTTGATTCTGACCGGAACACGCCGCCCGTTGGCGGAAAATTAAATTCTGGACCACCACCTTGGTCACCGCCGCCGCCTTGCCGGAAAAGCGAGCGCCGCCGCCGTGAGAAAAAGTGGGAATGGTTCCAGCGAATATCCTCGTGATCTTGGTGTCAAAATGAAATCTCAAATAATGAAAGCCCCCAATCAATTTTGAAGATCCATGGCTGAAAAACAAAGATTCACAAAAGATTCTCGAATTAAAAATTGACGCCGCCATTGGATTCAAACCATCGATTTAATAGAACTCAAGTCCGCCGTATTCTTCTCCGGGAAGCTTCAAAAATACCTCCGCCCGTCGCCGCCGCCGGGTGGCGGATTCAGCGAACCTTCGTTTCGCACCTCTCGACTTCCGATTGACAATCCGTTTTGAGGTAGGGGTCCTATTATTAACTTTGGTGGAATTTTATTTAATTTAATTAATTTTGTCAAATTTGAAAAGATTGGAAAAATACCAAACTTACTTATTATTGTTACGATATGACTTAAACAAAACCACTAGGGGCCGATAGAATGTACAAAAGAACATAATTTTCGAATATGACAAAAGGCATGGTTAGGAAAATGTGAACCGGACACGATAGTGAGATAGTGTCTTGAATGGCGTTTACCATTCCCCGGTGTGAACCCAAAACGTAAAAGAGGGGAGGTGATGGCGCTCTCGGGGTTGAAATCCCCAAGGTTCTTTTTCACCCTTACCCGTGGTTCGAAAGGGACATCGATAAAAATCCTTGCTATCGGTGCCTCAATCACCGCGCCCTTCGGGGGTTTTCCGTCATGAGTGTAATGGATTAGATTATCTCAATACAAATTATCATATGACTTATTGTACATAAAACTTAAAACTACTAACCATGCTTAATCGGCAAAATAAATAAAACTAAAGGTAAGTAATAGTTCTTCTCTCGAGCATTCCATGCTCACCCCTTTGTCGTCTTTCATTCCCGGAGGTGTACAAATGCAACCTTTCGGACGAGGAGTAGTCACCGATCAGCGTGCCCCTCGTAGAGGATCTACCATTTTCAAAAATTTGAGTAAGACCTTGATTGGATTACTTTGGACGAATTATAACATGATGATGATTGTATTATTAAATATTTTATTGGTGCTACATTATCTTATTTAAGTTTTAACGGAGAGTTTGTTTTAAAGGCCCATGGGCGTGCATTGTTTTCATTTCGTGGAGTTTTATTCTATTTTATTTCTATTTGTGCACCGTTACAATAACCCCCACTTAGGGGCGTCACATTATGGTTCATAACTAGATAAGTTATAGACAAATTTGTCAAGTTATAGTTCATAACCGGACAAGTTATGGACAATTATGAATAATAACTTGTCAAATTATGGTTCATAACCAGACAAATTATGGACAAAAATAATAATTTGGCCTATTTATTAACTTATGTAAACTATTGGCCTATTAATTTTAATTCATCTCAAATTTTGGCCTATTTTCCTCTTTCTCCTTTTATACTATGATAAATTACTTACACAACCACAAGCACAAGCCTTATCACCACCGTAGTGACCCAGTTTGGGTTTTGGGTTTTGCCACCAAGGATACGATCTCCATATCCTATCTAGGCCATCAGCAGGTTTATCAGTTCGCAAGATCTCTTATATTAAGAAATCATTCATTAAAACTCTGAAATAGTTCATTATAATTCCAATAGCTAAAATTAAGCTATTGTGTTAAATGTTTTTCTTTCACAAACATGTTATTTCTTTAAAACATTTACAATGCCAAAACTCTTTAAATGAGGCTGTCAAAGAAAATGGCAAGAAATCCTACCTCTTAAGCACCAAACATGTGGCTAATATTGCGCTATTCTAGCCTCCACTTCCTCGAAGCCTTCAATTCGATTCTTCAACTATCATTGATACAAAACAATGCTTTAGGATTCATTTCTCATTCCTAAAGTAAATCAATCCCAATTATACACTTTGATTTCCTATTACTGTGCCTCAATCAAATTCTAAGTTTGAAATCATTTATATGTTTCAAATCATCATTTCAAAGGTTTTCATCTTAAAATATGTATTAATGATGATACTCCATCTACTTTAGATCCCCAAATGAAGCTAATTTGGGTTGTCTTTGAAAATCAAGGTCAAAACAGGACTTTCAAAATGACTCACCCCTTTTCCTCTGTCAACCGGCCGACCGGTGATAGAGAGGTGCATTACCACCGGTCGGCTAGTGGTGTGCAAACCGGTCGACCGCATAGGTCGGCTGGTAGAGAACAGCAGGGTGAGAAATGTCACCGAATCAGTTCGAAAACCTGCAAATCTGAGTTTAATTCGAGATATTTCAAAGGAAAATTACTAAATCCATGTTCCAAATAACAAATCTAGTCCAACGAACCAAAAATCCTCAATTTCCACTGGGATTTTACCTAAAATCCACCAAAATCCATTTCGAGCTAAAAATAGGTTTTCTAGCCGAAAAATTCAAGATTCAAGAGAAGTTTTTCAGAAATCTTACCTCAAATCCTTCTCTTAACGTTGAAAACTCCTTGAAATTTTTCTTTGGTTCGAAATCGAGTTGATTTGGTGACAAATTAGGAGAAAGAGAGAGAGATAGAGTTCGAATGAGAGAGAGAAAGAGACAAATGGCAGAGAGAGGGAGAGAGTTATGGGAAAGAAAAGGAAAAATAAGAAAAAGAAAAGGAAAAGAAAAAGAAAAAAAAGGCAAATATCAAAGATATTTAGAAAAACAGACCAGAAAATGTGTCTATTCACACTTCTGTGATAAAAATATAAATATTGACAATATTAAACCCCTTGAAAATATTTAAATTCACACATCAGAAACATTTAATAAACATAATTATTTAATTAAACTAAATTAGGCATGCTAATAAATCTTAATTATCTTAATTAATCTCGCTTAATTTCTCGAGGTGTTACATTATAATATAATATTATAATTATAATATCATATTATTAAAATAATTATAATATTATTATAATAAGATAATAATATTAGAATAATTAATATAATTATGATATTATTTGTTACAATATCACTATTATATTATATTATTGTATTATTATATTACATTATATTATATTACGAGTCTGAATTTTAGATTGAGAATATTGTAAAATTTACATTTAATTAGAGGTATTATGGATATTTTGAAAGTTTTATTAATTGTATTATGTTGATTCCCGCACAATCTAAGAATTAAAGTTGCCTTTGGAATGCTTCTGATTTTAGCTATAGATTCTTCAAAACTTCTTCAAAAAAAACTTTTGAGGAAATTTACCAAACACTAAAATTAACTTTTACTACAAGCAAAAGCTGATTTTGGGAGCAAAAAGCAATACCAAATGCAGCCTTTGTCTCATTGCATTTTATGCGTCCATACTCGTGGATCTGTCTAAACCTAACCTGATTTTTTTAAAGCAATTTTGTAATATTGTAATATTACAAATATTGCAAGCAATTTTGTAATATTCTAATATTCAAATATTGCAAAAATAAACATTTATTTTTGCTAGAAATAAATATTTATTTTTTGTTATGATTACGAATAAGTTTTTTTTTTGTATGAGACCCCTCTCAAATTTTCACGATAATGTTTTAGTGGATGTTTGGTTTGAGGATTCAAGTCATGATTTGAATCATGGTTCATGATTCACTACAGTATTTTCTCTCACAAAAAAATACACGTAAATTAAAAATGGTTCTAATCACATAATTCTAATCCATGAACCAAACGTCACCTTAATCTTTTTTTTCTTCAATTAGCTCCAATCGTGAAAAGTTAAAGACAGTCCCGTGCAAAAAAAAAAAGGCATTGCAAATATCTTTTCTTTTCTTTTCGTCTTTTGTTTTCTAGTATTTTGAGTAGAAAATCCTACACTTATTATAGCATTTAATTGTGTTGGACTTTGAGGCATCCATAATGGTACATAGCCCAAAAGTCAATGTCCGAATTTTTTTGAAATAAAATTTATGAGACATAAAAAAAAAGTATCCTATTGAAAATATTATGGAACATTTCCAATATCATGACAGATTAAGTAATTGGGTAACTTACTCTTAAATAAATAATAAGAGTGATATTTTTCATATTTTGTGCTTACTCATTTTATGAAGTGTGGCTATAAATAGCTAGATAGTAAGACACAAACTGACAAAGTGTAACAAAAATCCATCGAAACTATCAACTCTCTCTCTTTCCTAGTTTTCCATAAGTTCTTGAGTTGTAGATTTATAGTGGCTATTCGGGCTTTGCCTTTGTAACACCCACGCACATCGTGAGCAATCAATGATGTGATGATGATCGTGATCATAGAGGATCGTGACTTGGAGTATGAAGATCGTGTTTGTGACTAGAGTATCGTGAGATTATCCCGTAACGAATCATGTACCGGAGTCAAATTAGTGATTTGACCAGAAACTACTATAAATGCTTTCGCACATATATCCAGTCGCATGGTTTCCTTCGGGTTGGAATTTCTTTTCTATGTTATTTAGATGATAAAAAAAAAAAAGTGTCATTCAATGCATAAAAAATATCGTCTATCCATGTTACTTCAAAGACACAAAAAAAAAAAAAAAAAAAAAAAAAAAAAAGCGTCATTCTATAAATGAAAAATATTACAAATACGATTGAAACTCCCACTGAAAGTCTTTTCCGACCCCCCCATTTCCAAAGGCAAAGATCTAAGGAAATGTTGTTAATAAAAAATAAAAAATAAAAAACAGAAAGTATTGGAGAATTGCAAACTATTTATTAAAATAATTCATGATGGGTAAAATACTAGGATCGCCATCAATATTTTGTAAAAGTATTATTTTTAATGTATAAAGTAAAAAATTAAATGAATAAACTTTAAAACTGAAAAAAAAAAAAAACTATAAATAAAACCAAAACGTCTTCTAGGTCATTAAAATTTCATCTTTTTAATTTTGGAATTCTTTTGGCTCTGGTTATAATAGTAAACATTGAAACCGTTAAAATTCGAAGTTGGATCACATACTCATATGCACCCATCGGCTAAACAAGTAAAAGTATAATTAATTCCATTTTTGTTCCCCTAGTAAAACTATCTTCTCAAAAATATTTCAGATATTAGTAATAAAAGACAAAGACAATAGTGACCCAAAGATTTTCCATTATTTCCCCCCTTTTACTTTCTTGTTAGAACTTTATTCATATAATGCACGCTGTAGAATAATACATGGAGGACAAGAAATTTATCAAGTGAAATACAAATGGACAAGGCCTAAAGGCATTTCCCTTGCTGAAAATTGAAAACTCACAAAATGGAAGCCCAAAACCTATTTGGATCCCTATATTTTATATCTCAACTTTATAGTCATCCAAAAACTCCTATAATTCCCAGATCTTTCCACCAAATAGATCTCTGAAAATTTAAATGAATGAAGAGTTATTTGATTCATGAATTAAAATTATAAAATTAAAATTATTTTTAATTTATATATATATTTTTTTATAAAAAAAATATTATAATAAATTATAAATCATAATTTAAATTAAAGAACGAATCTACTTCAATCCAATCACCCGTAAGAGGGTCAACGAAGCAGCTAGAGATTGAATTCTTATTTCGAAGCTCTGGAGGGTGAATTGAACTTCAGAAAGTGAGATTGACTCATTTTCGCGAAGTAAGATTAGCCACGACTAGATCATACTCAGATCCGAGACCACCGAGGATGTACAGAACCAGATCGTCTTTAGAAATCACTTGACTAGCAGCATTGAGATTGTCCGCTACACTACGCATCTTGAGAACATAATCGTCGATATTCATTGAACCTTTTTTAACCGATTGAAGCTGAAATCGGAGTTGAAGGAGGCGAGCTGTGGAATTTTCACTAGCTAATTGCTCAAGAGTGAGCCGGATCTGACGAGAACTGGTGCAGCGAACGACATGCCCTACCAATTCAGAGATCGACGCCAGAAGCCACGCCATTAACATACTAAGGATTGAGCTGATACTTAGCTGAAGAAGGCACAACAGAGTTGTCCGTGGAGCTTTCTTCACTAGATTGAACTCGAACATACTCGTCAAGACAGGGACGAGATCCAATTTTAGAGGTGTAACCATTTTTAAAATCTTTTTTTTTTTTTTTTTTTTTAAATTTTAGTCAATAAATAAATTTTTACAATAAAAATAATTTATCTTTTCATATCATAAAAAATAACTCCAAGGTATTTTTTAAAGATGTTGAAATACGGCATAAAATTTTAAAAAATAAAAAATATAAAACTCAAATTTTAATATAATAAATGATATCAAAATAAAATTTTTCTAATAACATTAATTCTTTTTATATATAAAAATATTAGATTGAACCAGCTCAGACATTTAAAAAGGGGATTCGGTCCTAATTTGAATCATGATTCGTGGCTCATTACAGTATTTTTTCTCATAAAAAATATACGTAAATTAAAAATAATTTTAATCTCATGATTCTAATTTATGAACTAAATGAATCAATCAATTGAGCATTAAAAATAATATTCTACAGGCAAGTATATATATGTTTTTTATATATCTCGTTAAAGATCTTTTATACAAAAACGGGCTTTATATAAACGTAAATATTTCTGTCAATAGTTATGAGAAATGAATTATTAGAATAATATCTGTAATTTAGGTAAAACATAGAGAATACAGAATGTCAACGTAATCCTTCTAATTAAAAAAAAAAAAAAGAAAAAAAAAAGAAAAAAGCTTAGTGCATTAGCCATGAGCACTAGTTTCACAACTCTTTGTTTTTTCTCCTTTATGTCGTAGAAAAATAAGATTTTTATGATAGGGTTAAAAACCTATTAGTATTTTTTGTTTTTGGATAATGTATTTGATTTTGTTAGCTTTGTATAATTTTTTTAATATTGATGTGATTTTAACGGCGATATATCAAACAATGAAAAGCTCCCATAAAACTTTTTTACTTTTTTTAAAAGAATTACATGATCCCAGTGTTAATTAGTGGAAAAAGATGTACTAATATTATTCTTTTTTTTTTAAAAAATGTTAATATTGTTTTTTTAAGGTTCAATAATTCCTATTGTAGCGGTGCTATTGTAGCAATTCGACCAAAACGAGCATTTTGGTTGAAACGCACTTTTGGGCCTTTTTTATTTCTATATTTTTCTCTTTCCATCTTTTCTTTTCTTTTTTTTATTTACTTTTCTTCCCTCAAATTTTATTTTTTTCATTCTTGCCCTTCTTTTAAACTTTTTTTTTCTCTTATTTACCCCTTAAAAATGTATTTCCTTTTTTTTTTTTTTTTAGTGACAGAAATACCACACATCTGAGGATATACCAGGAAAAATATTCTATATATAAAAAAAAAAAAAAAAAAAAAAAGCGTGCAAAAAAGTCAACAAGTCAACCGATCCGGAGAAAGCTGACACAACAAAATCTTTAAAGAAATGAGAGCGCTAAGATCCCAATACAAAATTTAAAGGGCCATTTGCTATGCCAATTACAAAACCAACTATCTGTATGAGAGTGCTAAGATCCCAGTTCAAAATATAAAGGGTCATTTGCCCTAACTTGCCCATGGTTGCATAGTTTAGCTCCTAACCCGAAACAAGCTCCTCCGTTTAGAGTAATGCTAACATTGTGAAGCAGTGCATTAGCTTCTGTTTCAGGAGATACCAGGTGAAGATTAGTGAAAGTGAGCCCAAATTACTATCCGTTGATAAGAAAATTGGTACAGTACCACCATAGAGGTGCGGTGAACCAGATAGGGCCAAAGTTGTCTCGATCACTCCGAAAGCAGAAATGAATATTCTTTCCATTTCCAAGCCTGAAAATGCCCCAATGTTTCCTGCAAGAATTATCAAAACCGAGACGAGCTGACATTCCTTTAAGATGACTGTAATGCCACTCATTCCACGAAGGATCAGGCTCATCTTTGGAGAAATAAATACAATTGCTCATCTCGACCCCGAGTTCCACAGCAGAGAACGATCTTGAACTGCATTTACCTAAAAATAATATTCGATCCCCCAAACTCTCAACCCTTTTCCAGGACATTTGGCCAATATCCAGTACATAAACTTTGAAATTCTGCGTTTCATGTAAAATATTATAATGCCTGCAGATAAGCAAAATCTTGCCGCAAGACTCCACAAGATACCTCAATACACCATCGTTTGCATGGTTCTCTGACTCCGGCATGATTACTTCATGGAATTCAGTCTTGATCTCAGATTCAAAAGTAACAACAGAGTCATCCTTGCTAAGAGCGGCAGAAACACTAGCTGTATCAATTTGGACAATGCCGTTATCCTTGCTCAAAAGATAGAAGCTTCCATTGCAAAAGACAGCATCCTCAAATGGCCGATCTCCAACGAGTTTATATTGATGCCATGATTGAGCTCCTGGGACCCAAAAGGCAAGCTCTTGGTACTCACAGTGTACAAGCATGCACACACAGTTTTCAACAGAGGGACGCGCCGAGAGGACCATCTTATGGTAGAAGTCCCATGTTCTTGGAAGGTTGATTGTGCTTCTGGTGAACGGATTAAACAAGCTTATGTTCAGAGAATAACGTTTTATATCATCCGCATATCCTACATCATCCACTAGAATCAACCAATCTTGACATGATCCCCAACAATATTTTCCACGAGCCTCGGGTATCTCCATCTCCCAAGCTCGCTTCTCTAGCATGCTAATACAAAGTCTCTTATCTCTATCTTTCTTTCCAGACATGAAAAGTGAAGGGAAGCCAAGCCCTTCCCAACAAGAAAGCTCCCGCGAGAAAACATTTCTCCAAGGCTTGCAAACATTGCTAACTGAGATACAATCAAAAAGAGATAGTCGCTCGAAAATGATCTCCAGGATACCCTTAGGGAGCCCAGCCCAATCAACACTGACTACCTCCCCACCATTCTCCTCATTAAGCTGTCTCCGCTTCTTTTGCTTACGCTTTCTTTTCCTTCGAGCTGCCATCTTTCAATTCGTATTTCTGTTTGTCCTACAAAACAAGTCCATTTCCCTAAGCCTTGCTCTTCAAGAAACGAAAAACTAAAACAGCACAATAAAACTCCTAATGGGAGAACAGATATCAAGCAAAATAGTTAAGCAATGTATTGACGACTTTTGCGGAACGAGGTAATGTGAAGGGAAATAATCACAACTCACAATTCTGTATACGATCAAATGAAGAAAATCATTAGTATAAAAGTCATATAGTATTGTCCAAATCATACCAAATGTTCATGTCACTTACCGACCTTTTTGTTACCTACCCCTATATAGCAATGAAAGCAAACACCTTTGGTAATGATATCAGCTAAAGCTAAAAGGCTAACATTGACGCGTGATTAGAAAATAAAGAGAGCAAATCTTTCCGTCGTTTAAAACGTAGGCTGAAGAAAAAAGAGCTTTAAGGTTCTTGACATAAAAGGGATCACGAAAAATCTCAACAAGCATCTTGGCCTTTTGTTTTTCCAATATTTAGAGTAAAATTTTACCATGCTTAAGTGCAAGAAATTTGAATTTGAACACAAACCTAAAACTCTATGCATGATATTTTCAAGAGATTTCATCGGAAAACCCATGAAAGAAAGAAAACTGAAATACCCTTTACAGTAATTTCATCAACGGGTGATTGGACCTCCTTAAGAAGGCCATAAAGCGATTAGAAAGTACCAATACCAGAAAACCCAAATCAGTCATAACACAGAATAGAGACGTTCCTGTTACAAATAACGAAGAGACTAAAAAGTTTTAGATAGGAAGCAAGCTAAAATAAACCAAATATACCCTGCTACTAGTTCTTCTTCTGCTTCTGGTAAAACCAAAGAGTAATCTTTCTAGTTGCTTAGAAATGAAATGTTCCAAATGTTCCGGTAAATTCTTGAAAAAAGCCAAGCAGCAGCTATTGAACCGACCGAGAATCTGAAACGAGGGAGGGAGAGGGAGAGACAGAGGGAGAGAGAGCTAGAGAGAGAGAGAACCGAAAAAACCAATAAAAAAAAGCAGCTATTGAACCGTCGGAAAAAAAAAAAAAAAAAAAAAAAAAAGAGAGTAGCTACTGAACCGTCGGAGGAAAAAAAAAAAAAGAAAGAAGCAGCTACTGAACCGTCGTAGAGAGAAAAAGAGAATAAAAAAAAAAAAAAACAAAAACAAAACAAAACAAAACCGGGGTGAAGAGACAGCGTACAGCGACTCCAGTCAATCAGAAACGTAATAGAGCAGGAAAAAGAAACTGCTCATGCTCTTGGCGGGAGAAACAAAACAAAGGAGGTGCTAAAACGGGTGTACGTAGAGTCATTAGCACTCATAGTCCCTAAATTTATTTAGTAGATGATAATTTAATTTTTTTTTATTTTAGTAAAACGTCTTTTAAACTTTTAAATCTTATTCGTTTTATTTGAATTTTGAATTTTAATTTTATTACAGTTAAAAATTTTCATAAAAAATAATATTTAATTTTTTTATTATAATAAAAATTTTTTAAATAAAATTATATTTTAATTCGAATTAAAAACTCAAATCAATAAATTAAATAAGACTTAAAATAATTATAATTAACACTTTTATGTTCATCTAAGATAGTTTAAAAAAAAAAAAAAAAAAAAAAAAAAAAAAAGAAGGGACCAAAAGATTAAAAAGACCAAAGAAGGACTTAAAAATAAAAGAAATTTTCAACCAAAACACAATTGTTTTGGTTAAAAGGGAGAAAGCAATAAAACATATAATACGCATGTGCGTATTCAATTTGTTTTTTTATTTTTATTTTTTGGTAAATGAATGTAAATTTTTTTTAAGAGTTTGGTTTAATGAAAAAAAAAAAAAAAAAAAAGTAGAACACGTCTTTAAAATAGTAGTGATTGTAGGTAACGATCACTGATAATTTCGCACATAACTTTATCATAAAGTGTAAAGTTTTAAACCCTACATCACATAAAAAAATGAAGAGAAATAATTTTAATAGGGCTATAAGAGAAAATATGTTTAAACAGAAACACATTTAAGAATAAATTACTTTAGCAACGAAATTATAGAGGAAATTCATTAGTGCCACGTGGAAAAAAAATACCTTATAAGAAAACCACAAGAAATTTTTTTTGAATAGGAGTACATTTGAGAAAATATATTTCAATAAAAGATAAATTAAATAAGCCGTAGAGGAAAGCAAATCACATAGTAAAGCTTTCTAAAAATAATTTTAGAAATGAGACATATTTAAAACATATAAAATTAAAATCTTAAAAGGAATCAAAATGAAAAAAAAAATAGAGCAAAAATAAGAAAATGTCAAAAAGGACTCAAATGAAAAAATAAACAAGTTTTAAAGTAAAAGAAACCTAAATGCAAAAAAAAAAAAAAAAAAAAAAAAAAAAAGTTAAAGAAGAAATAAATAAATTTTAGGGCAAAATAAATCAAAACAAAAAATGAAATAAAATTCCGGGCCAAAAAGAAACAAAAGGTAAAAAATAGATTAAAATGAAGAAACAAATAAGTTTTAGGGTGATTAAAAAAAAGTTTTTGGGTAAAAAGTAAAAAAAAAATAAAAAAATAAAAAGACTTGGAAAGAAAAAGGGTCGAAACTTGCGGCAACAATGAAAGCGTTTCAGCTTTCTAATATATACTAGTCAAAAACGGTTATGTAAATCGTTAAAAAAAAAAAAAAAAAAAAAAAGAGGAAAAAAAGGACAAAAGGGGAAAGACTTAAAAGCAAAAGATAAGAAAAAAAAGGCTCAAAAAATAAAAAAGAAAAAGAGCGCAAAATGTATTTGGTAATTATGTAAGGGAGTTTTTTTTTTTTTTTGGGTAATCCACTCTATTAATAATTTTAAATTTTAACCGTTAGATATAATTAAAATTAGATTAGATTAAAAAATATATACAAAATAAATATATTTTAATACAAATTTAATAATTAAAAGGTAAAAAACTACCGGTACTTTTAAAAGTCTCATTATGTTATTTAGGGTCCGTTTGGTTCAGGGATTCGAATCATGTGATTTGAACCATTTTTTATTTATGTGTATTTTTTGTGAGAGAAACTACTGTAGCGAATCATGAATCATGATTCGAATCAGGGGACGAATCGCCCAACCAAACGGACCCTTAGAAGGTAACTTCTTTTTCTTTATGTATTTGCTAATTATTATTCGGAATGTGAGTTGTTTTTCTTTGGTACATAATTCTGTGATTTTATTATATACTTGGCATATATTTAACAGAAGTGTATTGGTGTTCGTATACAGTTTTTTGAGCACGCGGGCTTGCATCCCAGAGGAGGGAACCGGCTAATTAGCTTGTTGGCCATTGTCTTACACCAAGTCATCAAATGTATATTTGAAAAAAATAAAAAATAAAAAAATCTTTATGTGAAAAAAAGTTAAATTTCATTTTATTTAGAGTTTTTAATTATAATAAAATTAAAATTAAAATTAAAAATTTAAATCAGTAAAATAAATGATGTAATTATATCCTCAAAACTTTTTACTTCAACGTTCAGCCAAAAAGAAAAGAAAAAAAAAAGGCTTGTAATTAATAAATCAAAATGATAAAAGAGAACGTAGATTTCGTGGGGAAATGAGTTTTGGAGGTATTTGTTTTCCATTTTTTAGCCACTTTGGTAGGTGCGTACTTTTCCCTACATTAGGGTGAGCACTTATCACCCTTAATCAAAATCGTAGGTGTGTACTTTTCCCTACAGTAGGGTGAGCACTTATCACCCTTAATCAAAATTTAATAGTTAAGGGCGTGTTTGTTTGGTAGACTCAACTTGAGTAAGCCCAACTCAAGTTGAGCCCACAATTGAAATGGTTGTTCATTACGCTCGATCCAAATTGTGATTCAAATCACAATCCGAGTTAATGTTGAAGAAGTGGAATTCAACCACCCTCTGAATTCCTTTAATTCGAGTCTTTTGCTACAGGAAAAAGAGCTATGCCCAACTCTGTCAGATTCCTCTGACTCGTGACCGTTTCCTCTCCATTTGCTTTCCTCTTCCGGACCAAAAGCTCTTTCTTCTCTGTGCATTCCCATCATCTACAGCCCTGATTCCCTGATTAATACCTCGTTGTTCACCGATTTCCCAAAACGGAGAAAATAGCTCCTTCCTCAGAATCATGACGTCCTCCATTGGCCGTTCTTCTGTGTAGATGTATCCGCCACCGTTGATCTCAACCTCCGCATAAGTGGAGATATTCTACCGGTCGTAGACGTCAGAGGAGAACTTTCTGTATTCCATCTGCATCACATTTGGGCCTATTCACGGAAGATTACACTCGTTCTTCCACCGGATCGAACACGGTAAGCCCTCCTCTCTTTCCCATACGATTTATGAGATTATAGTCAAACATTGGAACAAAATTTCTGTGGTGAAAATTTTTGTGCTTAACCAGAGAAAAAAAAATTACAACCAGCAACCTCCATTACTTGATTAATTACAGACAAAAAAAAATTAAGAAAATTAGAAACATGCTTGATTAATGTCACTTGGCTCCTACTTCGTAGATGGTGTGCTTCCATTTTCGCTCAGTATACAAAAAACAAAAAAAAAAAAAAAAAAAAAAAAAAACAAAAAAATAAAATCAGAATGTGATGGACCAAAAAAACTTCCCTGTGCATTTGCAAATGCTATGTCTCGCATATCCCTCCCTAAGTCCTTCACAGAAAGAAAAAAAGACATAAACCTATGAGACCAAAGAAAGGCCTAGGCAGCAATTGCACACAATGTTCGAATCTGTGAGCAAAGCTGCTTCTTGCCCATTAAGCTGCTTCTTATTTAATATACAGTTAAAGATCTCAAATATTCTGAGGCTCTAGTACATTGGCAGTAGAGTTTAATTAAATTATGGTTAACATATTCCACATCTGTGAGCTCTTTCGACTTTGATGTTGTTGTGCAGATGAACTCTTTGTTCTTATTGGATTTAGTACATTGGCAGTGATGATTTTCTTAGCATATCAGTTTCGTTGTAGTGATATCCTTCTTTTTTTTGGCGTTTATCAGTTGCTACTGCATGTAATTAGGTTTTCTTGGATTGAATGTCATGTGTTGTCAATTGTTATTGCATTATGACCTATGCTCTTAAGTCCGGCGCCTATTACTATGTGGTTTGGCAGCATAAGTGCCATTCTAGGAAGATAATGTTCCGAAACTGAAATGGTGATATGATTATAACATAAGTGCCATTCTAGTTACATGTCTTAACATATGAATATGACATTTTCAAAAAAATTAGAAACGTGTGTTCTTGATGGAAGTTCTTTTTTTCCTTCATTTTAGTAAATGGAAGAGAATTGAGATGGTAGTTGAAATTATGAATCTGTGAAATGAACACATCACAGCTTGAATTGTGGGTCAAATTTGAGACTCCAATGCACTACTAAACACTAACTCCAATTCCAATTACAATTCCAATCATGATTCTAACTCCAATCATAACCTTAACTCAAACTGTAAAACTTTGATTGGTGGAGTGAACACACCCTAAGATTAAATATGCGCACTAAAACTATTGTAGATCACCTTACACATGATTTCATTCAAATTTGGTGACTTATTGGGCATGTTTGAAACTCCTTTTAAAATAATTTTATTTTTTGTATGAAAATAAAAATGAAAATATTTTTAATCTCAGACCTAAATCATTTTTGAAAATGTGTTTGGTAATTTTATTAAGAGATTATTTTTAGTGTAAAAAACTCACTAATGTCTCTCTATTTCTCTCCCTGCTCGAGAGAGGAAAAAACGAAAATAAAAAATGAAAAATGACTAAAAGTCATTTTTCATTTCTCTCACATTTTACACTAAACCAAAAAATTATTTTCATTTTCTTTTTTTTGTCTTTATAGCGTCAAACGCCGTTTTATTAAGGTTTTCATTTATTTTTCTCAAAAAACGTGAAAAATAAAAACGGGATCAATTGCAAACACAGCCATTATTTTTTTTTCCCACAAAGTCACAACAAACTCTAACTAAGCCCAACCCATCTACCGCATCTCCGTCATCAACAATGGTATTGATTGACTCAAAATCAGCTGCAGAGCAAAACCTAGGCTTAGCAGCAGTCAACTCCTTCGGAGTCTGAAACGCCCTCAAGAATTAAGTATGTTTTATTATGCTAATTGTGATTTATTAGTGTGTCTAATTTGATTTTCTTAATTAATCAAGAACTCTTAAACTTACTTTTAATATTTTTAATTTCACACCGGAAGTATGTGGAAATACATACTTCCACCTATTCCTTTTAATTACCTTCTTGTATTACTTATTTCTTTTACTTTCCTTCCTTTTCTTTCTTTTTCCTATTTCTTTCTCTTTTCTCTTCTCCCGTCACTCTCTCGCTCTCTCACTCTCTCTCAGAGCTCACTCTCTCCCTCTCTCGGTCTCTCTCTCCCGTGCATCTCTTTATCTCTCACTCTCAGCTCACTCTCTCTCTCTCTCTCTCACTTTCTCGCACTCGTTACTCTCTCTCTTTCTCTCAAAGTTTTCCCTCTCTCTCTCAAGGATGTTTTGGAACCAGATTCGAACCAAAAACGAAGATTCCCAAGAATTTTTAACATCAAAGCCTAGATCAAGGTAAAACTCTTTGAAACTCATTTTAATCTTTCGGATCTAGCCTTGTCGAGTTTGGTGATTTTTGGTTTAGATATACTTTTGAATAGATTTTGAATGAGTTTTGATGAAACCATGATGAAATATAGGGGCTTTTGATTCTTTGGAACTTGATTTTATTAATTTCTTTTGAGAATATGTTGAATCTATCACGCCCCCCCAAACGGGGTGGGTGCCGTGGAGCTCGATTAGGGCTTAATAAAGCAGATCCATAACCGGGTCCCACACTTAGCTGCATTAAAATATAAATAACTTATATAATCCAGGAGCTTCTGACACACAGGGCTCCACCCCACAGGACATACAGTATCGTACATACATGTTCATGTAAATAATCATTACAATAGATATCAACCACAGTCTAGTAAATCCAAATATTAAATAAGTTTACATAACCTTTATCAATTCCTTACATTTTATACAGAGGATGAACGCGATCCTCACTTGCTCGATCCGTAGCACGACTCAGCTACGATGCACCACTCCTCGAATCTCCTGGGAGGCGTTTAAACATTTGAAACATTAAAACATGAGCGAAAGGCCCAGTAGGATATAATTTAAAATACTTGAAATAAATGAATACGTAATGAATAAATAAATAAAAGAAGACATTCAGTCCCGACAGAACAGCCGGAACCTCACATCCTTTTTCTCAAAGGAAATATAACAAAAACTAACCGTATTACAGGCTTCAGTAAGTAATTAGTGCAAATTACTTACCTCACCAAGTGCCTCGCCTACTGGACCGGTTTCGGGTTCTGCCCCCGAGGATGCACTCTCCGCATCCTATTTAAGCTTACAGCAATAGACTCTATTACCAGTTCACAAGATCTCTTATCTTAAGAAATCATCAATTTAACATTATGAAATCGTTCATATGACCCCATGAACTACTCAAGCCACGGGCCCCATGACTGGGCAAGCCATGAGGTTCCATGACTAGACAAGCTATGGATTCCATGGACAGGACAAGCTAAGGATTTCCATAAACTGACAAGCCATGGTTTTTAAAACATTTTGCTTTCCTAAACCAATCCCTTTCTTTAAAACATTTTCAAGGCCAAAACCATTTTTGAAAACAGGCTCACAAAGAAGAGGGATAGAAATCCTACCTCGCACAATCAAACCTGGGACTAGCGTTGCCTTTTCCGGCTTCCGCTTCCTCAAGCCCCTTCAGTCTGAATCCTCAGTGATCACTGATACAAGATAACACTTTAGGATCAATTCTCATTCCTAAAGTGATCCAATCTCAATCATATACCAAGATTTCCAATTAGTGTGCCCTAATCCAAATTTTCTTTTAAATTTCAAATTACATTCCCCAAATGGTTTTAAATCTCAAATCAAAACAACAATTTCAGATTAAAGATACTAATCCTTTCATCCCGAGTCCCCAAGATCTCCAATTTCTACTCTAGTTTTCACTCGCAAATCCATCAAAATCCGTTTTGAAAACCAAAAACCCAAGTTTCCAATTTTAAAGTTTTACTCGAGAATCCATCAAAATCCGTTTTGAAAAAAGTAATTTTGAAATCCAAGAGAGGTTCTTTCAAAGAATCTTACCTTGAATCCTTCTCTTGATGTTGAAAACTCTTTAAAATCACTCTTGGTTCGAATCCGGTCTTGATTTAAGAAAAAAAAATGAGAGAGAGAGAGAGAGAGAGAGAGCGGGGAGTGAGAGTGAGAGGAAGAGAGAGAGAGAGGCGCATGGGAGAAAAGAAAAGGAAGGAAAAGAAAAGAAAAAGAAAAAGGAAAATAAAAGAAAATGACGTGTAAGATATAACAGTCCAGAAATGCGCCCATACACACTTCTGGATCAAAATAAATTACTGTAAATAATTTAAATACCTTGGAATCATTTAAACTCAATTAATTAAATCAGATTAGGCACACTAATAATCTTAATTACCTTAATTAATCTCAATTAATTCTTCGTGGTGTTCTGACTCCACCCCCCTTAGGCAATTTCGTCCTCGAAATTAAAACTCACCTCAAAGTGCAAACTGATGCGGATAACGTTCCTGCATCGTCGTTTCAAGCTCCCATGTTGCTTCCTCAACGCCATGGTGTTGCCACAGCACTTTCGCTAACGGAATCTCACGATGATGCAGACTCTTCATCTTCCTGTCAAGAATCTGAACTGGTGCCTCCTCATAAGACGTGTCATACTATATCGGAACGTCAAACCATTGCACTACTGCTTCCGGCTCAGGTTGACATTTCCGAAGCATGGAGACATGAAACACGTCATGCACGTGAGATAACTCAGGCGGTAAAGCCAACCGGTACGCCACCACTCCGACTCGTTGCACGATCGGGAATGGTCCCACATACCTCGGTGCAAGCTTCCCTTTCACACCGAACCGAACAACTCCTTTGCGTGGGGAAACCTTCAGCAACACAAAGTCACCTTCTTGGAATTCCAAAGGCCTACTCCTCCTGTCAGCATAACTTTTCTGAGGACTTTGAGCTGTCAATAGACGTTCTCGAATCACAGCTATCTTCTCATTGTTCTCTTGAATGACATCCGGTCCAGTTGTAAGTCTATCCTCTGGTTCCAACCAACAAACAGGTGACCTACAAGGACGACCATACAATGCCTCAAACGGTGCCATACCGATACTGGCCTGATAGCTGTTATTGTAAGCAAACTCAGCTAGGTGCAGGTATTTCTTCCAGTTCCCGCCAAAATCCAGAATGCAAGCACGAAGCATATCCTCCAGAATCTGAATAACTCTTTCAGATTATCCATCCGTCTGAGGATGAAATGTTGTGCTGAAGTTCAATTCCGTTCCCATGGCTTCCTGGAAACTTCTCCAATACCTTGCATTGAAACGCGTGTCACGATCAGACGTGATAGACAGTGGCACCCCGTGTAACCTCACAATGTGCTCCAGGTACAATTCTAACAGAATCTTCCGAGAATACGTCGCACGAAACGGTATGAAGTGTGCGGACTTTGTCAACCTGTCAACCACCACCCAGATGGCATCGTGTTTCAACTCTCTTCTCGGTAGTCCTATCAGAAAATCCATCGTGATGTGCTCCATTCAGGGACAGGAAGAGGTTGCAATTCTCCCGCTGGCTTCTGGTGCTCAGCTTTAACTCGGAGGCAAGTCACGCATTCTGAGACGTACTTACGAACATCTCTCTTCATGCCTCTCCACCAGTACTGCCTTTTCAAGTCCTGGTACATCTTGGTACTACCCGGATGAATGGCGTACCTAGATTTGTAGGCTTCATGCAGAATCATCTTCTTTACCTCACCCGCCTTAGGAACAACGAGGCGGTTGCGGAAATACAAGGCTCCATCCTCCCGAATTCTCCAATCCTCGAATTGTTCTCCATTCTGGATCCGAATCCAAATTCCTTGGAGGTGTGGATCCTGCCATTGATTCTGCTTAACTTGTTGCACAAGAGCTGGTGCGGAGATCAGATTATACACCACAGTCTGGTTATAATCCTCATGATACTGAAGATCATACTCACTCACTACTTTAGTCCTCTTCCAATCCTCCAAAGCTAATGACGCCAGAGTCCCTGACGTTTTCCTGCTAAGGGCATCAGCCACCACATTAGCTTTTCTAGGATGATACTGTAGAGTGAAGTCATAATCTTCCATGTACTCTACTCATCTCCTCTGTCGGAGGTTCAGATCTTTCTGAGTAAACAAGTACTTCAGACTCTTATGATCAGAGAAGACCTGAAACCTTGCTCCATAGAGATAACATCTCCATATCTTTAGAGCAAATATTACCGCTGCTAACTCCAAGTCATGCGTGGGGTAGTTCCGCTCGTGCGGTCTCAGTTGGCGAGATGCGTAAGCTACTACGTGTCCGCCTTGCATCAAGACACAACCAAGCCCAACCCCCGAGGCGTCAGAGTACACCTCGTATGGCTTCTCGGTATTAGGAAGCATCAAAATCGGTGCACTTGTCAACCTTACCTTCAATTCCTGAAATGCATGTTCACATTCGGCATCCCACTCGAATTTGACTTCTTTCTTGGTCAAACGAGTCTCAGTGCAACGATACTTGAGAAATCCTTCACAAAACGCCGGTAATACCCCGCGAGTCCGAGAAAGCCTCGAATCTTTGCCGCATTCTTCGGCCTTTCCCACTGTAACACAGTTTCAATCTTGGAAGGATCTATAGAAATTCCTGTTCTGAAATCATATGACCAAGGAACTTCACTTCTATCAGCCAGAAGTCACACTTCTCCTTCTTTGCATACAACTGGTGTTCACGAAGAGTCTGAAGAACAATTCTAAGGTGCTGCGCATGTTCTTCCCAAGTCTTCGAGTAAACCAGCATGTCGTCAATGAAGACAATCACAAACCGATCCAAGTACGGCCGGAAAACACGGTTCATCAAATCCATGAATGCAGCAGGGGCATTTGTCAACCCAAACGGCATTACCAGAAACTCAAAGTGCCCGTACCGAGTTCTGAAAGCAGTCTTCGGAACGTCTTCCTCCCTGATTTTCAACTAATGGTACCTAGATCTCAAATCAATCTTAAAGTAAAACTGTGATCCACCCAACTGATCGAACAATTCATCGATCCTCGGCAGTGGGTACTTATTCTTCACAGTTACCCTGTTCAATTGTCGGTAGTCAATGCACAACCAAAGAGATCCGTCGTGCTTCTTCACAAATAACACCGGTGCACCCCAAGGGGAAGTACTATTCTGGATATATCCCTTCTCTACCAGCTCTTCAAGCTCTGTTCTCAATTCCTTCATCTCCGTCGGAGCCATCCGGTATGGAGGAATGGAGATAGGTGTCGTTCCCGGAACCAAATCAATACAAAATTCAATCTCCCGATCTGGTGGTAAACCAGGTAGCTCATCAGGAAATACATCTGTAAACTCATCAACTATAGGGATTCCCGCACTATCTTCGCTCACTTCAGATTCACTTTCTAGAGCAAGAAGGGAAAAGAAACAGGCTAGATTCTTCCATCCCCCAACGCTGTACTTCAACAGTCGTTCCCCAAGGACTGGGTTCATCTCTGCCTGATAAGCAATCACTGTTTCAGAATTCTTCACCAAGGTCATTTTCCTACGGTAGCAATCAACAATTGCATCGTGCTTTGACAGCCAATCCATTCCGAGTACCACATCAAACGGGGTCATCGGAAGGATAATCAAGTCTGCTCTCAATCGCTCACCACCAATCGTGATTTCACACGACTTACACACACTTATTACCTCCACACATCCCAGTGGGGAGTTCAAAGTCATCGGGACTTCTAAATTCTCACTCTTTAGTTTCAAAGTCCGAACAAAAGAACTTGATACAAATGAGTGTGTGGCACCTGTATCAAACAACACGTGAGCAAAAGAATGAGAGATTAGAATCATACCCTCAACCACCGCGTTGTTGGTCTGACCTCCAGAGCTGCCTCCTGCCAGGGTATAAGCTTGTCCCTGTACTTTTCCTTTTCCTCTGTCACCAACATTAGGCAGCTACGCTGGAGGCCTATACTGTTGTGGTGGAGGCAGTTGTGCCAGTCTCGGCGCTTGAGGCCGGAACTGTGTATACTGAGGCGGCTGGTATGTCGGTGCATGTGGGTATGACATCTGTTGCGGCTGGTATGGTGGCATGTACTATGGCGGTCCTTCTTGGCTGTAGGAAGTGTCACTTTGGGCTTGTTGAGCCGGCGGCCGATTAGGACAATTCCTCCTAATATGGCCCACCTACCCACAATGGTGACACCTGGGCCCGTATGGAGCATTTCTGTCACTCCCCGACGAACTACTGCCACCGCTTGCCATTTCCCCAACCATCTGCCCCTAATTGCGGTTTCTTCTACCACTCCGCTGTGGTCCACCTGAAACAGAAGGTCTACCAGAAACGGAGGGTCTACCAGAGACAGAGACTCAACCCGCTTCTTCTTCTTTACTTTGATGATAGGCCAGGTTATCCTGTTCCACCCTTGTAGCAGCAGCTACCAAATCCCGGAAGTTTCGAAGTCTTAAAGCCACTAAGGATCTCCTCACAGAGTTCTTGAGGCCCCTCTCAAACTTGAGACATCTCATGTGTTCAGAATCCACTAGAGATGGCGCAAACCGGGATAGGTCATTAAACCTAGCCTCATATTCCCTCACAGACATGTCACCTTGCTGCAGCGACATGAATTCCAGTGCCTTTTCTTCCCTGTAACTCGGAGGGAAGTACTGATCATTGAACATTACCTCAAACTGTTCCCAGGTCATCCCTGCGACATCCATTCTCCTCTTGACCTATTTCCACCAAGTGTTTGCTAATCCTTCCATCTTGTACACCGCGAATTCCACCCAGTATTCATCTGGGACTCCCATAATACTCAAGTGCTTGACTATGGAGTCAATCCAGAACTCAGCTTCCTGGGGTCCTTCCTCACTGTTAAACGAGGGGATAGGCGCTCGCCTGAATCCCCGAAAATATCCCTGTTTCCGATCCTCAGCCAGTCGCTCATTCCGAACTCTAGTGGCCATGCCTTGAAAGGCAGCATACATGGCATCAAAGAACCCTTGATTTGGTTGTTCCGGCTGGTTGTCTAGTCTACGGCGAGGCGCCATTTCCTTCAACTGAAATAAAACTAGACTGTTCAGTGGATAACAGATGTCGCACATGTATGCACAATCCTGAGGGTTCTTAACCTATGGCTCTGATACCACTCTGTCACGCCCCCCCAAACGGGGTGGGTGACGTAGAGCTCGATCAGGGATTAATAAAGCAGATCCCCAACCAGGTCCCACACTTAGCTGCATTAAAATATAAATAAATTACATAATCCAGGAGCCTCTGACACACAGGGCTCCACCCCACAGGACATACAGTATCGTACATACATGTTCATGTAAATAATCATTACAATAGACATCCACCACAGTCTAGTAAATCCAAATATTAAATAAGTTTACATAACCTTTATCAATTCCTTACATTTTATAATAGAGGATGAACGCGATCCTCACTTGCTCGATCCGTAGCACGACTCAGCTACGATGCACCACTCCTCGAATCTCCTGGGAGGGGTTTAAACATTTGAAATATTGAAACATGAGCGAAAAGCCCAGTAGGATATAATTTAAAATACTTGAAATAAATGAGTGCGTAATGAATAAATAAATAAAATAAGACATTCAGTCCCGACAGAATAGCCGGAACCTCACATCCTTTTTCTCAAAGGAAATATAACAAAAACTAACCGTATTACAGGCTTCAGTAAGTAATTAGTGCAAATTACTTACCTCACCAAGTACCTCGCCTACCGGACCGGTTTCGGGTTCTGCCCCCGAGGATGCACTCTCCGCATCCTATCTAGGCTTACAACAATAGACTCTATTACCAGTTCACAAGATCTCTTATCTTAAGAAATCATCAATTTAACATTATGAAATCGTTCATATGACCCCACGAACTACTCAAGCCGCGGGCCCCATGACTGGGCAAGCCATGAGGTTCCATGACTAGATATGCTATGGATTCCATGGACAGGACAAGCTAAGGATTTCCATAAACTAACAAGCCATGGTTTTTAAAACATTTTGCTTTCCCAAACCAATCCCCTTCTTTAAAACATTTTCAAGGCCAAAACCATTTTTGAAAACAGGCTCACAAAGAAGAGGGATAGAAATCCTACCTCGCACAATCAAACCTGGGACTAGCGTTGCCTTTTCCAGCTTCCGCTTCCTCAAGCCCCTTCAGTCTGAATCCTCAGTGATCACTGATACAAGATAACACTTTAGGATCAATTCTCATTCCTAAAGTGATCCAATCTCAATCATATACCAAGATTTCCAATTTGTGTGCCCTAATCCATTTTCATGTTTCAAATTATATTCCAAGGGTTTTAAATCTCAAATCAGGGATTAAAGATACTAATCCTTTCATCCCAAGTCCTCAAATGAAGCTAATTTGGGTTCTCCCCGAAAACAGGGGTCAAAACAACAATTTCAAGCCAAACAGGGTCAAACCCCGTGTACACTGGTCGACCGGAGACAGAGGAGTGCATCACCACCGGTCGGCCGGTGGTGTGCATCTGGTCGGCCGGTGGTGTGCATCTGGTCGGCCGGTGGCCATAACAAGATCCGGTCGACCGATGCGGTCGACTGGTGGAGATCTCTAATTCGCGAAAACTCACGGAAATCAGTTTGAAAACCTGCAAATCCAGTCCCAATTCATAAAATCTTAAGGGACAACCACTAGATACGGGTTCTAGGTCCTAAAACAAGTCCAAAGAACCCAAGATCTCCAATTTCTACTCTAATTTTACTCAGAATCCATCAAAATCTGTTTTGAACCAAAAGTAAGTTTTAAATCCGAAAACTTGAAATCCAAGAGAGGTTCTTTCAGTAATCTTAGCTTGAATCCTTCTCTTGATGTTGAAAACTCTTTGAAATCACTCTTGGTTCGAATCCGGTCTTGATTTGAGACAAAAATGAGAGAGAGAGAGAGAGAGAGAGAGAGAGAGAGAGAGAGAGAGAGGAAGAGAGAGAGAGAGGAAGAGAAGAGAAAAGAAAAGGAAGGAAAAGAAAAGAAAAAGTAAATGGAAAAGAAAAGAAAAGGAAAATAAAAGAAAATGACGTGTAAAATATAACAGTCCAGAAATGCACCCATACACACTTCTGGATTAAAATAAATTACTGTAAATAATTTAAATACCTTGGAATCATTTAAACTCAATTAATTAAATCAGATTAGGCACACTAATAACCTTAATTACCTTAATTAATCTCAATTAATTCTTCAGGGTGTTACAGAATCAAACCCAAAATTTACAGGATCTGGCCTTGTTCTTCGCGGATCGGCCATTTTTGGCCATGGTCTTGCTTCCCACCGGTTGATCGATCATCACTCCACCGGCCGACTGGTGGAATAACACTCCTCTGTTTCCAGTCGACCAGTGCACACTAAATTTGACCCTAAACAGTTTAATAACCCTGTTTTGACCCCAAAACTCGATGTAGAACCTGTTGGGAATAGTGTTCTAGAAGCATGAGATGTAAAAGGATACTTATTATTTATTTAATGAAAGAGTTTATTCATCATTTTATGTGCATATATTTATGAATATTTCATGAATATCAAATAAAATTCCTTGATTATTTATGTAACCTTAAACATGGTATATAAGTATTGTATACGAGAGGATAATAATCAAAAGTAAATTCTTCATAATGAATTTAATTAAAGTTCATAATCTTTAATTAAAACATTATTAATACATGTCATTCCCATTTAGAATGGAACGGTGTTATCCGAACTGTTAATATGGCGAGATATTGAATGAGTGTATTTCGCATAATGAGATTATGTGGAACATGGACACAGACACAATATTAATTTCTAATAATTTCCATTAAGTATAGAAATTCTAATTGAGTCTACCGATGGTCATATATAGGATGATCTTAATCCTGAGTTCTTAACAAACTCCTATTTATGGATTTATGTCTTTTGATTTATTCGGTACGGATTCCGAGACCCTGAATGCTATTCCTTGTATTTTGGAGACATAATGAAATAGGTAGCTGGGAATGTTATTATACGATATGAAATCCATTCCTTCTTGAGAAAGAAGCAGATAAATAATTCTCTTGAGTGTTGATTCGGTACTTGGATTAGTAAGAGCACTCTGATTCATAAATGTGTTTTATGAATCACTATCCATTAGAGAATCAATGGTACTCAAGGATAAAGATGTAATTAGAGAGGTTAAGAGATTCTACCTGAATCTAATTATGAATTATTTATGGAGGATTGATCTATATATAATGACTATATCAAATGGACACTTCGCAGTTTAGAAGTAATTAATGTCTATAATTTCAAGAGTTCAATTCTAAGTTTATAGTGGAGTAACTATTGGAATTAATAGAATTAATTAATTAATTAAAGTGTTTAATTAATTATTAATTTTATTGGAGCTCAGAATTATAGGTCCATTAGTTCCCGTGTCGTCCTTGTAATTCTACCAGACACAAAGGGCAAAATGGGAATTTTAGAATTACGAAATTCTAAAATTAAATACTCAAAAAATAATTAATTGAGAATTAATTATTATTTAAATAATGTGATTATTTAAATTTGAATTTGAACATATCTAGATTTATCCATTTAAAGTTATTTGATAAGTTATTCAATTTAGAATTCAAATTAATTTAAGTTTGGCTTAAATTCAAATTTAAATCTGAATTAAAATTGGACTACTGGATAAAGGATAAAATCTCTTCTTTCCCTATCTGCTATTGGCGCCACACACAGGGATAAACCCTAGTGATATGGCCGGCCACCCTAAGGATAAAGGGAAAGGATTTTTTGTTCAAAATTCAAAATTGGAGATAAGGATTTGATTCTGTTTTGAAGTTTGACTTCTACTCTTTAAATATGAGAAAGATAGAAAATTGTAAACACAATTTTTGAAAACATTTTTTCAGCCCTAAGAGTTGGTGGCTGAATTTCTCATAAAAAAAAAAGAGAGCAAACTTTTTCTTCAAAAATTCCACATCAAGCATGCGTTGGTATTTGTGGAAATTCGAGTGTTTAAGAAACCTGTTATTGTCTCACATGTGCCCACACACACATCTACGTGGAATCAAGGAATCGACGTGGAAGACTTTGGTATTCTAAACACAAAGCTTGGAGCAAGGACTGTTCGTGGTAAAAGAAATTCAAGTTATCATCCGAGTTGGCTTCCAGATATTTTTTCAGTTGATTCTTGAAATATATAATTTAATGCGATTAATTTATTTGTGTATAAATTAATATAATCTATAGAGTATCTCAAAATTTTTCTGAAAATTTTTGTTATACACGATCCGCTATCTACCACGCTTCCACCGCCGAATTTGATTCGGCAACCAAACGAACCAACCTAACTTCATTTAGGAACTTAAAGTGAGTGGATTAGCCACGTTAATCCTTGTTTCTATTCCATTCTTCTTGGTTGAATCCAAATTTTCAAAGAGTCATGATTTGAATTAAGAATTGTTTATAAATTCTGATTTTGAGTTAAGGTATGATACGATTGTATATAATTAAACTAAATTATTTAGAGGGAGGGATAATCTCTAAATTGTTGGTTTTGATAACGAGGCTAGTGGCACGATTGAGCTTGGAGCTGTTGGGAATGGTGTCCTAGAAGCATGAGATGTAATAGGACATTTATTATTTATTTAATAAAAGAGTTTATTCATTATTTTATGTGCATATATTTATGAATATTTTATGAATATCAATGAAAATTCCATGATTATTTATGTAACCTTGAACATTGTATATAAGTGTTATATACGAGAGGATAATGTTTAAGGATAATAATCAAAAGGCAATGTTCATAATGAATTTAATTAAAGTTCAGAATCCTTAATTAAAACATTATTAATACATGTCATTCCCATTTAGAATGGAACGGTGTTATCCGTACTGTTAATATGGTGAGATATTGAATGAGTGTATTTCGCATAATGAGATTATGTGGAACAAGGACACAGACATATGAATTTCTAATAATTTCCGTTAAGTATAGAAATTCAAATTGAGTCTATCGATGGTCATATGTAGAATGATCTTAATCCTGAGTTCTTAACAGACTCCTATTTATGGATTTGTGTCTTTTGATTTACTCGGTACGGATTCCGAGACCCTGAATCCTATTCCTTGTATTTTAAAGATATGATGAAGTAGGTAGCTGGGAATGTTATTATACAAGATGGAATCCATTCCTTCTTGAGAAAGAAGTAGATAAATAATTCTCTTGAGGGTTGATTCGGTACTTGGACCAAAAGAGGGGAGCTCCGATTCATGAATGTGTTTTATGAATCACTTTGTCCATTAGAGAATCAATGGTACTCAAGGATAAAGATATAATTAGAGAGGTTAACGGATTCTACCTGGCTCTAATTATGAATTATTTATGGAGGATTGATCTATATGCAATGACTATATCAAATAGACACTTCACAGTTTAGAAGTAATTTATATCTATAATTTCGAGAGTGCAATTCCAAGTTTATAGTGGAGTAACTATTGGAATTAATAAAATTAATTAATTAATTAAATTGTTTAATTGATTATTAATTTTATTGGAGCTCGGAATTATAGGTGAATTAGTCCCCGCGTCGTCCTAGTAATTCTGCCAGACACAAAGGGCAAAATGGGAATTTTAGAATTACGGAATTCTAAAATTAAACACTCGAAAATAATTAATTGAGAATTAATTATTATTTAAATAATGTGATTATTTAAATTTGAATTTGAACACATCTAGATTTATCCGTTTAAACTTATTTGATAAGTTGTTCAATTTAGAATTCAAATTAATTTAAATTTGACTTAAATTCGAATTTGAATATGAAATAAAATTGGATTACAGGATAAAGGATGATTTTCTCTTCCTTCCCTATCTAGTATTGGCGCCATACAGGGATGAGAGTCCCCATCTTGGCCGACCACACTAAGGGATAAGGGAATAGGAGATTTTGTTTAAAATTCAAATAGGAGATAATTAACAAGCTTTATCTTAGAGATAGAGATTTGATTCCTTCTTGAAGTTTGACTTCTACTCTATAAATAATATTTTTGAGACAGTTTTCGGAATGGTTTTTTGCCCTAATTTTAGAGGTGGCCGAAATTTCTCTATAGAAATTTTGAAACAATTTTTTCAGCCCTAAATGTTAAGGCTAGCCCGCATATGCGCCTTTAATTTCTCAAGTAGAGAGGAAGGAAAAAATTTTCTCCAAAAATTCCACATCGTGCATGCGTTGGTGTTTGTGGAAATTCGATTCTTTCTGTTTATTGTAACCCGTTTTGTCTCATGTGTGCCCACACACACGCTTCGTGGATTCTAGGAATTGACGTGGAAGACAATGATTTTCTAAACACAAAACCACGCTTTGGAGCAAGGATTGTTCGAGGTCAAAGAACTCAAGTTATCAACCGAATTTGATAGAAGGCCTCCGGTATTTTTCCAAAAATTCCAATTGAGTTCTTAATAAATGAATTAATGAGATTAATTTATTCTAGGAATGCATAAATTAATATAATCTATAAAGAACTCAAGTATCTCCTCCGGTAAGGTTTTGTGAAAATTTTTATTCGTTATTAATATAATCTATATCCGGTTTTAAAATTTTTGTTATGCGTTTCCTTTCTCACGCCCGCGTTCTGCGAATTCGATTCAACAACCAACAGGAGCTTCAAAGACAAGTAGAGCTAAGGCTATGAGAAGTTAGCCACATGTTTGATATCCGAGAGGTAGGATATTTTTCCCATATCCTTGTTAGCCTGTTTTAAAGTGTTTTGGCTATGTAAATGTTTTTAAAGGACAAAACATGTTTGATAAAGAAAAGTGTTTAAAGACAATAACTTGATTATTGCTATTGATCTCATAATGAACTGATTTCAAGTTTTAATAAACATTTTCTTAAGACAAGATATCTTGCGAACTAGTAAGCCCACTGATGACCTAGATGGGATATAGAGATCGTATCCTTAGGGGCAAAATCTGAAACCCAGACATGCCACTACGGTGGTGATAAGGCCTTGCTTTGGTCGTAAATAATTTATCATTAAATTAGTTGAAGGTTGCCTGTAACTGGAAATTTAAGTTTATTTACCTTTCAGTAAAAAGGTTGTTTGGTTCCAAATAATTCTTTCGAGCATTTATTTTCATCTATTCATTATTTATTCACTTTATAAAACTTTATCCTATTGGGCATTTCACTCATTTTTTCTATGTTTTAAATGTAATTTAACCCCACCCAGGCGATGCTACAAGTAGCACGAAATAGGTGAGGAACTCGGTTCTAGAAGAAAGGAAGCAATGAAGTATTTTCCTTCATTATCAGATTTACTTAAGGCATTTATTAACTAAGGATTGTAAACCTTAAATTCTACTACACTGTGGTTGATGTCAATTATTTACTTTTCTGTATTTATTTATTTATGCACAAGTGTAAACCCTATGGATACAGGAGGCTGACTTTTGATCTTAATCTTAACAGTAACTGTGTTTTGTAAAGTCCGCCTCATTTTTTCTTAAAACTTGATTTCCTTAAAATAGTGGGGTTTGTTTAGAAATACCTAAATATTGAAATGTTAATTGTTTAACCACTTTCCTAATTAGCTTTAATTTCTATACAAGCCACCACGTCATTAACCCATGTTTGGGGGCGTGACAGAGTCATGTGAGATTGACGAGCGATGTAAGGACGACGAATGGCGAGGAGTGACGGGCGGGAGCTGAGCTTTGTCGTAGGAGTGGCGCAACCGGCAGTGGTAGGTTAGCGCTAGCATCAATGGTGGGAGACTTCACTCTCGCTACCATCACTGTCGTAGGAACTCATCGGCGTTTGGAAGAGGGTCGCTAGATGTGGTGGATGGGATTGCCAGTTTGGGTGTAGTCCTTCAAAGCTCTGTTTCGTTTCGTTTCGTTTCGTTTCTTTCTTTCTTTCTTTCTTTTTAATACTTTCTTTCTTAGATAATTAGGTGTGCTCAATTTTATTTTAATTTGGTGCATCTTTTTAATATCAGTCGTTGAAAAGTAATCCAAGGGTGATAAGTGATCACCCTAGTGATAGGAGAAAATACACCTTAAGGGACCAAATCAGTAAAACATGATTAAGGTGACGTTTATTTTAAGGGTTATATTTGGTTTAAAATCATAATTTTTGATTCTCTTATAATATTTTTCTCTCGTAAAAAATTAAATTTAAAAAATTAAAATCATGAATTACAATTTTGAACTTATAAACTAGGAGACGTTTGATTTGTTAATTAGAATCATGTGATTAGAACTATTTTTGATTTACGTATATTTTTTGTGAGAAAAAATACTATAATAAATTATGAACCATAATTCAAATCATGATTTAAATCATTTAACCAAACGTCCCCTAAATATCACCTAAAACAAAAAAAAAAAAAAAAAAAAAAAAAAAAAAAAAAAAAAAAAAAAAAAAAAGCAGGATGGAAGGAGGTGTTTTGCTAACAGAATAAAATTTGAGGGACTATCATGAAAACTATTCAAAAAAAAATATGTACGGTCCAGTGAAGAAGATCTGCTTTGTTCAGGGAATAAACTAAAAAAAAAAAAAAAAAAAAAAAAAAAATTTCGAAGCAACCTAGCTTTCTTCTCGTACAGACACAGAGACAGATGGCAGATAAGACCAGACAATGATTGCAAATCCTCTTCTTCGGTATCAAATCGCCGAAAATACATCTTGTAGATGTTTTATTTCTTTTTTAATAGAATGCTTTTAATTTTACTTTTGAATGAAAACGCAAGAAATAATAATATATTTTGATCTGTGTATAATTTTCTGCCCATTTTGAATGATAATTTATATAAGTAAAATAGGGATGTCATGGCCCAAAAGAGACCGTGATTATTAGAATTTAATTAAAAATAAAATTTAATTAATTGAGATTGATTAATAAAAATTAAGAAAATAAATATTAAAATATATATTTTTTTAGAGTTTTTTATTTTAAAATAATTACAAAATATTTTAAAAATATGTATAACTTCTCAAAATGATACAATTTTTGGATTATGTTGATTAAACTGTTTACATCCACAAATGCAGTTCAGCTTAGAATTAAAAACCATGAAATAGTAATAAAACAAACCATCTCAAATGTTGAGCCTTCAGTCTATCATAAACATACTACACTGTAAAACAAGTTGTAATTCGTGAGAAAAAAACATTTAAAACATAGGTGAGTCAAATGTCCAATAAGGAGAAAAATAGGGACAATGACAATAAAATAAGTACAATAATCAAAGTGACTCAACATCAAATCATAAGTATAGTGCATAACTCAAATGTATGTAATAAAAGTATGTGAAAAATAATAAAATCACAGTCAACTGTAGAGTGAAACGGTTAATTTAAAAACCCTTTTAAAATTTAAAATACTACAACATTTTTAAATCCATTTTAAAAGTGATGAAAATTTGTATCTGAATAGTCTACAAAATACTAGGAATTTTATAATTCTATTAGACACTTGGATGTTCAAATCGATAGTTAGATATTTGAAGAATAAATCATAAGCTAGTAGTTCGAATACTTTTATCAAAGTACTAAGACGTAGTTTAGTGCAAAGCCTCACCACTCACGCTGCGGAGTGGCCCATATGGGTTTAGGACATGTCTCTAAGGATACGATTTTCAATACCCCGATCTCTGTGATCATCATGCTAAAATCAACTATCTAAAATGCTCATTAGATAGCATTTGAAAACTCATTTATCTCGTGCTCGAATTATCTCAATCCAAGACTAAATTCATTTTTTTCAAAAATTCTCTTTTAAAAATCATGACTCGCAAATTTAGGTTTTTTAGAAGGTTTTTCATATATATAATCCTATATGTATTTATGTTTTTTAGAAGGTTTTTCATATATATAATCCTATATGTATTTATGTACATTCATCAATGAAGATCCTTTCGAATTCTCAAAGTTGAAGTAAAACCGAGTTCTAAACCGAGGAGTGAAAATCCATAAAATAAGTCCGAAAAAGAAGAGAAATATAATCTCATTCTGAAACAAGATCAAAATTCAAGAAATGAACATGCTAAGTTCAATTATCTATAAGGTATTCATGTATGCATAACGAGCAATGTAAAAGTGTCATATTCCAATAAAATCTATTCAGTTTCCACAAGATATCATTGGATGTCAATTATTAATTTATCATTATTTAACACTTTTCATTGTATCCCATTAAGAACCTCATACTTAGTGTTAAAATAACCTCAAAGGCTCCAAACCATCAATTGTTCAGCCATAAATCAATAACTCGTATCCGTGTACTTCATGAAAACAGTAAATTGGATTATTCGTCAACTTAGGTAGAAAAATTCATATGATATTATCTAAGCCTCTAAAAGAAAGTAGACATGTAGATCTTTCTAACGATCTATCACACGTCTTGATCCGAGCTCTCTAATGCTGAAAATAGTGTCCTAGAAGCATAAAAGTAATAGGATATTTATTATTTATTTAATAAAAGAGTTTATCATTCCTTTTTATGCATATATTAAGGAATATTTTATGAATATCAGTGAAAATTTCATGATTATTTATATGATCTTAAATATTGTATATAAGTGTTATATGCGAGAGGATAATGTTTAAGGATAATAATCAAAACAATATTCGTAATGAATTTAATTAAAGTTAAGAATCTTTAATTAAAACATTACTAATACAAGTCATTCTCATTTAGAATTGAACAGTGTTATCTGCACTGTTAATATGACAAGATATTGAATAAGTGTATTACACATAATGAGATTATGTGGAACAGGGACACTGACCCAATATGAATTTTTGATAATTTCCGTTTAGAAATTCTAATTGAGTCTACCGATAATCATATATAGAATGATCTTAATCCTGAGTTCTTAGCAGACTCCAATTTAAGGATTTGTGTCTTTTGATTTACTCGTTATGGATTCTGAGATCCTAAGTCATATTCCTTGTATTTTAGAGACATGATGAAGTCAATGTTATTATACGAGATGGAATCTATCCTTCTTGAGAAAGAAGTAGATAATTAATTCTCTTGGGGGTTGATTCAGTACTTGGACCAGTAGGAGCGCTAAAATTCATGAATTTATTTTTATGAATCACTGTCAATTAAATAATCAGTGGTACTTAAGGATAAAAATGTAATTATAGAAATTAACGAATTTCACTTAGCTCTAATTATGAATTATTTATGGATGATTGATCTATATGTAATGACTATATCAAATGGGCACTTCATAGTTTAGAAGTAATTTATGTATATAATTACGAGAGTGCAATTCCAAGTTTATAGTGGAGTAACTTTTGAAATTAATAGAATTAATTAATTAATTAAAGAGTTTAATTAATTATTAATTTTATTAGAGCTTAGAATTATAGAAACACGAGTCCCCGCATCGGCTTTGTAATTCTACAAGACACTAAGGACAAAATGGGAATTTTAGAATTATGAAATTCTAAAATAAAATGCTCAAAGATAATTCATTGAGAATTAATTATAAATTAAATAATGTGATTATTTAAGTTTAAGTTTAAATTTGAATTTTGAAACACACATGTAAAGGTATTCACATGGTGTGAACGGACAACACAGTGTGAATCCCTTTGGGATTCAAATTGCTTGCTCTACATAGTTATCCAAGCATATTTGATAAGTTGTCTAATTTGAAAGTCAAATTGATTTAAATTTGACTTAAATTTGAATCTGAATTTAAGTTAAAATTGAACTGCAGGATAAAATTTTGCTCTATTCTTTAATCTTTATCTGTAAAATTGCGCCTATCACAGGAAAAAATTTCCCTGTAGTGGTCGGCCAATTAAGATAAGGGAGAAGTGGATTTGTTTCAAAATCAAATTTGAAGTTGGACATAATTATCAAGCTTTATCTTAAAGATAAAGATTAGACTCCTTCAAGAAGTTTGACTACTACTCTATAAAATAGGAGATTGTAGAACATTGTGAGACACAATTTTTACTCTCTCCTAGCATTAGTGGCTGGTTTCTATAGAGTGTGGGGAGGAAAAATTTTCTCCAAAAATTCTGCACCGTGCATGTGTTGATGTTCGTGAAAATCTTGAGTGTTTATTCACTAATCTCATTTTGTTTCAAGTGTGCCCACACACACGTCTTCGAAGATTCAACGAATTGACATGGAAGATTCGGATTTTCTAAACTGGCTTGGAGTGAGGAATGTTAGAGGTCAAATATTTCAAGTTATCATCTTAATCGGTCGCTAGGTACATAAATTAATTTGATTAATTTATTTGTGCGTAAATTAATGTAATCTATAGAGTATATCAAAGTTTTATGAAAATTTTTGTTATATATGATCTGCTAATCACACACTTCCGCGTCCGAAATCTTTTCGGAAGCCAACATCTAAGTACCTCAAAAATAGTTCTTACGAAATTAAAATTCTAATTTTTTCTAATTTGACAGTTTTTAGAAAATTTCTACATGAAACTTCCAACGCGCAAAATTCAGACTATAAAAGTCCAAATGAGACGATTCCAACTCCAACTCCATATTGTTTTTTTCAAAATAAAAACCGTAGCATGAAGAGAAACGTGGTTTATGATTGCCACATTCATGACTCAATTGATTCAAAAGAATGACAAATACCTAATCCACTTTTTTCTTTCTAAAGAAGTTCATTCAAAACCAAAGAAACATTTACTAGTAAATGAAGGGAAAACTAAGAAATTGTTTTGATGTCTCTATTTTACCCACTGATTATGATCCATAGTTTGACAGATTATGTTTTATAATTTGGCCATTTATGTGGGTTTTCTATTCAGATAATCCCACCACAATTTCGAATCATCAAGAAACATAAACAATTATAGATCTAAAATAAAATGGAAAAGTGTTAAACACAATTCAATAAACCACCACATTTGAAATAAAAACAAAAAAGTAAAATGAAAACTCAAATGATGTAAATCTAATTTTTCTTACAAGTACACGAATGATGTTGAACTACAATTACATACAATAAAAATAATGTAAAGGAAAACATAACATAGCAAGTTGTCCTAATCTTGACAAAGATCAGAATAATGTCTGGTATTTGCAACTTCAATTGTCATAATTGCACATTATTCACAAACAATATAACAACAACAAAACTAGTATATATCCATCCAGTAAACTTGCAACAAATAATTTAACATGCATCCAACATAAAATTGATAACAATAACAGCTGTTGCAATCTTCATGAAGAAACACAAGGAAATGTGGCAATCTTTTTGTTCAGATTCACGCACTACAAATCACAAGTATTCATTCCGAATGCTAACTACAAGAAAGTAGTTTTTTAGCGATAGCGCCACTGTCGTCGCAAAAGTATTTTAGCGACAACATGTCGTCGCTAAATAATCATCGTTATAGATCCATCACTGAAAATGATTTTGACGACTACTATTATGTCGTCGCTAAAATGACTATATAGCGACGAAAGTGTTGCTGCTATAAATTGTCAGATCCATCACTGAAAATGTATTAGTTTATCGTCCCCTTTGTCACTCTAGTACATTTAGCGACAACAAAATTCAAATCGCCGTCACTAATAATGTCTTAATAACGACGACATATTTAAAAATGACGCCGCTAAAACGTTTTTAATTTTTTTACAGCTACGATTTTTATCATTGCTAAATCTATATTTTTAAAATATATACTTTTTTAAGAATATGTATTTTTTTAAAATAATAAATATTTATTTAATTTTTGAATTTTTTTGAATTTCTCTATTTTACTAATTTGTTTCGATATCAAATATTAATAAAATCTAATTTGTAATAATAAATATATTAATGATTAAAAACAACAAATAATCACATATTACAAAGCGAATACTAAAGATAAGTCATAAGTGATAATGTTAGAAGTTCAGATAACTTACTAAACATGGAAAGAACTTTCTAATACTAAAGAAAAATAACTAGTCTCTAAAAACAAGAAATGACGTAAATAACATCTAATGAGCCCCTAAGTCTGATACGCAAATATTTAAATAAATAAATAAACATTACATGCAAACTTACATACTTATGTCGATGCTGGGCAAATGATTTTGATCCCTGATAAGTAGCTCCCTTTGATTGTTTCCTATTCACCGAGTTGGTTGCCGACTTTTTCTTTAATATAAAAAGATACAAATATTTAAGTTAACAAATTAAATTTATCAATGTTAAATACAAAGTATGATTGAAAGAAAATAAATGACATATAAATACCAAAAAGGTAGAAACAAATCGCTCACAGCACTTTTCCCAATCTTGATCACTGTGGACAGTCTAGAGACGAGAGTGAGGGCAAGCTCATAGTTCTGCGCACCACCAATCTCCTTAAAATGGTCATAGAGATCATTTTTCCATTCTCTCAAGCACTTCTTCGCCTCCCGCTCAATGATCTCTAAGTGCTCCATGTCAAGAGGAATGTTGAACCACGGCAGCAACTTGGGATTGTTTTTTTATCAGTCCCGCCTATCAACGACATACCAGCCGTTGAGGTATGGAAGGATGACATCCTTCACGTGAATCCCAACGGTCGTCTCGAAGAAAGTGTTGCTACGCCCTAGAGCCTTCCATGTCTTACCGTCCTAAACAAAAATATACACCTAAAATCAATTCAATACCAAATTAACTAATGAAGTCAAAACTAACATCAACTTACGTAAAAAATTAAGACTTAACATAACTTATACAATTACAACACAAATATTTCATAAAAAAAAAAATACCCATTAACATAACCAATTTATCAAAACAAATTTCATTTAAAATTCAATATTATCCTAAATTACAACAACAACATCACCAACAACATTAACAACAACAACAACTTCACCAACAACATTAACAACAACAACAAGTTTAAAAAAAAAAAAAATTCACAATTAATCAACACAAGAACATGGTGATTGTAGTGGGACAAAGTCAGGTACTACCGGAGGCCATAAAGTCCGGCGATGGCGTCCAAAATTTCGGCCAAAAAAGGGTTTGAAAAATTGGGGGTTTTTAACAACTTCACCAACAACATTAACAACAACAACAACATCAACAAGTTTAAAAAAAAAAAATCACAATTAATCAACACAAGAACGTGGTGATTGTAGTGGGGCAAAGTCAGGTACCACCGGAGGCCATAAAGTCCGGCGATGGTGTCCAAAATTTTGGCCAAAGAAGGGTTTGAAAAATTGGGGGTTTTTAACAACAACAACGACGATGACGACAATAACGACAATGACAATAACAACAACGACAACGACAACGACAACAACGACAACGACAACGACAACAACAACAACAACGACAACAACAACAACAACAACAACAACAACAACAACAACAACAACAACAACAACAACGACAACAACAACAACAACAACAATAACGACAACAACAACAACAACAACAACGAAGACGATGACAACGACAACAACAACAACATTAACAACAACTTCACCAACAACATTAACAACAACAACGACCACAACATCAACAAGTTTTAAAAAAAAAATTCACAATTAATCAACACAAGAACGTGGTGATCGTAGTGGGGCAAAGTCAGGTACCACCAGAGGCCATAAGGTTCGACGATGGCGTCCAAAATTTTGGCCAAAAAAGGGTTTGAAAAATTAGGGGTTTTTAACAACTTCACTAACAACATTAACAACAACAACATCAACAAGTTTAAAAAAAAAATCATAATTAATCAACACAAGAACGTGGTGATTGTAATGGGGCAAAGTCAAGTACCACTGGAGGCCATAAAGTCCGGCGATGGCGTCTAAAATTTCGGCCAAAAAAGGGTTTGAAAAATTGAGGATTTTTAGTTTTTTGGGTTCTAAAAAAATTAGTATTGGGGGTTGATTTGATTGAGAAATGGGAAGAAATTTGGTTGTTTTGGGGTTATAGAGGCGGAAGAGGACGGAGGAAGTTAGAGGCAGTTGAGAAGAAGAGAAGAAAGGAAAAATGGGGAAGATGGGGTCACTTTTAGCGATGACATTTGTCGTCACTAAAAGGGTATGCGTATAAACCAGATCGCAGAACCCTTTTAGTGACGACAAATGTCGTCGCTAAAAGTGCGCCACGTCATTAAAAAAATTGGTTGTGTCAGAGACACTTTATAGCGATGACATAAAGTCCCCAAAATTTTTTGGTTTGCCTGCCTAAATACAAGTCATGTCATCGCTAAAAGGTAAAATTTTTCAAGCAAGCCGGCAAATTTATTTTAAAACTTATAGCGACGACATATGTCATCGCTAAAGATATTGAAAATTCTCAGAGAAAATTTCTAAGTCCACCAAATTTTATTGGACTTTTTAGCAACAAATTGACGTCAATAAAACGTTTACCATCTGGCACTAGGGGTGTAACTCAACCGGGTAGGCTCGGGTTGGGCCGAACCACACTGTGCAGGTTGAGAAAATTTTAAGCTGCAACACCTTCATAACACCACAAACCCATAATCTCTCAGGTGATTTCGGATAAGCTCGGGTTACTCAGGTGACAGATTTAATTTCTGGGCTGTGGTGATATTAGACTCTAATGGACTGTTGTGATATTAGACTCTAATGGGCTGTTGAAAAACTCATTTATTGAGCCATCTTTCATAAATCCTTTGCATATGTAATGTAAGGCACATCCTCGATCCTTTTAGAGTTCATTGAGCAACACCAGAAAAAAAAAAAAAAAAAAAAAAAAAAAAAAAATAGATGTAAATAAAAAAACCCATTTGTTTAGCATGTAACTTTTCTTGTGGTGGGTTTCTTTAGCTTTTGTTGTTTTGACCAATAAATCAGAGAAAAATGAAGAGGGATCACCAAGATAGTTCTGCTGGCTATGGAGGTGCCAGCAACACTACTATTGGAGCTCCTACTATGAAAGGCCAAGGTGAATGTTCTAATTTTACAAACGGAAAGGCCAAGATGTGGACACAAGAAGAGGAGCAAGAAGCTGGAGGAATGGACGAGCTTCTCGCCGTTTTGGGCTACAAGCTGGAGGAACGACGGCGGCGGCGTGCTCAATCGAATCTTCTTCTTCCTCTCCTTTGAAAGCTGAAGTTTCCGAGTTTACTCGAGCCGTCGTCCTCTTCGACTGGCAGGATGCCGGAGTCCGACTCGTCCACACTCTCATGGCCTGCGTCGAGGCCGTACAGCAGGACAATCTGAAGCTCGCCGTCACACTAATGAAGCACGTCAGACTACTCGCGGCGTCGCAAGCCGGTGCGATGAGGAAGGTCGCGATGGAGGCGGAGGCGAGGAAGGATTTGGGAGGCTTGAACGTGAAGTCGTGAACTAGGAGAGGACTCAGAGGAGGCTTGGGAAAAAGTTTTACAACTTACAAACTTACGGGCCCTCATTCAGAAACGGTCGGGTCGGGCAACTTGGGTTAAATGTTGCTCGCCCCGCGGCCTAACCCACACATTACGGGCCTATTTGCATCTGATTTTTTTCAAATATATATATATATAGGCAAAGTCTTTAATCCGACACTATTTACGTCCAGATATATAATTTTATCATTTTCGATATTTATATATAAAGGTGTATATTTACATTTAAAGATGTATATGTTAAGTTATAAAAAATGACAATGTATATTAATCATTGAAATATGTATTTTTATAGCAATTAAGTAAATACATAGCATACAAATATGTATATTGACAATTTATTGTATTTCATGTTAATGAATGTAAGTGACAATGTATATAGTGAAATATGCTTCTAGTATCTTGTGTTCTTGATAATATTAAAATGACACCTCAACATTTTTAAAAATATATTCTTGGTACTCTCGAAGTTGATTTTTAAGATGTAAAATGACCTTAGTACTCTTTTACTTAATCAAAATCTAATAAATCTAGAAAAAAAAATCATGAACTTTTTATTTTATTATTTTTTCTTTCAAATATTTTAATGTCTTAAAATATTTTCATTTTTTTTTTTTAAAAACTAGTAAAAAGTAGGCACGTGCAATTGCATGAATTTGAGCTTATATGTATTGTCTATTAGAAAAATAATTTTATGATGTAAACAAATAAGTTCTAACTAATCGCCATCCATTATTTTTCTTAACATTTAAACCGCATGAGACTTATTTTGATGGTGTGAGTTTTGTAGATTCGAAGCCACGCCGTAATTAATTCAAATATTATTTAATTTGACCACTTTTTTTAAGCTCTAAATAAGAGAAAACAGTAGATAACAAATAAGTAAAAAGTATAAAAAGTGAAGAACATAGAATAAAAAGTGAAGAACATAGAAGGAAACACAAATTAAACCATTTTTTTTCTTAAGACTTAAGTAAGATAAAACAATAGATTACAAGTAGATTAAAAATACAAAAATTGATAAGGGCATAAATAGAAACACAAAACTAGGTACATAACACGTAAATAAAAAAAGTACAAAAGGTAAATAACATAAATGGAAACACAAATTAAACCGCAAACTTAAGCCCTAAGTTAGAAGAAACGACAATGTATATTAATCTTCAAAACATGTTTTTTTTTATAGCAATTAGTGAACACATAACATGAAAATATGTATATTAACTAATTTGTTGTATTTTATTTTTTTTTTATATATAAATATACATAATTTACGTAAATATATACAAAAAATATATAACCCAATTCCTATATATATAACCCTATATTTAAGAATATGTGAACTAATGGTCACCAGCTGGACTCTTAAAGGACGTTTGGTATGCAATAATCTTAAAAATGAGAATCAAAATCTGTAATATTACCATGTTTGGTACAAGAATTATAATTTTTAAATTCTCAGGAAAGTGATTACCATAGGATTCACTCTCTCTCATTTTAAGATAATTTGAATACCACCCAACATGGTGTTATTCAAATTCCCAGAAATCTCAAAATCATGGAAATCTTATTATTGTTATTATTATTATTATTATTATTATTATTATTATTATTATTTTTATTATTATTATTATTATTATTGTTATTAATAATATTATTATTATTATCATTATTATTATTGTTATTGTTATTTTTTATTATTATCATTATTATTATTATTATTATTATTATTATTATTAATAATAATATTATTATTATCATTATTATTATTATTATTATTATTATTATTATTATTATTATTATTATTATTATTATTATTATTATTATTATTATTATTATTATTATTATTATTATTATTATTATTATTATTATTATTATTATTATTATTATTATTATTATTATTATTATTATTATTATTATTATTATTATTTTATTATTATTATTATTTTTAGTTTTATTATTTTATTATTATTATTATATTTAATAATAATAATATTATTATTATTATTATTATTATTAATATTAATATTAATATTATTAATATTATTAATATTATTATGATTGCATATTATTATTATTATTATGAATCTTCTTTCATGCGAACAACCAAACACAATAATGTAATATTCTTGAGAATTTAAAAAAAATTCCTGTATGAAACCAAACACAATAATATATTATTTCTAAAAATCATATTACCCTCCATCACTTTTCTGAGAATATGATTCTTATTTATTCCTACATACTAAACGCTCCCTTTCTTTCTTATTATTACTTTTTAAGTCTTTCTTCCGTAAAGTCTCCTCCAAAGGCCAATTTGGGATAACTAAAACTGTTCAAAATCACATCTAACTATATATATATATATATATATATGTATATATATATAACATACATTTTCTAATACAAATAGTTGAAAATAAAACTTTTTGGGTATTTGTTTTTTCATACCAGAAAAATCCTCTTATTTTTTTGGGGGGTTAGATTTCTTTTTTATTTTCTGTTTTGGCATATCTTGTCCACTGAGTATGTAGTTTGTGCTTCTTTGTTTCCTGAATCCTAACGAGAATTGTTTTAGTGTCTAGTACAAGTGTACAATCTCAACCAGGAATGTACATGCACTAAATCATACAAAAGTTATGGTGTAATGAAGCAAGGAATTGCTTGAACAAGAAGAGAACAAAAACATACAAAAATTAAAACTAAAATAATCACACATTACAGAAAATAAACAAAAAGAAATATTTGGGAGAAACTGATCCGAGCACATTGAATATGAATCATATAATAATCATTTCCCATTTTGAATTCACCTCGAACGGTAAAATCACGCAATGTTCTCCTATGATTCTTCAAAAGTGTTAAATAGGAGGATCTTTAATAAGTGACAAAAGTGAAGTTTTTTACATTGAAGGTTAAATGAAGATCAGCCCATTTTCATCAATATACAGTTGGGAGATCTGACTAATCTAATGCTTTATGGCTCACCAGAGGAAAGGCTAGGTGGGGATGCCTCAGTGCCATAGTTCCAAAGTTGTTTCAGTTCACCTCTTATCAGACCCAAAACAACAGTAACACCTGAAAAAAAAAAAAAAAAAAAAAAAAAAAAAAAAAAGGAAAGGAAATCTGAATTCTATTGACCAAATGAAAAAAAAAAAAAAAAAAAAAAAAAAAAAATGGAAATTACGAGAAAACTTGTGCTTACAAAACTAGAATACAAAGGTCTAATATGGACCAATTCACCAAATTATTACCTAGTGTACATGGAACAAGGTAGAGGAGAGCAGGTTGACCATGCCCGTCCATTAGATACAATCCAAGATATGTAAGAAAGAGACCTGGAAAAAGTAACAACCCTCCATTAGTAACAAAGAAAGGACATGTAGGAGCGTACGGCGAGTACCGTCACAATTATTGCTTTCAACATTTCCTTAGCATTTGATATACGTCACTAAGGGGATTGATATGTAATTTTATAAATCTACTGCTGCTAAGAAAAACAAAGAAGTATCCTAAGAAGGCTTGCAAGTACACCGAGAAGTAAGAAGTACTCATATTTCTTAACCAAGCTTGAGAGTTGTATCTTTTATATCTGTCTTCTGTGTATGAAAACAGATTAAAAGAAAAGGTAGTAATTAAGATTAAGGGATAAAAACTGTCGCTCCCTCCCCCTCCCTCCCTCCCTCCGCCTCCTGTCTCTTTCTGCAATCCAATTCTTCAATGGCGTAGAGATCAGGTATTGATATTGAAGATGTCTTGCAAGGCATTAGTGATCTAGCCATCCAGGAGACGAAACCGATAGTGAAACAGGACTAAAATTCTGAACATCTTGCCACCGCTTAGCTTTCTTCCTCTTTGGTTCTTGATCAATCGCTCCGTTCCTCGCCGATCTCTGTAACTGCCGTTTCCAGGTCTGATTTCTCGCCAATCTCTTGCATTGTTTACTGGCATTGCAGTACAATCCATTCGTTTTCGTGTATCTTTCTCTTTCTCCAATTCAGAATTTGATTTCCGTGGCAAGACTCAAATTAGTTGCATCCAATTAACCGTCCAAGTTTTTCCCACCAAACTTCTCATATCAGATTGTTGTTCAAGAAGAGCAATTCGCTTCGCAGGAGAGTTAGTCAAAAAGGGTACTCTCTGTTTTGTCATCAACGAATTACGCTTCCCATTTCTTGAGGCTCTCGGTGTCAGCTTTGCCGGTGGCAGCAGTATCAGCTTGCTTTTTGCAGTATTAAATGACGTTTAATTATTGATCCATGGTAATGAAGCGTCATTCTCATTGCTCTGACATTGGCCTCGGTCCAAATTTTTTCAACATATGACGGTATGTCAGTCTCGTCAAATTCAGCAAAACAGTTCGGTTCATTGTTGAGGAATAGTATCAAAATTTCATCCATCAGTACTCAATTAATTAAGGTTAATCGGTTTGATGACTTGTTTCTTGAATTTGTTTTTGTTGTCCATTAGTTGGGATCATATTGGGACTAGAGAAGGAGAGAATGATATATATAAACTAGCTTGGATAAAAGAAAAAAAGTGTCGGGACCTAAATCAAGTAAAGTGTGTTAAGGATGATACAGATCAAGTTCTGACAAAAGATAAAAGACATTAGGAAAAAATGGAGTTAAGTTAATTTGAGAAGCTTTATAATGATGACCATGCGATAGAGTTTGACGATCTTAGGTCACAAGGACAACCTAATGTGTTGTATACATCAAAGTCTCGAAGTTAAAACTGCACTACAGAAAATGAAAAAGGGGAAGGCATGTGGGCCAGATGATATTCCAATAGAGGTTTAGATGGCGTTAAGAGATGTTAAATTGTGTGGCTCACTAAGCTTTTTAATAAGATACTAAAGAAGAAGCATATGCCTGATGCGTGGAGGATAATTATTCTTGTCCCCATCTTCAAGAATAAAGGAGATGTGCTGAATTGTAACAATTACAGGGGCATAAAATTAATAAGCCACACTATGAAACTTTGGGAGAGAGTTATTGAAAGGAGAGTAAGGGCCACAACTACCATCTCAGGTAACCAATTTGACTTCATGTCAGACAAATCAACCACGAAAGCCAATTTTCTTCTTAAGATGCTGCTAATGGAAAGATATAGAGAAGTCAAGACGGACCTACATATGGTCTTTATAGATTTAGAAAAGGCATATTATAAGGTACAGAAGTTTTATGATGGGTGCTAGAAAAGAGAAGAGTGCATGTGAAGTATATCAAGGTATTTAAGGACATGTACAATGGGGTTGTCACAAATGTGAGAAATGTTGGAGGCTATACGGCAGAGTTTCCCATTCATATTGGCCTTTATCAACGATCTTCTCTTAATCCTCATCTTTTTACCATTGTGATGGATGAGTTGACAAGAGAAATCCAAGATAAAGTTCCTTGATGTATGCTTTTTGCGGACGATATAGTTTTAGTTGATGAACATAAGAAATGAGTTAACCGTAAGTTAGAACTGTGAAGACAGACTTTTGAGATGAAGGGATTTAAGTTAAGTAGGACGAAAATTGAATACATGCATTATAGGTTTAATAACTCAAGTAATCAGAATGATGAAATTTCTTTAGACGGTGTGGAGATTAAGACTTGTAGGAAGTTTAGGTACCTTGGGTCTTGTTATAACCCTTGGGTAGAACTCATTCCCAAAAGTTAGCTTGTAGGGAGAGGGTGCCCAAATGGTTATAAACCCACATGCTAACATACCACCACACTTCCGACATCGACGTCCACGGCGGCCTACTCTGGATGGCCCACTCTGGATGGCCAACTTTAGCTTTTCCAGGTCGCTCCTCCCCAGGTCGCCCCTTCCGCAGCATGGGTCTGAGTAGGAGCATGCTCTGATACCAATTGTTATAACCTTTGGGTAGAACTCATCCCCAAAAACTTTTGGGGATGAGTTCTACCCAAGGGTTATATCAGTCTATAGTGCAGTACGAAGGAGATATAAAAGAGGATATTCAACATAGGATTAAGGCAGGATGGGTTAAGTGGAAGAATACTACGGGAGTTTTATGCGATGGCAATATGTCTATTAAGTTGAAAGGAAAGTTCTATAGAATTGTAATCCACCCAGCTATATTATATGATAGTGAATGTTGGGCCATTAAGAGACAACATTTATGTAAGATGAGTGGTAAAAATGTGCGTGTTAAGATGGATGAGTGGCCATATGAGAATGGATCGCATAAGAAATGAAGTTATTCGTAGTAAAGTATAGAAGATAAGGTGCGCGAAGGCCGCTTGAGGTGGTACGGACATGTCCAACGTAAACCGCTAAAAGCACCAATTCGTGTTTAGGAGGACATTCTTATACCTAATAGTAAGAGAGGGAGGGATAAACCAAGAATTACATGGACCGAAATAGTTAGAAAAGACATTCTAGATTTAGGCCATCAGGAAAGTCTAATTTCGAACAAAACTGCGTAGAAAAGTGAAATCCATATAGCCAACCCCAATAAAGTTGAGATTAAGGTTTGTTGTTGTTGTTAGTTGGGATTAAATGGATTGTTTTCTTTGAGTTTTCTCTGAATGATGTGTTTTCTTGTTTCAACCATGTGTTTTCAAGTTCTTGATTCACGGATTTTAGGTGAGCAAATTAGGTGTTCTCTCTATTTCCATTAATATTTCTCAATTAGACTTAAATGGATTTGAATCTTGGTAGAAAACCCAAACAAAGGAATGATATGGTCATTCTTTTATTATTTAGTTATTGTTTTCTTCTGTTAAGATCTAAATTCCAGAATGTTGATTTTTTAGGCTCGTCGACTCAACCACTTACGACAAAAGATGGTTGCAACCTCACATTAGGAGGTTACCAAGCAGTTCCAATAATCAGTAGAAATAAATTGGGATTTCGAAAATTTTGAATTTCACTATGGAAGTTATTACTATTGCAACTGATGTGGCAGTTATTTATTTCAAATACACGTTATTTCCTTATCTATAATCACATCTCAATGCTGCCAACTTACATAACTTAAAACACGTATTTATTGATACTTATAGTTTTTTTTTCTACTGTATAAGTATATTTAATATTTTGAGGAGAAGTTTCTTTCTATGTTGTATGTAGATTAAGAACTGCTTAATTTTCCCCCTTGTAAATATTTCTAATCATTTTATAGTTTTCAATAATTTGGGAGTCTCTCTTTATGAGAGTTTGTTGAATTCCGGCATTTAATTATTTAGATTGGGCATTGTTTATTTTTTGAATAATTTTAGGAGAAGAATCCGGTAATATATTACCAGATTTCTTGTTACTATTTCCTAGTTTAGTGAAGATTGTTTCCTTGTTTACTCTAGTCTAGGATCTTTACTTGAGGAAAGTTCCTCTGCATATATTCTTTGTATTTCTTCCATTCTAAAGTAATAGAAAATTAGAGAGCAATTCATTCTCGCAAATCCTACATGGTATCAGAGCCATTAGGAATCCTATTGGCCATCTTGTATTAGCTCTCATAGAAACACGTGTTCAGCGCCGTTTGAAGTGCAAGAGTCGTAGCCACCTTCGGTCTCTGAAACTTAATTCTCCCTCATGACCAAGTACGGCATGACTATTGAGAGATCAAGCTCAATATCGGAAGTGAACTCCAGTCCTAAAGTGGCATCTGCCATCAATCATCATGGGGGAGCGGAAGGCACCTCTATCCTCATCACCGGTCACAAACTCAATGGCCACAATTATCTTTAATGGTCTCAATCAATGATGATGTTCATCTGCGGGAAGGGCAAGGATGAATATCTCACCGGTGAAGTCACAATTTCAGATAAGAAGGATCCCAAATTCAGGACATGGAAGACTGAAAATCACATGATCATGTCTTGGCTGATCAACTGAATGAATAATGACATAGGGGAAAATTTTCAAAGGCTAGCACATAAAGGTAATCTTTCAAAGGCCTTTGTTGTTAATAAACGTTACACAAGTCCTTAGATTATTGACTCAAGGGCTTCAAATCATATGACGGGAGATGCTACCATATTTCACGAGTACAGCCCATGTTTTGGGAATTATGCAATTCGAATAGCATATGGTTCTCATCCAGGGTTAAGGGAACAGGCTTAATAAGAATTACAAAGGATGTAACCCTACATTCGGTTCTTTATGTTCCTAATTTGAACTGCAATTTACTCTCCATCAATAAACAAACTCGTGATCTCAATTGTGTAACTAAATTCTTTCCAAACCATTGTGAATTTCAGGAATTGGATTTAGAGAAGACGATTGGCAATGCTGAGATGTGTTTTGGACTCTATCTCCTCAAAGTTGATAATCCTTCAAGAAGGCAAATTTAGAAAACGAGTTGTGTTTCATTTAAAAGTCAGTCATGTGTAAATACTTGTGTCAATAAAGATAGTTTAGTTATTTATGACACTATCATCTTGGTCATCTTAATTTCATATACCTTCAAAAACTATTTCCATCATTATTTATCAATAAAAATGCAAAGTTCTTTAATTGTGAAGTTTGTGAGCTTTCCAAACAAACTCGTAATAGTTATCCCAGTTCCTCATATAAACCATCCCATCCCTTTACTTTGATACACAATGATGTATGGGGTCCTCAAGAGTAAAAAATATAACGGGAACGCAATGGTTTGTATCCTTTGTTGATGATCATACTAGATTGACATGGGTGTTCCTCATGAAAGAGAAATCTAAAGTTGGACAAATCATCCAAAATTTCAACTCCATGATTCAAATACAATTACAAACCAAGATCCAAGTCCTAAAAACTGACAATGCCAAAGAATACTTCAAATCTATCCTAGATACCTATCTCATGAGTCAAGGAATTGTCCACTTAAGCTCTTGTGTTGACACTCTAACAAAATGGGGTTGCAAAGAGGAAAAATGGGCACTTATTAGAGGTAGCTCGGTCTCTCATGTTCTCCACACATGTTCCAAAACATTTCTAGGGAGTTCCAAACTCTATGTCAAATTGTTCTCCAAAACTTCCCACGCACCAAATTCATCTTCTCTTTAGATCCTAAAGTATTTGGGTGTTCTGCATTTGTCCACATACACTCTCAACATCGTGACAAGTTAGACCCAAAATCCATCACAAGTATCTTTCTTGGGTACTCCTCACACCAAAAGGGTTATAGGTGTTACTCTCCCATAACAAAAAGAATCTACAACTCAATGGATGTGACATTTTTTGAACACCAATCCTTCTTTCCCAAACTTGCAATTCAGGGGGAGACCATGAGGGAATATGAGCTTTGGGATCTTGACATACAATCTGGGCATACTTCATTATCTCAGCCTAATTCATTGCCTATTTCAAATCCATCTCCACTACCCGAGTCTTCCTACCGAGAGTCTTCCTATTTCTACACAATCTAATAGTCACCTTCCTGCAAGTCCATCCCCAACTTTCTTGTCCGAGATCATCCTCAACAAAGTGCCAATAAGGAGCTAATTGTTTACTCTAGGAGGAAGAAATCTAGAAAGGAGATAAAACACACAACACCTCTCATACTTGACCAAGAAGCTGATCCAAATCCAATGTCTACTCAAATTCACTCAAGTAAGGAAAGCCTTGATCTTGAGACTTCAACACCGATTATGGATGATCTAAATATTCCAATTGCTCTGAGAATTGTGTTAGAACTTGTACAAATCATCCTATTTGCCAATTTGTCTCAAATGAAGGATTGACACCATCCCATCAGGCCTTTGTGTCTACTCTTGATAGTGTGCAAATTCCCAATTCTATTCAGAAAGCTCTCAAGAACCCAGAATGGAGAAAGGCAGTTAGTGAAGAAATTAGAGCATTGGAGAAGAATGGCACATGGGTGATAACATATCTTCCCCACAAGAAGAAACCGGTTGGCTGTAATTGGATATTCACCATCAAACATAGGACTGATGGAAGTATTGAGAGACTAAAGGCTCAGCTGGTTGCAAAAGGGTTTACTCAGTCTTATGGAATAGACTATCAGGAGACATTTGCTCCAGTGGCAAAGCTAAAAAATATCAGTGTCTTCCTTTCTTTTGCAACAAATCAAGATTGGCTTATGCATCAACTAGATGTTAAGAATGCATTCCTAAATGGTGATCTAGAAGAAGAAGTGCATATTGAAATACCTTCAGGACTGGAAACTACCTTCAATAACAACAAGGTATGCAAACTCAAGAAATCTCCTCGTGCATGGTTTGACAGGTTTGCAAAGTCAGTGATTAGATATGGATACACCTAATGCCAAGCAGATCACACTGTTCATGAAGTTTTCTCGAGGGAAGAAAATAGCAGTACTGATTGTGGACGTTGATGACATCATCCTAACAAGTGATTATGAGGAGCAACTATTAAGATTAAAGGTGTTTCTAGCCAAGGAATTTGAAATTAAAGACCTTGGTAACCTCATATTTTCTTTGGACTGGAAGTCGCTTGATCCAAGAAAGGGATATTTGTTTCTCAACGCAAATATGTCCTGGACTTACTAAAAGAGACAGGTATGCTTGGCTGTAAACCTGCAGATACACCAATGGACTCAACTAAGAAGATAGGGACAGGAAAAGATAATGCACCAGTCGATAAGGCGAGATACCATAGACTCGTAGGGCGACTCATCTACCTCTCACACACAAGACCTAACATTGGTTTCCAATTAGTGTGGTAAGTCAATTCATGCATAACCCCACAAAAGAACACATCGAAGTTGTGTATAGAATTTTAAGGTATCTCAAGACGACTCTAGGAAAAGGTTTATTATACAAGAAAACTGAGAATAGAGATGTTCAAGTCTTCTAACAGAAGATCAACAATTGGTTATTGTTCCTATGTTTGGGGAAATCTCGTGACTTGGAGAAGCAAGAAACAACCTGTAGTCTCAAGAAGTAGTGTATAAGTTGAGTTTGAGTAGTGCAGAAGCTGAGTTTAAAGCATTGGCTCTAGGAATTTGTGAAGGAATGTGGATACGTAGATTACTAAGTGAGTTGGGAGTAACAATTGAGAAACCTATCAAGTTATTCTGTGACAATCAAGCAGCTATAAGGATTGCTAAGAATCTTGTACATCATGACAAAACAAAGCACATTAAGATTGACTGACATTTCATCTCAGAGAAGATTGAGAATTCTATTGTGCAACTGCTTTACACCCCTACACAATCTCAAGTGGCAAACATACTTACTAAAGCTCTACCAAGAACAAATTTTGAAGAACTGAGTCACAAGCTCAACTTGAGGGGGAGTGTTAAATTATGGCATTCAATTAGTTAGAAATCTTGGGTATTGTTTATTTTTGGAATAATTTTAGGAGAAGAATCCGATAATATATTACCATATTTCTTGTTACTATTTCCTAGTTTAGTGAAGATTTTTTCCTTGTTTACTCTAGTCTAGGATCTTTACTTAAGGATAATATATTACCAGATTTCTTGTTACTATTTCCTAGTTTAGTGAAGATTCTTTCCTTGTTTACTCTAGTCTAGGATCTTTAAATTAGAAAGTTCGTTCATTATTCTTTGTATTTCTTCCATTCTAAAGTAATAGAAAATTAGAGAGCAATTCATTCTCTCAAATCCTACAGAGTTTCAAAAGTTATATATCATACAAGCCTCTTTATAAGTGTGGAAAATCAAAGAAAATATTCTGATTATGGCCAGATATTGACTTTGAATTCTAAGAATATTTGTATTTTAGGAAAGTAGAATGATTAGCTTATTTTAGGAAAGTAGGATAATTAGCTTGTTTCCTTTTCTCTGTTTGTTTCCTTAAATCAGTGATTGTGTTTTCTGATTTAATGGAGTTGTATTTCCTATAAATTGAATTATCCAATAAGATGAAAATTATTCCCCTCACATATTCTCTGTCTTTGTCGTGTCCTCTGTTTTTTTTGATTTGGTATCAGAGCCAAGCTCTTTTCTTCCTAATTCCCCTTCTTCTCCTTTTGCTCCTCTTCATTACCCAATGTCAAAAACCTCTGCTGAGTCAAGCGGAAAACCCACCTCAAAAATCACCTCTATTTCAAATCCGTCGAAAACCATAGGGACAACGGACTCTCATTCCGTTCAAATTACCACCATCCGTTTAAATGGTGATAATTTCCTATGTTGGTCGCAGTCGGTTCGTATGTATATCCGAGGTCGTGGGAAGATTGGATACTTGACCGGGAAAAGAAGGCTCCTGCAGAGAGTGATCCAACTTATGATACTTGGGATGCCGAGAATTCCATGGTGATGACATGGTTGGTTAGTTCGATAGAGGAAGACATTAGCTTTAATTATATGTGCTATACAACTGCACAAGAGCTATGGGAGAATGTGAATCAGATATATTCGGATTTGGGGAACCAATCCCAAATTTTTTAGTTGACTATAAAACTTGGTGAAATAAGACAAGGGAGGATAGTGTCACCAAGTATTTCAACTCTTTAAAACGGATATGGCAGGACCTTGATTTGTTTAACACCTACGAATGAAGTCTGCTGAAGATGGCGCCATCACATGAAGGTGGTGGAGGATAACTGAATTTTCAAGTTTCTTGCAGGCCTCAACATTGAGTTTGATGAAGGGGGAGAATCATAGGACGACAACCACTACCTCCTATTAGTGAAGTATTCTCAGAAGTTTGGGGGAGGAGAGTCGAGAGGAATGTGATGCTGGGAAAGAAGGTGCCGAATGCTGTGGTTGAAGAATCTACTCTTGCTGCCATGGGAGAGAACTCAAGCAGACCCTATCAACGGAGAACAGGTGATCAACAAAGGAGTGAGGATGGCTAGAGCAAAAATCCAACATACCAACGCCAAGACAAATCTCGGCTTTCGTGTGACTATTGCAACAAGCCCCGCCACACCCGGGAGACTTGTTGGAAGATCCATGGCAAACCAACAAATTTGAAGGGACCCAAGCTTGGTGAGAAAACAGGTTATGCAGCCTCCAGCAACAAAAAAAACGATTCCAGCCCTTCACAAAAGAACAAATGGAGCATCTCCTTGCACTATTAAAATTCAATTCCTCATCTGGTACTCCTACTGTGTCTATTGCACACACAGGTAAAGAAATTGCTAGAATGAATGCTCTTTTGTGTTTCTCAGCACCATGGATAATAGATTCTGATGACTTCTGACCATATAACTAATGCCTCAAATTTGTTCAATTCTTATATCCCATGTTCTGGTAATGAAAAAGTTAGAATTGCATATGGGACTTTCTTGTCGATTGCAGGTAAAGGATCAATAAAAATCTCAGAAAGAATAGATCTTAAATATGTTCTTCATGTTCCAAAACTTTCCTGCAACCTCTTGTCTGTCAGTAAATTATCTAAAGACTCTAACTGTCAAATTACATTCTTTGAATCCTACTGTGTTTTTCAGGACCAGAGCTCGAGGATGACGATTGGCAGTGCTAGGATGGTAAATGGCCTTTACTACTTTGAAGACAATCTACCTAGGAATAAAAAAGCTCAAGGCTTGAGTTGTGTTAGGTCTTCTTCTATTTATGAACAAATTATGATTTGGCATTACCGGTTGGGTCATCCCAGTTTTTTATCTCTAAAACACTTGTTTCCATTATTGTTTAAGAACATTGATCCTGCGGTTCTTTATTGTGAAAGTTGTTTATTGGCTAAAAGTCATCGTAAAACTTATGTTCCAAGGTTTTATCACCCCTCAAAACCTTTTTATCTCTTTCATAGTGATGTTTGGGGACCTTCCAAGATTACTACCATTTCACAAAAAAGATGGTTTATAACATTCATAGATGATCATACCCGACTTTGTTGGATTTTTTTGATGAAAGAAAAAAGTGAAATTGAAAGTATTTTCAAAATTTTTTACAAAATGATTGAAAATCAATTCCAAACAAAAATAAGCATACTACGTTCTGACAATGGAACATAATATTTCAATAGTATGTTCGATGATTTTCTAAAAGAACAAAGAATTTTTCATCAATCCTCATGTCATCACACCCCACAACAAAATGGAATAGTCAAGAGAAAAAATAAGCATTTACTTGAAGTTGCTTGTGCTATAATGTTTTACATGAATGTCCCAAAATATCTTTGGCAAGATGCAATTTTAACTTCGGCATACCTTATCAACAGGATGCCTACACGGGTTTTGCAATACATCACCCCATTAGAATGTCTAAAAAAAGGGTTTCCAGATTCAAGACTAAACAATGATTTACCCCTTAAAGTCTTTGGGTGCACGGCTTATGTCCATATACCTAAGAGGTCTAGGTCTAAATTAGATCCTAGGGCTGAGAAATGTGTCTTTGTCGGGTATGCCCCAAATCAAAAGGGGTATAGGTGTTTTAATCCTCAAACAAAAAAGTATCATGTGACCATGGATGTTACCTTTTTAGAGAAAACTCCTTATTTCACCAAAAATTCTCTTCAGGGGGAGGAAATGGAAAGGAATGAAGACAATTTTTGGGAGAAATCTGAACCTTTACCTCACATGATTTTTGATACTCTTAATCCTAGTCTTGATTCTGAGAAGACCCAAACTGTTGATGAATCTAACGTTGTTCCAATAGAAAAAGAAACACTACTAAAGGATCAAAATTAGAATCCTAAACCTGATCTTTTGGTTTTTCTAGAAAGAATGTCTTCGGAAAAAATAAGGGACATTCTACTATCCCTGCATCAAATCAATCAAAATCTTCGAGTACTAGAACTGAGTCTGCTACATGTAACCCTTCTTCTATTCCTACTTTAACTCCCAATCCAGATTTTGATATTCCAATAGCTCTCAAAAAAGGAACCTGAACCTGTACTAAACACCCTATCTCTAAATATGTTTCCTATGAAAAGCTTTCCAAAACTCATAGAGCATTTACCTCTAATATTTCTAAACTTGTTGTGCCAAGAAACATTCAGGAAGCATTAGATGATCCAAATTGGAAGGCAGCAGTGATTAAGGAGATGGATGCCTTGAGGAAGAATGAAACTTGGGAGATAGTTGTCTTGCCGAGTGAGAAGAAAACAATTGGGTGTAAGTGGGTTTTTATAGTCAAATGTAAGGCTGATGGGAGTATAGAAAGGTACAAGCCTAGACTTGTTGCAAAGGGTTTTACACAAACCTATGGGATAGACTATCAAGAGACTTTTGCCCCAATCGCTAAAATCAACTTTATTCATATCTTCCTGTCTCTTGTCGTTAACTCTAATTGGCCGTTATACCAACTAGACGTGAAGAATGCATTTCTCAATGGTGAACTCGAAGAAGAAGTTTTTATGAGTCCTCCACTAGGTTTCGAAAAAGGGTTCAGAGAAGGTAAAGTTTGCCGCTTGAAAAGATCTTTATATGGGCTCAAGCAGTCTCCAAGAGCCTGGTTTGAACGATTTGGTGAAGCAGTGAAGCGCCATGGATATTGCCAAAGTCAAGCAGACAACACCATGTTCTACAAAAGATGAAAAGAAGGAAAGATAGCTATTTTGATTGTTTATGTTGATGATATAATCATGACAGGTGATGATAGCTTGGAACTAAAAAATCTGAAGGAAAGTTTGGAAGCCGAATTTGAGATTAAAGATCTGGGGGTGTTAAAGTATTTTCTTGGAATGGAATTCGCAAGATCCAAGGAGGGTGTATTTGTCAACCAACGCAAGTATGTTATAGATCTTCTTAACGAAACAGGGATGCTCGGCTGTAAGAGTGCTAACACACCGATAGAACCCAACTTGAAACTACAACCTGCTGAAGTTGAAAAGGTGATCAACAGGGAGCGTTATCATAGATTAGTTGGAAGATTGATTTACTTATCACATACAACAAGGCCAAATATTGCCTTTACGGTTAGCATGGTGAGTCAATTTATGCATTTGCCTCGGGCCAGAACATTTTGAAGCAGTTTACAGGATCCTAAGATATCTAAAAGGAACTATAGGAAAAGGGCTCCTTTTCAAGAACCGGGGACATCTATAGATTGAGGCCTACACTGATGCAGATTAGGCTGGGAGTATAACTAACAGGAGATCCACTTATGGATATTGTTGTTTTATTGGAGGAAATCTGGTTACATGGCGAAGTAAGAAGCAAAGTGTAGTAGCTAGGAGTAGTGCTAAGTAGAATTTAGAGCAGTAGCTCACGGTATGTGTGAGATAATTTGGATTAGAAATTTATTGGAAGAGTTGAAGGCTCCTACTTCACTACCAATGAAATTATACTGTGTAATAAGGCTGCAATCTCAATTTCTCATAATCCGATTATGCATGATCGGACTAAACATGTATAGGTTGACAAACACTTCATTAAGGAGAAAATTGATAGCGGACAAGTTTGTATGAGTTATGTCCCGACAGTTGAGCAAGTTGCTGATGTGTTCACAAAAGGGTTGTATTCAAAGCAGTTTGAAATGATGACAAGCAAGTTGGCTATGGAAGATATTTTTAAACCAACTTGAGGGGAGGGAAAATCAGAGAAAATATTCTCTGAGATTATGGCCGGATATTGACTTTGAATAGGTTGATTGTGTATAGCTATGAATATATGTAAACTTAGAAAGAATATTTGTATTTTAGGAACGTAGAATGATTAGCTTATTTTAGGAAAGTAGGATAATTAGCTTGTTTCATTTTCTCTATTTGTTTCCTTAAATAAGTGATTGTGTTTTCTGATTTAATGGAGTTGTATTTCCTATAAATTGAATGATTTAAGATTTGTATTCTTTGTCTCTGCCATGTCCTTGTTTTTTCTGAAAAAGACTTTCAAAAAATAGTATTATGGAAGGATGATGAGAACAATGATTATAAGTTCAAAAGTATGAAAGGTTAAAAAGTTATTTAGTATTTGTAATGGCAGGTTGTAAAAAGGGAAGGATGATAATTGAGTCTTTTCATTAACCTCTTTTACCTCTCTCCACCTTTTTATAAGTTTTCAACTTAGGCAGACAACAAGTGCAGACTAATTTCAAGTGTCAGGATTATTGCAACAATTACAAGATAAGTTTCAACTTGATCTATTTCATTTGAAAGTTTCAAGTTATCTTTAGTCTTACTAACTATTACTTTTTTATTGCTAATTACTAACTATTACTTCTTCTTCCCAGGTTTTGTGATACACGGCTACGTCGATCATCTTATTAGATAAGTTTCATCTTGATCAATTTTATTTGAAAGTTTCAAGTTATCTTTAGTCTTACTGACTTTTACTCTTCTTCCCAGGTTTTGTGGATGGATATTTTCCCACCATAGATTGTATCTGCATTTTATAGAAGATACTTTCATTCATCTCAAAAGAAAGAAAAAAAAAATACGTTCATTCTTCGTGTTTTCTTTTCTATTCAATAATATTTTTTCTTCTATACTTATATTTTAAAATTTGCAGGTCTGAAATGATGTCCTCAACAGCCTGTGATCTGATCATCTTATGTCTTTTCTTCTTCTAGGCAGTTAAATAAATTGTGTTGTGAAATCGCGTGATTTATTCTTGCTCTTTGGATAGGAAAAGACATTATTTGGGTTCGATTTCTTTCCACCATGGATTGTATCTTTTTGATACTTTCTCTCTACTTAAAAAAAAACAAAAACAAAAACAAAAAAAACAAAACAAAAAGTAGGGAAAACAAATTAAGAGAGAAATATTCCAGAGGCACTCACCAAATCCATAGCCAATCACTAACCAAAGAAAATACCCGCTTGTTAGACCTTTCTTATTGGCTTTGTCATATCTGAGACAAGAAAAAATGGAAACTTAAAAAAAAACCAATCGAATATCTCAGAAACAAATGCACATAAGATATACCACCCCAAAAAAAAAAAAAAAAAAAAAAAAAAAAGTCTAATAAATAGTGAAAATGTCCCTGCCTTTTGGTGTGGACTTTACTCCCTTTGAGGAGATCATTGTAGCTCAGTTTTGTACTTATTTTAATAAAAGATTAAAGGATTAACATAGTAATTAGTATCTTATCTGCCTAACAAAAAAACAAAAAAAATTATATCATGCTTACTACCAAAGTAAAACAAAATAGGGATGATCAGTACCGAAAAGCAAATGACACAAGCAAGCCGGGAAAGAGAATGTCCCCAAAGCCAATCATATCATAACCTCCCCAGGGATCAAATACACGGGGGATTCTCAAAAGCATGGGAATGGCTTCACCACTATTATCACCTCGCGCAACCTATGAGCAATGAAACAACACCCATATTAGGAACTATCAAGCAATAACGTTTTCACCTTTTGACATGTTGAAAAGAAAAGAAAAAAAAAAAAAAACAAAAACAAAAAAAAAGACACCCATGCAAAAATCTGAGAAAGCTGTACTGATGTGGACACAATTCATGTATCCATCAAACTACCCCCATCCCAATTTTCACCCCTAATTCCTACATTGGAACCATAAACAACATGGAATTAACTGCAAGCCCAATAATGAATGTGGAAAACAAATATGTTCCAGACAATCTATATGCAGACTGATTCTCCTCAGAAGCCTCAGAAGCCTCAGAAGCCAAGTTGTAATAGCATGAATTCAAAGCTATATATTTATATATATTTGAAAAGAAACAAGAACTTTATTAAACCAGAAAGGGAAAAGGAACCCCCAAAATTACAAAAATCAAATAGGTGAAGGGTCACAAATGCTAAAAACTATAAAAACGGAGCCCAATCCCTAACAAAATCTGAGAATATCGGCTGACCAAACTCTTTAACCCTATATACCCACAGGGAGACCCAATACTTAATTTTATCCCATAAGGCAGAAGAATCTTCCTCGCGGTCCTAAAAAACTCTGCCGTTTCTTTCTAACCAAATACCCCAACAAATAGCTAATGATGCAACCCCCCATAAAATTTACCCCCCACACCCCCCCAACCCACCGTCGCTTAGGCCTGATGGTGGAAATTCAAAGCTATGTATTTACCTAAAGAACAGAACTCGGTAGCATCAATTACCCAAATGCTCACTACATTACACAGCCATGAACAAGCTAAATAAGAGCTCTTTAGGCCTGTTTTAGACAAAGGCTGTACTTGAGCCACTGTCAAGGAAGACTATTGGTGACTTTTTTGTATGGCCCACCTATTATAGTGACAACAAATACAAGGAACAGCTGATGCATATTGAATATAAAATAGAGAAATAATATAATTTGTAAGTCCATCTCATATACCTAAATCATACAAGAAAGTTACAGTTACCTATACGTTCACATTCATGCAAATATTTATAACAAAGCAAAACCACATGTTGCCAAGACAAACAATTCTCCTTACTCACCGATCCCATATTTCTGCAGTTGCATGGTGTCAATAAATAAAACCATTTGTTCAACCGTATGAATATTGCTATTTCACTTCTTCATGCACAAAATTTTCGCTACACAGCTCATTTTATTTAGTAAGGATATCTATCAGAACAGAAACCCAAATCTTGGGGAAGTCAAGCTTGCCACATTCCTCAGAGACATGAACTTTTTGAGCGTTATACTAGAAAATACGACGGTAAGAAAAATTGTCCTTTTACTTCAGGCCAACAAAATGCCACTGGAAGATGGATGAGATCATACCAGCACTAATGCACCGGATCTCATCAGAACAAAATGCCACTAGAAGATAATAAAATAAACTCTCTCCAATTCACCCCCACTCCCATCCCCCTTTCCATTTTCATAAGACACTGTGTTTGCTTTCCAGTGTTGCAACAAGTTAGAAATTGTGGCACAGTTTCACAACTTAGCACAAATGTTCCCTCTAAAAACTCAAGAAAATAAAAGGATTAATCTTAAAACATACCGCAATCATAACACTCTCGTGGAATATTATTGGTGATATGAATACCCAAAAGATGTCGTAGACAAATGCACAGCAAAGTAGTACAGTAGCAACCTGAGATGAGATAAGAATTAAAAATAAAAAAAAGAATAGCCAGGATACACACGAATTAAGAGTTGTACACTGAAATAAACTAGCACCTTGATATTAGGTAAGCGAGCAATTTGTAAGACTGTTATCATCAAGCAGATACCCTGCCAAAGAGAAAGCCAACAAAATTAAGGGTTCGAAATAGGTAGAACTGCAGCTGCACAGCCACACCATAGATGACCAGTAAATGGCAAATTGCAACGTATCCATGAAAGAAAAAAGAGAATAAGAATTAGGCAAACGAATTTCTGAGGCTGGGTAATAACAGCCTCCTCAAAATAAGTCTTTCATTCAGGCAAAAAGAGAAAATCACATTTATTCATGCAAAACATAAAGTATCATTAGTTTGGATCATTCAATTACTCTATCTAAGCGAGTGATAAGCAATCCAGAAGCTCAAATTTAGCAACCACAATCAACCACACGACAGTCAAGCCAATTATTTAAAACAATGCATAGTAAGAACAGGCTCGATATACAAGACTTACAAGAACATCTTGGCCAATCCATGAATAAGAAGCCCGCCTATTTGCAGCCCAGAAAATTGCAAACGCTGCACAGAAAAATAATACAAGAAGCGATAGGACAGAAACTTCTCCAAATAGAGGCAAGTCTACTGATTTCTTCCCGCAATTTCTGTATTTACTGCTCCAGAAATAGAGAAGGAAAAAAAAACAAACAACAACGTAAATATATTACACATTGAATAGTTAAAATGGTGTGCCAAAAAATGCAAATACATTTACCTTGAAATCAGACTCACAATACAATTATGCATTCCCTGTAAATCAAAATGACATCAATGAGCAGGACACAAAAGTAAACAAATTTGAATGGTTAGAATTAGTCTTAAGATGTTAAAGGCAGTGACATAAACAATCATATATTTAAAAGAAATTATGACATAAACAATCATATATTTAAGAGAAATTATGACATAAACAATCATATGTTTAAAAGAAATTATGACATAAACTACTCTTAAGATGTTAAAAGCAGTGACATAAACAGTCATATGTTTAATATAAATTATGAAAAACCTTAACTTTCTAAATCTCGCTCTTATGGATTTTGCATAGACATGATCTAGTACTTGACATGATTTTCATTTGAGGGCAAGGTAAACTTTCAATTTCCATACTAGTGGCTTAACCTTCAGGTAATTCCCCCAAGAAAACAAAATGAAAGTTGTCCATACAGTAATTCATTTCGTAGGCATAATTCTAGTTATCAAAGGAGATCTAGAAACAATACCTTATTAACAAAATTCAATAAAACTGAATGCTTAGTGAAAGTTTCTAAGTTCAGTCAGAAACTGTCTCCCTGTCAACCAACCGCATGCATGAAACAAGACTTACTTTTGAAAAAAAAAACGAAACGAACCGATCTTTATTAATATTGAAGGAAAGGATACGGAGGGATCCTCCGCTAAGCCTTAGCCAAAACATGAAACAAGACTTACTCTACACTCTATGACCCTTTTACTCCCAATTCTCTAAGTTTTCATATAACGGTTGCTCAATTAATTCTTTCTTCACAAAGATTGTCAATTGTAAATTTCAGCAAGATATTAAATAGAATAAGAATAAAAAGTTTACCTCAATACCACCAATGCAGAAAAGTACAATCAGCACCCAGATGAACCAAGATGACATAAAAAAGTATAGCAGCACCAAAAAGGTGGAAGCCACTATTACAAAAATTACAGCGCCCTTTGCACTTATATCAAGAATTTCCTTTTCAGAATCATCTTTTGCTGCTCCAGATTCCTAGACAGTGAAAGGAGAGAGGATTCAATCATAGCGTCCCCTACAACAACTGATTGGCCAAAGTAGGAACGATGCACATTGATGTGCCTAATATGCACATACGTAGCTGCAAACATACTAATATGACCATCTTCTTATTTGAATAAACATTATTGCAAACTTCAGAGATACGCTTTTGAATATATTTAGAAGCTTATAAAATTAGCATGAATCCAGCCAAGCATTTTATTGCATGTAAATATGTATTCAGTTATCATTGTCAGTAATAAATAATAGAGGAATGAATGTATTGACTTAAGTTGTAGAAGCTTGTATACAGAAACATATGGCTTCCAAATCTGAGCTTTGAAGCTTATGAATCCAAAATATCTTGATAAGAAACCAAACATTCTAAAAAAGTATGCAAAACTCTGGACATTTAAACACTAAACCTTAGGAGATAGCTCGTTATAGCGCTCATCCGTGCGTTCAGGAGCAGTAAATTCAGACCAAAGTGACGCACATGCAAGTGTTCCGACAGCCATCATCCATAAGAACACCACTGAGAAGTCCACAATTGGACGTTTTGGAGAATATAATAGAAGTTCAACTGCATTGTGAATTTCAAAATCATTCATACACCATTGGATTAAAAAAACATAAAAATTGGGGAAGCACGAACATCAGCTAATAAATAGATCTAACTAAAGTTGAAGCAAACATAAAGCAAAATAAGAAAATGTGCAAACTACACATCAACAAGCCACATATTTATGCATATCGTTTGCCAAGAATAAAAGGACAAACATCAGATAATTGAGGCAACTAGCATTTGTAACCTTGAAAAGAAAATCAATAAAAAACCATAGACCTTCCGGAGCCTCAGTTTCCCTGATGTTAAGCAGAATCTAATTCTTTTTTGGACATAAGAACTTATCATATCTCCGCACATTTGACATATACTAGTCTTTTCTTCCTTTCTCCATGAAAAATTAATTTGAAACCATCTTAAATAAAAGAGCTGAAAAAGAAAAACAGAAGCACTTCATGACAAATAATAGCGTTGAGCAATCAGTATAATCTTGGTCCTATAAGTTCTACTTCTATGTTGATTGCATGTCATCCAATCTGGTTCTCGATATCACTGCAAAAAACATTCTAGGGGACATGGATTTTGGAAGAACTGTAAAAATTTTTGCAGCTAACCTTTCTTTCCACTTGCAATAGATTTGTTAAGAGCTTCTCCTCCCGACTTTGGAATCATCACGACAGGAATTGAAATATTTAAAGCAGTCTCATTCTCGGAACAAATCATTTTATAAAGATCTGAAACAGTACATGAAAAAAATGCAAGAACAAAGTTTAAAAAAGAAAAAAGAAAAAGAGAAAAGCTAAGAACTTTAGAGTCAATTACATTTTAATTTTCCTAGAGTCATTCTTTCTACTTTTTTGCTTTTTTGTGAACAATTATCTGCCAATAATGCATTTAAACTTAAGGACCCAGGCGCTATTTACAAATTGATACAAATACAATTCATATATATAGATATATATAAATATATATTACATATATATATACACACACACACACACACACACACATCCAGTATCCAGGTGTTTGGTAGTACCAGCCAACTTAATCCATCATAAAACAACACAATCCCTTAACCCACTATCTTGCCTAATTTTAGTCTTTGATCAGCTAAGCTGCAGCTATTGCTATGTGCACCAAGGTTCTATTGTCATGTAGATTTTACATATTACATGTTAAACTCATATGAAGTCTTCTAACAAAACAGGAGCTTTCATAAGCACATTTAGGAATTGCATGTAACATCTGCGTGAAAAAAAAAAAAAAAAAAAAAAAAAAAAAAAAAAAAGAAAAGAGAGAGAGAGAGAGAGAGAGAGAATTCATTATGGAATCGAACCTTCTTTGTCATTTATCACCAATAATGCGGCCGCTCCTCTGGCCTGTGCAACTTCTGCTTTCTTCGTAAAATCACAATCACCACGTATAGACAAGGCAATATGACCAGATAACTGCAAGGTAAAAGGAACAAGTTCTCCAAACGATTTAGACAAGTAGTACAACATTCATTAGATGATTTTCATCAAAATTTAATTGTCTATAGATCATTCTTGAAGCTATAACTGATTATTTCAAGTTTCAACAACTCCCAAACAGTGGGAATTTGAGAAGGCAATACTTTGCATCTGTGATTAACAAGAACATTAAAAATAAGTATTAACAGTTACATTAAAGAGTCTTAAAATTGTCACTTGAGAACTAAAGTTCATGAACACGTCAAATGAAAGCGGGACGTGAAATAAGGAAAAACCTTAGACGAAGAGCTGGAACAGCCATTCAGAGGATTTGAGAAAACAGCTGGCAATATGAGATCTTTATTAGCATGCGAAGGCAATAAAGCCCCAAATCTTGCATTGACCCCAACCAAACTTTCTCCTTCAGCACCATCAACCCACTGTGTAACTTTGACCTAAAATACTCAAGGCAGCAAATACTCTGCATCAATTGATTTGCAATTTTCACTTTTAAGCTGAGATCATATGGACATAATTTTACAAATAATATCAACATTTCTACATGACCGTATTCCCACATCTTTTTCCTCACCCAGCTCATCCATAGTTAGTCTCTCAGATTATGTTCGATAATTAAAGCACAAACCACTCATCTATGCCCTGAATCTTTCTGCCCACCTTCTCTCCTTCCAAGTCCTTTTTTTTTTTTCAAATTGAAATGTAGCCTAAGGATGAAGGCTGGGTAAAAAGAATCGGCGGTGCAGAAACACCAAAAATATTCCAGAGCTCTCTAGGCGAGTCATGTGTGCTAGAGTGGAAATCAACTAGAAAATCATATTTGAAAAAATGGACTCAGATTATTATTCTTATTTTCAGATTCAGAATCACACTCTTATTTTCAACAACTTATTTTCAAATTCAGAATCACACTCTTATTTTCAACAACTTATCAAAGCACGAATTTCTCAATGCTGAGCGATTAAGCCTTGTATAGCGAGTAATATTTGGGTCCGTTTGGTTCGGAGATTCGTCCCTTAATTCAAATCATGATTCGTGGTTCGCTACAGTGATTTCTCATAAAATTATGGTTTCACATGATTCGAACCATTCTTCTGGAACCATTGTTCTCAATCATGGTGTCTATATGTTGAATAATAGATTTTCTGGCTTAATGTTGTATCCTTCAAGACACCAAATCCTCTATATATAGATGTATGGTTTCTTTCTAAATGAAATATTGTCATAAAAACAAAATCATAGGGATTCAGTTCATAACAGAAACACGGGTAAACCAGAGTTCCTATCGTCAATTTAGCACCAAAACTCTTCAACCGAAATTAGATTGCCTTACAAATTCCTAAAAACCGAAAAATCAACGAGAACGAAAACCCATTAGGACCTCTAATTTCTCTAAAATTGGATCCGAAGAATACAAATCCCTCAAAATTCCCAAATTAATCTCTCGACATTGACATAATTCCATGAACAAGTACGAAATACGAACCAAATCAGATCGAAAAACATCAGATCGAGAAATGGGGTGGATTTCTCTCACCAGATTAAAAGGATTGTCGCAGGAGGGAGATTTGGGAGAGGAATCCTCGTCGAGGGTGACATCGCTTCCGCCGGCGAAGGAGAGAGAGAAGAGGGAGAAGAAAAGGATGAAGCGGAGGAAACTCTGAGAATGGACCGCCATTGTTGCGCGCTAACTCAACTTCTCCTCGCGCCAGAAAATCCGTTCTCCTTTATATGCACACAATCCAATTTTCTCTTCTCTTCTTTTCTTTTCTTTTCTTTTGCTATTCCGGTGAAGAGAGAAAGGGAAAGAAAATATGAAAACCTGGATACCAGTACCGGCTGTTGAACTGTTCGCCACGTGGATGTTGGACCAAAAAAAATTAATAAAATAGAGGGGGTTTGTGCGTAAATAAAAGTAAGGATAAATTTTTAAAATACCCCCGAACTTTTAATTGTTTGAGGATATGTTCATTTTATTCTCAAATTTAAATTCAGTTTTTAGAATTTAAATTTTAAAAGTTTTTTCATAAATAATCACATTTAATTTTTTTTTTTACAGTAAAAATTCTCACATAAAATTAAATCTCAACTCAAATTAAAAAGTGAATCAACGATGGTAACATGAGAAAAAATATATTGTAATAAAAATTTAAATTTTTAAATTTTTATAATAAAAAAAAAAATTATAGTAATAAAATTTAAACTGTGATTTGAATTATGAAATAAACAATGCTTAAACTGAAAATCTTAAAAGGGTTTTTGACACAATTGTCTTATAAATTTGTCGAGATTTAACAAATTTCTCTTAAACTTTTAATTTTGGCAAGTTGTTTCTCGAACTTATAAATTTATTACAATATGCCTCATTTAATTAAATTTGCTCAAATTTTTAACACAATCGTTTTAAAATGGGGTAAAGAGGTTGATGAAGAAGGAATGACGAAAAGAAAGAGACTCAACAACTAAAAGAATACATGATTTCTTACGAAATTTAATTTATTAAGGGTCCGCTTTGGTTGGATTTATTCACCCGTTTCAAAATCATGATTAAGAGGTTGATGGAGAAGGAATGAAAAAAACAAGGAAATCAAAAATGATTCAAAATCACATGATTTCTTAAAAATTTAATTTAAAAGTGGACCCTAAGTGTGTTAGATATACTAAAATATACATAGTTGTGTGCATTGAGATGCTATGCAACAATGCATATTTATAAACAGCTAGTAACCAATTAGGGATATGTTTAGTTACAGTGAGTGAATAGTAATGAGAATGAGAATGAAAATAGTAATAAGAATGGAATGAAAAGGAAAGTTGATTCATTTGTTTGGTTGTAATTTTAAAAATTCTTTGGAATGGAACATGAATATTTTCATATTGACAAACTTACCCTTATGCTATATATATAATTACAATATAATATATAATTATTATATTATATACAATAAATATATTATAATTAATACATCATGTAGTCGTGTGTAATGCACTATAATGGATAATGATATTAGAATTATAAGATTATATTAATATTTAATTATATTAATTACTATTATATTATTAATACAATAAAAATAATTATATTATATAATAAAATAATAATATTAGAATTATTAATATAATTATGGTATTATTTATTAAAATATTACAACTATATAATATTATATTATATTATATTATATATATTATATTGTAATATTATTATATATTATATTATAAGATATAATTACGTTATAATATATTGTATATTATTATAAAATATTAAATAAATATATTATAATTTATAACTGTATTATAAATTATTATATTATTATAACTATATCATATTATAATATTTTTTATTATATATTATATTATATTATATTATAAGACTAGTGAAATACCGGTGCAATTTATGGTATGTGGTATTATTTTGAACGTGATAAAGGTTAAAGATAAAGTTTTAAAAATGAGTGTAAGATTAAAGGGACGGCATTTTTTTTTTTTTTTTGGTGCAGTGAGGGGGAAGATGGGAAAAAGTATTATATTACATGAGAACTTGATAATTTTTATAATACATAAATAGTTTATATATACATATTTGTACATGGATGGCCTATATAATGTTCTACTAAATATATATTTACATTGTGATTGAGATTTTTCTTCAGTCTTTGTGTTGCTTTCTTTTTTTTTTAACCTACAAGATATATATTTTTAAAAGGTTAGTATTGATAATTGATAAAATTGAGAATATTTTGATTTAGAGGAAGTGATATTACCTGGTTCTCTGACATTTTGTAGATTATTCTGTTTCTTTTGATCGAGAATTGTAATGGTGAGAGTTTATTTAGATATATATATATATATATATATAATAAAAGATATTGTGTTTGATTTATGAATAATGGAAATTAGTTTATATGACTTACCAAATGGTTGATTTTTTTGGATCTGGAGTTTGTGGATCGAAGGCAAGAAAAAATACAATAAAATCAAAGAGATGTATTCGCAGAAACTCCTAAAAAATCATATTGAACTCAACAGGGTAAAGTTATTTTTGCCTATCATCATCATAAGCTAGAGACAAAAGAAAAAGATGAAGACAACTACAAATATATAGGCAAAAAAATAAGAGAGATGGGAAAGAAAGTAAAACGAAAACATCTAAATTAAAAACATACTTAAACATAATGCCAAAAAGTGAATAAACTACAAATAAATATTTAAATGCCATTGAATAATGATAAAATAGTAAAGCCATAAGTTGATAAAAACAATGAAAAAAGACGATGGTATATATTAAAAACATAATAGGAAGATAAAACGGAAATAAAGATTTCAATTTCATTGAATAATAATAAAAGCAATGGAAAAAAACAACACTAAATATTAATAACATGGGAGCAAAGATTAATAATATGAAAAAAGGGAGTAAAAGTTATTAAGAATACCTGGATCACTGTGAAAATTATGGTAACTGTAAAATATAACCAACCAGGAAGAAACACAGTTAGATAAGGATAGAAAAATAAGAGTAAACAACAATAAAAATAAAATCGTCCAAACACATCAGGAGAATCTAAAAAACCAACAGGTTCATTGGGTACAAACAAAAAAAGAAGAGGAAAAGAAAGAAAAATGGTACAATATTATTGTCAAAAGAGTAAAGTGATTATAAATAAATAGTTCAAATGGAGTTTCTTTTATTATTATATTGTAATAATATCCTAGAAAACCAAATTTTAATTCAAATAGTAAGAGTAAAAATATTAGAAATTGTTAATCACAGAAAATCGTGAAAAAATATCATAAATACAAAGAAGATGTGAGAATATTGAAAAGGTAAGTAAACAAATAACTAATAAGAAATATTGAATATGAGAAAGTAGATAAATTATGAGTTTTGTAATGTTTTTATGGACTAATTGTGGCTCTGATATTAGTTATTATCAACAATGTATGGCAAATTAGCTGATTTATATTTCTATGACCATTTTATGGCTACCAATTAATGGTAACTGCATAAAGGTGCAAAAGATATCACCATTTTATGGCTACCAATTAATGGCAACTGCATAAAGGCACAAAAATGAATTAGATTTTATTTTTTCCATACAGATTATGACTTTTTTGTCATACGAAACAAAAGGCTAAAACAGATTATTACTCTGTCCAAAAACTACCATGTGAATTAAGAAAAAAGAAGACGAAAACATAAACATCAGAAAGACAATGAGGCTGGATAGAAATTGATTGCAGGCTAGTTTAATGTTTCAGCCAAGTAAAATGGAGGAAATGGCTAGAATGAAATCATTAAATAATTAATAACCACTCATATATTATTTGAATTATAGCAACCAGGAAAGTTGAAGCCAATGACAATGAGGAAATTGAAGGTATAGGACACAAAAAAAAAATGGTAGGAAAAGGACAGACAAAAGGGAGAGGCCAAAAAATTTGGAAAGTAAAATAAAAAGAAACATGGAAAAATATGAGACAGGAAAAAGATGGAGATAAATTCAAAAAAAAAAAAACAAAGTGATGTAAATAAAAGACTTAATATAGGAAAGAAAAATAGAAAAAGCCCATATATTATTTGTAGGAATTGTTTTTGAACAAAATAGTTAAATATAAACAATAAAAGTCTAAAAGTAAAGAGTAAATATTGTAAAAAATAACAGAAACGAAAATAGTGGCAGTAATGGTATTGGTGTATTGAAGATCAAAATTTATAAAATTATAAGAAAACAGAATGAGGAAATTGAATTAACAGAAATCAATTAAATCTCAATTGAATTCAAATAAGGAAGACCTAAAGAAGAAAAGGTAGGAGTTTAAATTATCTTAGTCAAAACTATAGAAAAAATCAAAATCTAAATAGGGGGAGTTTAGTCACAGTAATTTTGAGAGATATTAGATCTAATCCAAGAGTTCAAAATAAGTTGTCATTATCATTGATAAATATTGAAGAAAAGAGGAAAATACATTTAAATTGTTTTTTGAATAAAAAAGAATAGACACAAAGAAGGTCTAAATGGGGAAGACTTATTTACGGCAATATTTGGACAGATTAAATGGGACTGAAAAGGCCAAAATCAACTATAATCATCATTGCCACGGGTCCAAAACAAATAAAGATAAAATATGTTAAAAAAATATGTGTATATGTATCTGTGTGACTATAAAAAAAAAATAATAGAAATCCATATATCATAGGTATACAACAACAGAACAGAAAAAAGAGTAACCATAACAACAAATGCATGTTTTTTTAAGCACTATCATAAACAGCAGGAATTAAGAGCAGCAAAGAAAATCAATACATTTGATATCAATAATATATAATAAAAATATATGAATAAACGTTAATAACAGTACCTGTAACATTCTAAACAATGTCTTAAACACAAAATAAGGCAGCCAAAGACATGCAAGAAAGATATAGCCTAAAACAGTGAGCATTAAGTATACAAATATGAGTCCAAGCAACGAAAAAATGATAACGTTACAGTGAGTAAAAGGAAGAAAAAAAAATATCTAAACAATTGCAAACAAAAAAATACAGTCAAAATCATAATCTAGATAAATAAGTAACAACACATTCATAACAATTTCTCAATAGATTTCATAGTATTGAATAGCCAAAAACCAATTATAAAAATTATTCCTATACACTGAAGCCAATTAAGTATAAAATATGTTAAGTAAAAACAGAAAAGTACATATACTGCTACAAAGCAAATTAAAACCACAAAAAAGATGACAGTAAAGCCATAGGTCCACAAAAGCAATGAAGAAAGACAATGACATATATTAAGATAAAATACAAATAAAGATTTTAATTCCATTGAATAATGATAAAGGCAATGAAAAAAGACAACGGCAAGTATTAATAACATGCGAGCAAGCATTAATAACATGAGAAAAAAAGGAGCATAAGTTATTAATAGTACTTGGATCACTCTGAAAAGTGTGCTAAATGTAAGATATCAGCCAACCAAGAACAAACACAGCTAGTTAAGGATAAAAAGTAAGACTAAATAGTAGTAAATGGTGGACTGTGTAGTGAAAGAGTGAATGCTCATGGGTAAAAAAACAGCAAACAAAAAGAGTCAACGGCACAAAAGTATAAAAGGGAAGCAGTACATGAGATGTAATAAGCAAAAATGGACAGTGATAAAGGATGAAATAGAACGGGGAGGAGAATAAGTGCAGGAAAACATGTATTATAGATTTATGCAATGAACAACATTAATAAATAATAAGTACAAAAGTTATTATGAATAGTAAATATCCTATGATAATATAGCACGTATTGATACATAGTGATTTGAGAAAAATTGAGAAATCAATATTTATTAATTAAGTAATAAAATTGATGCAGCTTTAAAGATAATTTTGGTACTAACAACATAAGAATAGGAAAAGGCACAGGCAAGGGAAAGACTCAAAAAAAGGATGAAAAAATGGGGAAAAAGTTTTGGCCTAAAATTGGTCAAAGTTGTAAATAATATAGGATAATACTAAGACATATTCCAAAAGATACGAAAAGAAAAAATCACACGGAAAGAAAAAATCTTTGATTTATTTAATAATCCCGTAACAAAATCAGGATAAGTCATCAACCTAAGAAATTAAAGGACAACCTAAAAAGTCCAGATCATCAACACAATAAATGGAGGGCAAAAAAAATCTCACATTATCCACATGCAGCTTGAAATGGAGCAGAAGAAAAGCCATGAAACTAGATAAAGAACCTGCAAAAACAAATTCTTTAAGGAAGATAATAAATAAAGATCTTATATCAAATGTAACTGAATAAAAATAACCCACAAAAATTAGGTCAAAAATTTATAATTCATTAATAATATATAAGGAATGAAACAAAGAATAGTAATCAAGAAAAGCAAAAAATAGAAAATATATATAAAAAAGGAGCGAAAATAGTATATAATGACAAATAAAAACATTACCAGAATGCAATGGAAAAAGAAAAGAAAATTTCTAATTTCTCAAGTCTCCTCCAAAGCCCATCAAAAGGACCTACACATGAAAAACACAGAGGAAAACCCCCAAGATTCTAACAAAAATTGAGCTAAAAAAAGGATGAAATGAGGATATGAAAAAAAAAAACCCCCCAAAAAGTGAGAAAGAAACGGCAGAGAAGCACATAAGCCACAAAAATTATAGCAAAAATATATAATTCATTAATAATATATAAAGAATGAAACGAACAATAGTAATCAAAAAAGTAAAAAATAGAAAATATACATAAAAAGGCGAAAAAATAGTATATTTCTAAAGTCTCCTCCAAAACCCATCAAAAGGACCCACACATGAAGAATACAAAGCAAAACCCCCAAGATTCCAAACAAAATTAAGCTAAAGAAAAGGACGAAATGAGGATATGAAGGCAAAAAAAAAAAAAAAAAGCCAGAGAGTGAGAAAGAAACGACGGAGAAGCACAAAAGGGAAGCAGAAAAAGTTTTAAGGCTCAACTAAAGTCTCCTCCAAAACCCATCAAAAGGACCCACACATGAAGAACACAGAGCAAAATCCCAGGATTCCAACCAAAATCAAGCTAAAAGAAAAGGACGAAATGAGGATATGAAGGGGAAAAAAAACAGAGAGTGAGAAAGAAACAACGGAAAAGCACAAAAGGAAACAGAAAAAGTTTTAGGGCTCAATAGAAACAAAGAAAAAAGCAAGAGTCGAAAAGACCAATAGACTCTCCAGGCACAAACGGAAGAAGCGGAAATAAAAAGGGCAAAAGCATCATAACACTATTTTAAAAACAGTAAATTGAGTGTAGATGAACAGTGTCTGGAGGCTTTCCTTTAGTATATTTACTAGCCAAGAGCCCGCGCGTTGCTGCGGAAAATATTGTTTTATTATATGAAAAGTTTAAAAATTTTAAAATATAAGATTAGTTTATATATACATATATACATATAGATATATTTATATAATATTTTAGTTAAAAGTTTCTTATTATGTATTATAGCTTTTATTTTCCTTTTTTTCTTTTGTTATTCTTAATCAGAAAATATAAATTTTTAAAAAAATTAATAATAATAATAATTAAGAAAGTTAAAAATCTTTAATTATATGTAATGTAAATTAAAAGATTTAGAAGTAGTTATATTACTTGGTCCTTATGTGTTTTCTGAATGGGTATGTTGTCCTTAGTTTAAAACTGAAATAATAAAATATTGTTAAGATATATATTCAAAATAAAAAGATACAATTTATGGTATGGCAAGCAAATATGCTCTACCAGTAGGTAAAATAAAACTATGGTTGACCATAAAGTTCATTGGTTGGCATTGTGAAATAGGGAAGATAATTGTGAGCTTGGGTGTATCTTATCAAAGCAAGAAAAGAGCTAGATTAAATAAATGAATTAATGATTTCTCATTGAAATAATTATGGGCCCGCAGTTGTTTAACTTTGAAAGAAAAAAAAATTAGAATTATACAAAAAAGTTTATAGTATAGAATTAATTTATATATACATATCTATATGTAGGTGTATCTGGATAATATTCTAGTTAGAAGTTTCTTATAATTTATTAAAGCTTTTGTTTTCTTTAACAGACCTAATATGAACATTGTAAGCTCTAATACAGCAGATAAATAGATATATCTAAGGTAAAATGAAGTTAAGCTAAGCTAATATGAACCAAAAAAGTAAAAAAAAAAAATTTTAAAAATTTACCTTGGTAACATCAAGAAGTTTAACAATAATTGTAGAGAGGAAAGAGGCACCAGAAGCAGAGACTCAGCGAGACCTAATCTCCTATCTGAAGCGTTCTTCAAACTTGGAGGCTGAACGGTTGATAACCTAGATTAGTTCAATGAAACTCCATCAAAACCCAAATTATTATAGCTTTGACATTTCATACCTCATTTCACAGGAAACCAATTCAAAAAAAAAAAATTGTATTTGACCTTCATCCATCCTCAAAGTTATTCATCCCAACTTAAGCACTGCTTGATCTAGCTATAAATCACTCTGTTACATAATTGATAACCTTAAATATGCATTCATATAATTTCCTTCAATGTGCCTTAGGAAAGCCAAAGCTGATTATAATATTAATACACCAAATGACAAATCAAGCTCTTTCGATGCAACAATAATGCAAATAGCTTATGCATAAGATCAACACAAATAGAGATCTATAGTCTCCCAAGAGCTTTTACCACTACCAACAATATTATAGCATACCATTACAATGTCGACTTCAACTCTTATACATACTTAAAACATCATTATCGTCCACAATATAATCAAACACATGGAAATCAATCTTTCAAAACACATAAACTAACAAATAATATTTATCTCAAAAAGTAGTACTCTAACATCAAAACTAACCAAGATAGTAGGCCTGGCAATTCGTGTTCGCGGACCGTGTTCGGGCCGACACGATTACGGCACGACACAATTATAGTGAGCATGAACACGACACGATTAATAAACGTTTCAAAAATCCAAACACGAACACGACACGCTAATAACACGGTTAACATGACACGACACGCGAACACGATTATTAAACGGGCCGTGACGGGCCGACACGAAAAAAACACGTTTATGACCCGTTTATGACCCAACTAGCAAAAATAGTAAATTTTATATTGTATTCAAAACTATATTAATTGACTACTTAATATCACTTATAGTTAAAATCATGCATAATAGCCAACACACATTAAAATATCTAAAACATCACTTATGACATATGTTTCAAAACATACCAATTACTAAACATCTAAAGAAATTTGAAAACATAACCAAGTACATTTAAATAAGTTTGAAAACATAATCAAATATTTGAAAATTTAAGTGCATAAAACATAATCAACCATCTACAAGTCCATTGGCATATTTAAGTGCATAAAGCATAAAACATATTTAAAGTTTAGGCTTATCTATTACAAATCATCCATTAGCATTTTGTAATCAACCATCTACAAGTCCATTGGCATTTTGTAATTTTATCAACATGCCATAACTTATTTAAAAGTTAGAGTGTTAAATTAAGTTAACCCTTTTATCAAACACCCTTCATGCAAATGAGAGAATATAAATAAAACGGGCTGTGAGAGAATGAGAGAAAGAGAATTAGAGAAGCTAGGGTTTTATCTTAAAAAAATATAAATATAAATATATTTATATATTAATAAACGGGTTGGTTCGTGTCATGTCGTGTCGGCCCGATTATGGCCCGTATAACTAAACGGGTTAAGCGTGTTAAACGGGTTGGCACGAATCCAACCCGTTTCTTTTCGTGTTATTCGTGTCAGCCCGTTAACGACCCAATTAATAATCGTGCGGTCTAAACCCATTTATCTCGTGTCGTTTTCGTGTCGTTTCATCGTGTCGTGTCTGAAATTGCCGGCTCTACAAGATAGCTCGTTAGATTCAATTCTATACTTCAAGACTAACCTTCATAAATCCCTTTTCCTTGTACTAATTTTGGGAAACAAACCAGAATAGTGCAGCAATTGAATTACACTATAACTTTTCCTTCACTATCATGGTGAGCATAGAAAAGAATTAAATTTTTTCATGCTCTTAATGCAAAGTATTCCATCAAAACATTGAAAAAGGAAAAATATAAGTAAGAAATAAATGACTATCTCATAGGGACAAAAATTCATGAGGAAATTAGAATTACATCATCTTAAAACATCATTATACTCCATAATATAATCAAACACAGGCAAACCAGTCTTTAAACATAAACTAACAAATAACATTTATCTCAGAAAGTAGTAACATTCACCTTGCTTCATTGTTTTAATACCATCATCCCATCCCTTAATAATTTACCCTACAATCCATCATAACATACAAACATCACTATCATTAGCGGCAATCTATCTCAAAAACTTATCTCATCCCATTTAATGACAGGTTCTCAATAAGGATGTAAACTAAACAACTTCATTCTTTCTAATTTTGAAAAACATACGAAAATGGCTTAAACTTAAGCAAGAATAAAATGTGAATCAGTATGATTTATAACCTCCACTTCCACTTTGTTGCATCACTTCTTCTAAGTAATATGAAGTTCTACATCAACAACTAACTGAAAAACCAACTTATATAATTATCTTGAAGGATTTAGTTTACTTACAGATGGGAAGTTTTCAACGAAAACTTCCAGTCGATCCATATAATACATGTAGGTGACCTGAATAAATATTCGATAACAGTGAACTTTCTTGCAGATACATAACACAGTATAAAAAGTGTCAAAATACCAACTTGAGAGAAATCAATACTTCTTATCACATTACGGAAATGGTGAACTGTACCAAGCTACAAGGTAATAGAAGAATTCTCAATTTTCACAATGTAGCTAATGTTGCTTGCAGCATTTCAAGCACTTCAAACATAAATAAAAACATTGAATCGAGCAAATACTTTTGTTGATTTTTTTTCCTTCTAATATGATAATAAACCATAACAGAAATTGTAAATGAATATCTGCATAATACATATACATTAAGAAGAATGGATTATATCATCACCTTAAAGTAAATCTTAAAGAGCTGGCAAGTCTGTACAATGCTCCAACTTATTTTGTGCCTTTTACCTAGAGCATAATACCCCATTAACTCATTAACAATAACAACTCAAGAAACTTAGCCATTACACAAATTCAACTTCTTAATGCACAACTCACAATCATTGGCCAGAAAAAAAAAATCATAATTGTCTAGGTCTTCAAAAATTTTATATCCATCTAGGTGCAATAAGCATAAACAAATAGCTTGTTCTTGTTAATTATGCTAGAAAAAAGATCAAATCAGAGATCAGGGTAGAGAAAAATGAAGCATATACAAAGAAACAAAGCATAATGAGAGAAACATACAGTAAGAACGCCAAAGACTTTCATGAGGAAAGAACCACCAGCCTTCAATTTCTAAGGAGGTCTTCCATTTGAAGCCAATTCTCTATCAGCCTAACAACTAAAACCAAAACAGCATTTGCTTAATTCCTTTTCCCAATCCTTCAAAATCCTAATTATGAAACCGAAAAAGGGAGTTTTGAAGCTCACATTCTTTCCAAGGATCCTAATTTCATAAGCAACGACACACAATACCTCCAATCCGAGATTTTATGCGAAAATGAAGCTTTTCGTGCAAGAAACAGAGGAAATAGCAAAAATGTCATAATCATCTTAAAATAAAGAACAATTCTTTCATGCCAAATCATCAGAGACAAAAAGAAACCTAAATTAAGCCTCATTCATGAATCGTTACAACCGGAATGACAAAAAAAGGGATAAATTTCCACTCAATTCTGGGAAAATCAAATAGTTAAACTGAGAAAATTTGAAATCTTTACCTGCGCGAGTTTTCCAAATAGTCCTTGGATAGAAATTGGCAGATATCCTAAGTATAGAAACGAAAACAAATAAACAAATAAACAAATAAACAAATAAATAAGCAGAACACCACTGTGAATGGGAAAGAAAAAATTTACAGAGAAAGATAATAAACAAAGAGAAGGTATTGAATAAAAGCACCTTTTTTTTCTCTCTCTCTCTCCAATTTTGCCGGCAAATTATAACCCTAAAAAACCAAAAAAAAAACAAAAAAGTCCAACAATAACTGCAAAAAAGTACAAAGTTTATGTACCTTATTATCATGAAAAAACTCTGGAACGTCCAAATTTCAATAGCGTATGCGATTAAAGAACTAAAACCCAAACCAACTCCAAAACTCTCTGTTAAAAAAAAACAATAATCGGAGGAGGAAACCCCAAATTACAATTATCAATTACAAAAACTAACAAAAAAACAATATATTAAATGCCAACAGCTAGAGAAGGAGAAATCTTTGAGAGCTTCTGCGGAACGACCAAAGAAAAGAGGCAGACCAATCATCAATTGCAAAAATTAACAAAAAGAAAGGAGAAATCTTTGAGGAAATTCAATCTTATATATAGAACAAAAACCATCAAACCCTAATTAAAGAATCTTGTGCTAATCAATTATACATAAATATGAATATAAACATATATATATTCAGAATAATGTTAATTTAAATCAAGCCAGTATAAATCAGAGAAAACCAAATCCAAAATAATAGACATGAAACCACAACTATTTTCATAAACGACGAAAAAACAACCAAAACAAAGATTGAAAACTTACCTCATTGTTTCCATTTGGTTGCTTCTGAAACCAATTGACACTCAAAACCTTTATAAAAAAACCCAAAATCAGTAATCAAAAGTAAGAGTCATAGCGGCAGTGTTGTCGCTAGTTCCAGTGGTGGTACATTAGTGATGGCGGCGGGTTTGGGAGCGCTGAGAAAGAGTGTGGAGGAGATTTTGTGGGTGCATAAATCCCCAAGAGTGGGTGGTGGAGGAGACGATGGCAGTACTGTAAGTTTTGTTGTTGCAAGAAGGAAAAAACATAGAGAAGGGAAGCATTTTTTACGGAAAGAAAAAAATGAAAGGAAAAGAACGGACCAGAAGCTTTCTAGATGGGTAGGAAAAAGACGAAAAAGTCCACACAAAAGTGAGGAAATAAAAGAGAGAGCAAGGGCAAAAACGTCACAACACTATTGTAAAAACAGTAAATTGAGTGTGAATGAACAATGCCGGACGGGTTTCCTTTAGTATATTTATTAATTAATATAACTATTATATAATATATTTTAATTATATTATAATATTGAATGGTAATTATGGAAAAAAAATTTAAAACAAAACTTAGAATGGCCATTCCTCCATTATGAGGAGGGAATGATGATTCAACCAAAATGGGTGAATGTTCATTCTTTTTGAATAATCATTCATTTCTTATAAATCCAACCAAACATTAAACTAGAATTTCATTTCATTCTATTTCATTCATTTCCACCCAACCAAACACATCTTTAGTGTTGTAGGAGATATATTATATCTTTTGTCATGATATGATTTCTAAGAAATTTATATTATCATGTTTAATTGTATATAAGAACCTCTCATAAATTCTCAAAAATAATATATTATTCCATACGAAACACCTTTTTAAAAGACATTCTCAATTTCAACACTAATTTTTATGGAATTTGTGGGTTTGGGAAGCAACATTGTTAACGTTGATCAGAAAGATGAAAATTCAACAAGTAAAAGTGGAACTACTAAAAAATTAATGGCGAAACAAAGATGATCAAGATGGAAAAAAAAAAAAATAGAGAATGTTGTTGGGCTGAAATGGTAACTTGTAAACATTTATTAGGAGAAAGAGAAAAATAGGTCAAGACTTGAGATGAATTAAAATTAATAGGTCAATAGTTTATATAAGTTAATAAATATGTCAAATTACTATTTTTGGCCATAACTTGTCTGGTTATTAACCATAACTTAATAAGTTATTGTCCATAATTCACGGTTTTTATCCATAACTTGTCTGGTTATGAACTATAACTTGACAAGTTTATCCATAATTTATTTAGTTATAAATCATAACTTGACAAGTTATAGCCTATTCATTTTTATAACTAAAAATTAACTTATATATTTTCTTAAACTTTTTATATTAACTTATTTTATACTATTTTTGATTTATTTATTCATTTATTTTAGACGATAATATATAATACTAGCAAATGAATAGAACTAGTTTCAGCAGGAAAAAAAAAAAAAAAAACAAACAAAAAGACAAAATATTGACCGGATCATAAAGCACATTGCCTTTTTATTCTCTTCCACAGTGAAAAAAAAGTCATGATTAAAGTTTAGGTGGACATTTTATTCACGGTTTTTAATTTATGTGTGTTTTTTAAGAGAAAAATATTGTAGTGAGTTGCGAATTATAATTCGAATTATGACATAAATTATCATATCAAATACCCTCTTACTTTTTGTTATTCTAAAAATATTTTGTATGAAAATAGAAATGAAAACGTTTTTAATCTCAGATAGAAATTATTTTTAAAAATACGTTTGGTAGTTTTTTTAAGAGATTGTTTTTAGTATAAAAAAATCTATTAATATCTCTCTCTCTTTCTCTCCACTCGAGAGAGGAGAAAATGGAAATAAAAAATGAAAAACGACTAAAAGTCGTTTTTCATTTCTCTCTCATTTTACACTAAATCAAAAAATCATTTTCATTTTCGTTTTCTATCTTTAATTGTGTCAAATGTCGTTTCTCTCACGTTTTTATTTTTTTCTCAAAAAACGTGAAAAACAAAAATAAAAACAACTACAAACGAAGCCATAAGATATTAACGCGTATATTCAAAAACAAAATAGTTTCACATGTTAAAAAAATATATATTTTAATTGAATACATTTTAAAATATAATCCGAAGAGAAATTAATGAGGAAAACGTGGTACAAGAAAATAAAGAAAAAATAATAGAAACCAAAAGGAAAAAGAACAACAACAAGAAGATGAAGAAGGAAACGTCTGGCAACGTGAAAGACAAAGATAAGGTTTCATTGTCACTCTTTAGATGTTAAAGATTTATAAAGTTTCGATTATGTTAAAGATTTATAAACGTTCCAATTAAAACTTGTATTGTGTGGTCTCTACAAGAGAAATCTTGTTCTCTAAACTAGATAGGTGACTGGACATGGAGTCCTTGGAGCTCAGGGGAGGTGCGGGACAGCTCGAGAGAGGTTGAGTTGGTGTCTCTAGAGGGTCTTCATAAGAGTGGTCAGACCTGGCTCTCTTAACATTATTTTCTTGTGAAATCTAAGCCACTGTAGCTGAAGTAATCTTTCCAGTTATCTTCAGCCTTTTCTCGCCACCCTCAAATACCACTCCGTGCATTTCGCATAGCCCTGGAATCAGACATGGAAACCCAATGTTGCCTTGAGGCTTGTGTGCACAGCTGCACATTTCTTCATAAATCACCTTGCCTACATTGATTTTCTTGCCCTGAAGAATACAATAGAGCAAGATTGCTCTTGTTGGGAATAGTGTCCTGAAAGCATGAGATGTAAAAGGATATTTATTATTTATTTAATAAAATAGTTTATTCATCATTTTATGTGCATATATTTATGAATATTTTATGAATATCAAATAAAATTCCTTGATTATTTATGTAACCTTAAACATGGTATATAAGTGTTATATACGAGAAGATAATGTTTAAGGATAATAATCAAAAGTAATTGTTCATAATGAATTTAATTAAAGTTCAGAATCTTTAATTAAAACATTATAAATACATGTCATTCCCATTTAGAATAGAACGATGTTATCCACACTGTTAATATGGCGAGATATTGAATGAGTGTATTTCGTATAATGAGATTATGTGGAACATGGACGCAGACACAATATGAATTTCTAATAATTTCCGTTAAGCATAGAAATTCTAATTGAGTCTACCGATGGTCATATATAGGATGATCTTAATCCTGAGTTCTTAACAAACTCCTATTTATGGATTTATGTCTTTTGATTTACTCGGTACGGATTCCAAGACCCTGAATCCTATTCCTTGTCTTTTGGAGACATAATGAAATAGGTAGCTGAGAATGTTATAATACGAGATGGAATCCATTCCTTCTTGAGAAAGAAGCAGATAAATAATTCTCTTGAGTGTTGATTCAGTGCTTGGATTAGTAAGAGCGCTCTGGTTCATGAATGTGTTTTATGAATCACTATCCATTAGAGAATCAATGGTACTCAAGGATAAAGATGTTATTAGAGAGGTTAACGGATTCTATTTGACTCTAATTATGAATTATTTATGGAGGATTGTCTATATGTAATAACTATATCAAATGGACACTTCGCAATTTAGAAGTAATTAATGTCTATAATTTCGAGAGTGCAATTCCAAGTTTATAGTGGAGTAACTATTGGAATTAATAGAATTAATTAATTAATTAAAGTGTTTAATTAATTATTAATTTTATTGAGCTCGTAATTATAGGTCCATTAGTCCCCGCGTCGTCCTTGTAATTCTACCGCACACAAAAAGGGCAAAATGGGAATTTTAGAATTACAAATTCTAAAATTAAATTCTCAAGAATAATTAATTGAGAATTAATTATTATTTAAATAATGAGATTATTTAAATTTGAATTTGAAAATATCTAGATTTATCCATTTAAACTTATTTGATAAGTTGTTCAATTTAGAATTCAAATTAATTTAAGTTTGACTTAAATTCAAATTTGAATCTAAATTAAAATTGGACTACTGGATAAAGGATAAAATCTCTTCCTTCCCCATCCGATATAGGTGCCACACATAGGGATAAACCCTAGGAGGGTGGCCGGCCATCAAAAGGTTAAGGGGAAGGGATTTTTTGTTCCAAATTTAAAATTGGAGATAAGGATTTGATTCTATTTTGAAGTTTGACTTCTACTATTTAAATATGAGAAAGATAGAAAATTGTAGATACAATTTTAACATATTTTTCAGCCCTAAAAAGAGGAGTGGCCGAATTTTCTCATAGAGGAAAAAAGAGTGAAAAATATTTTTCTCTAAAAATTCCACATCGTGCATGCGTTGGTGTTTGTGGAAATTCGAATGTTTCAGAAACCTATTTTGTCTCACATGTGCCCACACACACGTCTACATGGAATCAAGGAATTGACGTGGAAGACTTTGGTATTCTAAACACAAAGCTTGGATCTAGGACTGTTCGTGGTCAAAGAAATTCAAGTTATCATCCGAGTCGGCTACCAGGTATTTTTCAGTTGATCCTTGAATGATGTAAATTAATGTGATTAATTTATTCGTGCATAAATTAATATAATCTATAGAGTATCTCAAAAGTTTTATGAAAATTTTTGTTATACACGATCCGCCTTTCCGCTGCGTTTCCGCCACCAAATTCGATTCGACAACCAACAGCTCTATCCTTTGAGACAGTCTCCACAGGAGTGGTGGGCATTAGCCTGAAATTGATGACGTGGTACCAAATCTTTGCTCGAGGCTTCAACTTGTGGCTCGGGAGAGTTTAGGCGCCTCTAGGTGAAATGCTCCATTTTGTCCCTGCTACACAAATTGTGTGCAACACCACCTGTAACTGCCTCTTTGTGATATTTCAAGCGAACTCTGAGTGCTTATCCTCTTCCTCCTCTAACTGGTAGAAGGCATTGATAGCTCGGGGTTCCCATTAGTACCCTAACCTTTCTCACCTCCACAGTTTCTGGCTCATCTTCTGAAAAATTGGCCTGGAATTCTTGGACTAGATTGATTAAAGGATCGTTTGGTTGCTGGCAAAATGTCCTCCAATTGCGGGCATGAATGGTTGAATAGACCAATTCAGGGTAGCCCATGGTAGTGGTGGACTCTAACAAGAAACTCTCTTCAGGGCAAAGCTTTTTCTTCAGCACCACATTTTCATATTTAGCTTGTGCCTCATTACACACGGAATGCCTTACTACTGGAGTTTTCTTTGCTGGTTTTTTCTTCACCGGCTTTTTTGGGTAAAATCAAGATGAAAAACAAGCTTCTAACAACAAGGAAACAGTGAACAGAAGACTCTACCAAGATAGTCGAAAACCACAGCAAACGAAGATTAGGGCCAATTGATTATGAAATAAAGCTGCAAGATTACATGTTGAATGACTCACTGCGCTCCCTTCACCAAAGTTCACACTTCTTGGGGTTCAACAACATTTACCCCAAACTTTGGAGTGTTGCACGCCTGATCTTCATATTACATTAGCTGGTTATTTTCAGTATTTTAGTATTTTAGCTTACCTTGCAAGCTTTGCTGACGTGTATGAAGTAGTTTCAATATTTATCTCTTGTAACCGTGTATATAGGTGGTTTTCCACTATTCACATTAATCATAATAATAGAATTATTCTTTTTCCCAATTCTCTCTGTTATTCGTGATATGGTATCAGAGCCAATTTCTTGCTGCTCAATCTGATTGTTCTTCAATTCATCATCTTCTTCGTTGTTTCAATCCCATTGTTTTTCAATTCATCATCCTCTTTGTTGTTTCAATCCCATCCTTGATTTCTTCCTGGATTCGATCGAAACATTCCAACAATTTTCATGGCTTCATCTGTTTCCTCAGTGATTTCTGGCAAGTCCGCCATTGACGATCCGCTTAGTCCCTATTTTCTTCATCACTCCGACAGCCCAGGCCTCTCGCTTGTGTCTCAGCCATTAACGGGAGATAACTACCCTTCCTGGAGCTGTGCAATGATCATTGCATTATCTGTGAAGAACAAATTAGGTTTCATCGATGGATCCATGATGAAACCAGACGGTACAGATCTCAATCTACTTAATTCCTAGATTATAAATAATAATGTAGTCATTTCTTGAATTTTAAATGCTGTTTCTAAAGAAATCTATGCCAACATTCTATTTTTTGATTCTGCCTGTGAAATATGGCTTGATCTCAAGGAACGTTTTCAACAAAGTAACGGTCCTAGGATTTTTCAGTTGAAACGAGAATTGGTTAATCATGCTCAGGATCAAAATTCAGTGGTTGTGTATTTTACAAAGTTGAAATCTTTGTGGGACGAGTTGAATAATTTTAGGCCTAATTGCACTTGCGGCAAGTGCACTTGTGGTGGTGTAAAAGAACTTAGTCCTTTTTATCAAAATGAATATGTGATGGCCTTCCTCATGGGTTTAAATGAGTCATTTGCTCAGGTTAGGGGTCAATTACTATTACTAGATCCTTTACCACCCATCAATAAGGTGTTTTCCTTGATTTCACAAGAAGAACGCCAGCAAACCATTGGTTTTCATAATGGTACCCACACTGAATCTTCTAACAGTGTCGCTGCCTTTGCTGTTGGAAATGATTTAATTAAGAAACCTAATGGTGGAGGTGAAACCAGTGGGGGAAATAGGTTTCAAAAAAGGGATAGGCCCTTTTGTACTCATTGCAACTTCCATTGACATACCATTGACAAGTGTTATAAGTTGCATGGATATCCACCTGGATTCAAGCCAAAACAAAAAGAACTATCCAAATAACAGTCAAGTTGCTGCTGTTAATCAAGTTTCCACCCAGTCCACAGATGCCGAGAATGCCAATACAGGGGATTTCTTTCAAAATCTCAGTCTAATGCAATATCAACAACTAATGACAATGTTTTCTACACATTTGTCCTCTTCCAACAAAGGAAATGATCCTCAGGATATCTCCACTTCTTATTCCACAGGTATTTGCTTTTCAGTTTCTGTGAATAATGCTTTTTCTTCAGCCAAGACGTGGATTATTGATTCTGGAGCCTCTAGACATATTTGTTCTGTTGCTAGCATTTTTCTGTTTTTGCGACCTCTGAGTAATGCTAAGGTTACACTTCCAGATAACTCTGCAATTCCTGTTCAGTTTTATGGTGATGTAAGGATAAATCCATCTCTCCTTTTGAAGAACGTTCTTTATATTCCTCAGTTTAAGTTTAACTTGATTTCGGTCAGTGTCCTTACAACTGATGCACAACTCATGATTCAATTCCTTCCTGACCAATTCCTCATTCAGGAGGTCCACACCATGAAGATGATTGGCAGGGGTAACAAGAAATGAGACCTTTACATTCTTAATTCTGATCCCCTAAATAAGGAATTGATTAGTGCATGAAAATGCACCCTAAATACTGCTTTTGATTTATATAATATTAAAATATTTAAGCTTTAATTAAGCAATTCCATTATTTTTATTCATAATATTTCTAATTGGAATTTGTCCAGTTTTTGCTTAATTATTTACAGATAAAAAGCATGTAAAAAGCCACACAAAAATAAGCCATGAAAGCCATATTTTCAACCATCCGGAGCCAAGCCATCAGAGAGAGAGCCGAGCCGATTAAGCCGCTAGCTGAGTCGGCCAAGTGCATCATCCCCGTGGGCCCCACCATCCAGCTCTCCCACGTTCCTCACTCTCCCTCTCGTGCGTCACCAACACGCCCATTCCTCAGTAAGCGCGTTCCATCCACGAAGGCATCACCACGCGTCCAAAGTTCCGTCCGCGTGGGTCCCACAGCTGGTCAATGCCAGAGGATAGCCCATTGTTCGTGCGCCACCTGTCTCAGTGGGACCCCAATGTCGGCCAACATCTCTCCATTCTGTCGCGCCAGCTCCGTCCGCCCAATCCGCCCGTGACACGTGGCGTTTTTCTCCTCACTGCCAATCACGTTGCGACACATGTCCCCTTGTGTTGAATCTGAATTTCTCCATCAATATCAGAGGAGATTGGCCCGATTTTTCCCCAAATTAAATATATGATTTCTCCTCATTTATGTGTAATTTTATTTTGTTTCCTTTTCTTTTGTAATTTTCTAGTTTTATAAATTATTTCCTTATTTGACAGGCTCTGAACCCTATAAATAGAGGGGTTGGCCTAAGGTTTGAAGGAGCTTTAAATATTCAGTTTTCTATCGTCTTGCTGTCAGTCTCATATTTTCTCTCTAGAACTTGTGAGAATGTTTTGCAAGATAGGCTAGAGTTTTCTTGGTGAGGTTAGAGATGAACTTCTGTTGAGTGACCCAATTCGGGGTTTTGATTCCTTGTGTTGTAAAGTTCAACATTTGAATGAATTAAATCTCATCTATTTTTCTATTACTTTTCAAAATATTGTGTGCCAATTTTTATATAAGTTCAGTCACGCTTTTCTTATGTAATTCTGTCGTGCAATGTTTTGTCATTCAAATTATTTTACAAATTGTCTTTTACTGCAATATTGTCAAATTGATATATTGTCGATTTTGGATACCTTGTAATAATAATATTTCCGGAGTCAACATAGAGATTTAATTTATTCAGTTCTTTTATTTTGTGAGTCAAAATTGGAATTGGTGAACGAAACATTAGGGATTCTCGACACCTTACCGTTTTTATTATTGAATTTTCTTCATACACATTTTCTCCTTTTTATTTTATTTGCAACAAAAATCTCAAAAAACTCTCATTTTTCTTTAATTCACCTTTCTCTAACACTCTTATTCTGTTAATCATTCTTGTTATTTTGTTATCTCTCTGTGGATACGACCGCCCTTCTATGCTACAATTGACCGCTTGTGAACATCACTTTTTGGCGTTAATCAGGAATCTCCTCAGGAATTTTCTGCTTATGCAAATAAAGTTTCAGTTCAACTTTAGCACAAGAGGCTTGCCCATCCTTCTGTTTCACGGCTTGAAGTTTTGAAAGACAAGCTGCAATATGAAGTTTCCAAGGCTGATTTTCCAGAGCCATGTTATATTTGCCCTTTGGCAAAACAAAAGAGGCTGCCTTTTGTTTCTTATAATAATATACGACAATCCCCTTTTGATTTAGTGCACTTTGATATATGGGGTCCTTTTCATGAGGCCTCTTATAATGGTCATAGGTATTTTTTAACCTTGGTAGATGATTGCACAAGGTTTACTTGGGTATGCTTGCTTAAACAAAAATCTGATGTAACCTCTATTCTTCCAAAATTTTTCAATATGATAGCAACTCAGTTTGATTCTGCTATTAAAGAATGTCGATCTGACAATTCCAAAGAGCTTGCTTTTACTGATTTCTTTGATGCTAAAGGTGTGCTACATCAGTTTTCTTGTGTTGACAGGCCCCAGCAAAATTCTGTCGTGGAGAGGAAACATCAACATTTGTTGAATGTTGCTCGTGCACTATATTTTCAGTCTCAGGTTCCACTTCAGTTTTGGACTGAGTGTGTTTTGACGGCTGCCTTCTTAATCAACAGGACTCCTTTGCCTTTGCTTCAACACAAAACTCCTTATGAGGTTCTTTATCATTCCTCTATTGATTATACCTTGTTTCGAGTCTTTGGCTGTCTAGCTTTTGCATCTACTCTTCCTGTTAATCAGAGTAAGTTTCATGCAAGAGCTCGTACTTGTGTTTTTCTAGGGTATCCTATTGCCATTAAAGGTTATAAACTCTATGATATCCAAACTAAATAGATTTTCATTTCCAGAGATGTTGTTTTTCACGAACATGTCTTTCCATTTCATTCCATCATTCCGGCAGAAAATTTGATTGACCTTTTCCCTGACCTTGTGTTACCTACACCATCGCCTGACAATCTCTCCACAAATCAGCCGAGTTCTCCTTCTCATTCCTCTGTTCCAACATCCACCATAGATCCTATTTCCTCTGACTTGCCTTCTCGGAAGTCTTCTAGGCAAATCAAACCACCCTCCTATCTTTGGGATTTTCACTGTAACCTTTTGACTCATACCGACTCCAAGGTTTCTGGTTTCTCTAGTCCTCTATATCCTCTTTCCAACCATGTTGGTTATGATGCTCTTTCTCCCTCTTATAAACAACTTGTCCTCACAGTTGCCACTCAAGTTGAGCCTCAGTTTTATCATCAGGCGGTGAAATATCCTGAATGGCGGGCTGCCATGCAGGTTGAGTTAACTGCTATGGAACATAACCATACTTGGTCTGTTGTTTCTTTGCCTAAAGACAAGTCATCTATTGGCTACAAGTGAGTTTATCGCATCAAATATAATTCAAATGCATCCATAGAGCGGCATAAAGCTCATCTTGTAGCCAAGGGCTACACTCAACAAGAAGGAGTAGACTTCTTGGATACCTTTTCTCCCGTTGCCAAGTTGATTACTGTCAAGTTGTTACTGGCCTTGGCCGCTTCTCAACATTGGCATTTGACTCAGTTGGATGTGAATAACACTTTCCTCAACGCCGATCTCTTTGAAGAAGTTTATATGGATCTTCCGTTGGGATATCACAGCAAGGGGAAGTTTTCTGGACAAGGGTCCAAATTGGTTTGCAAACTTCACAAGTCCATTTATGGCCTTAAGCAAGCTTCTAGGCAATGGTATTCCAAGTTTTCTAATGCCTTGCTTCAATTCGGCTTTCATCAATCTAAGTCTGATTACTCACTTTTCACCAAAGGTTGTGGTTCATCTTTTGTCGCCTTATTGGTGTACGTCGACAACATTATCATTACAGGTCCTAACCTTAAAATCATTGATTCTTTGAAGCTGTTTTTGCACAGCCAATTCAAGCTCAAGGACCTGGGTGCTTTAAAGTTTTTCCTTGTTCTTGAGATTGCTCGATCATCCAAGGGCATTGTTTTGTCTCAGCGGCAATACACTCTCCAGTTACTTGATGATACCGGATTTCTTGCAGCTAAGCCGACCAGTATTCCCATGGATCCTAAGTTGCAGCTTGCCTCTAGCACTGGAGACCCTCTTGAGGATGCTTCTTCCTATCAAAGACTTATTGGTAGATTGTTTTATCTCTCTCTTTCCAGGCTTGATATTACTTTTGCTGTTCACAAGCTTAGTCAGTTCTTAGCTTGTCCTCGAGTTCCTCACCTTCAAGCTACTCATCACTTGTTGCGATACCTTAAATCTAAGCCTGGTCAAGGATTATTCTTCTCCTCTACTTCTTCACTTCAATTGAAGGCTTTTTCTGATTCTGATTAGGCTGCCTGCTTGGATTCCCGGAAATCCATCACTGGTTTTTGTGTGTTCCTAGGTGACTCATTGATTTCCTGGAAGTCCAAGAAACAAACTACTGTTTCTCGGTCATCTGCTGAAGCTGAGTATAGGGCTTTAGCTGCCACTGTTAGTGAACTTATATGGTTGAAGCAATTGTTGGCAGATCTCTCTTTTCCTGCTATCGATCTAGCGGTTATTTTTTGTGATAATCAAGCAGCAATTCATATTACTTCTAATCCAGTTTTTCACAAGCGCACCAAGCATATCGAAATTGATTGCCATTTTGTTCGTGACAAACTCACTGAAGGCATTATCAAGCTTTTGCCTATTCATTCCCAGCATCAACTTGCAGACATTTTTACTAAACCGCTACCATTGTCCTTGCTTTTTCCTCTGTTGTCCAAGATGGCTATAAAGGACATTTATAGTCCATCTTGAGGGGGCGTATTACATTAGCTGGTTATTTTCAGTATTTTAGTATTTTAGCTTACCTTGCAAGCTTTGTTGACGTGTATGAAGTAGTTTCAATATTTATCTCTTGTAACCGTGCATATAAGTGGTTTTCCACTATTCACATTAATCATAATAACAGAATTATTCTTTTTCCCAATTCTCTCTATTATTTGTGATACTTCACAATGCTTTGGGGGTTTCTGCTAGAGCGCAAATCTGAACTTGCTCTTCCTTCACGTTGTGTGGAATAACTTTGGGTGTTTTTCGGATATGGCCGGTGGGGTCTGGATTTATATGAGGTGTGATGAAATTTGATGTGAAAGTGGGAGGAGGAGATCGTTAGCGGTGAAATGGGACCAAAGGGTTTGTGGGGAATATGGGCGTGCGGCCACTTGGCTTCTTCTTATTTTATTTTATTTTTGTTTCATTTCATTTTTTTTATGGCATCGCACTAACGCTATAGCATTGTCGTAGCATTTCTGTAGCATAACTGAAATTGAAAGCTGATTATTGCAACATAAGCTTTGCATCGTCAAACTCTCCCCTGTTAACAAAAACTTCTCTATTTTATAGAAAAAATTTTTGAATTAATTATGACTTAAATTCTTCAAACCATTTCAAGCATATTCTTATGTGTTTTTAGCTTTCAAAATGTAAATCTTGGTTCAGGTTTCTTTAGATTATGTAAGGTGAATAATACATTCACGAGTGAAATAAAATCCGATAATTTATCTTATCTTACAAGTAATATAAGAATGATGGGAGACTTATGAACCTATAATTTCAAGCTCTAATAAAATTAATAATTATTTAAACTTTTTAATTAATTTATTAATTTTAAAAGTTACTCCGCTAAAAGTTTAAAATTACACACTCGAAATTATAAACATAATTTACTTCTAAGGACTTAAAATGTTCATTTGATATAGTCACTACATATAGCTCGATCCTCCATAAATAATTCATAATTAGAGCTAGATAAAATCAATTAACCTCTCTAATTACATCTTTATCCTTGAGTATCATTGATTCTCTAATGAATTATATATTCATAAAACACATTCATGAATACGAACTCATTACTCATTCAAGTACCGAATCAACCCTCAAGAGAATTATTTATCGACTTTTTCAAAAAAGAATGAATGGATTCCATCTTGTATATTAGCATTCTCGGTTACTCATTTTATCATGTACCCAAGATACAATAAATAGCAATTAGGATCTCAAAATCCGTACTGAGTAAGTCAAAAAACAAGAATCCACAAATAGAAGTCTACTAATAACTCAAGATTAAGATCATTCTATATATGACCATCGGTAGACTCAAATTTGATTTCTATGCTTAACAGAAATTATCAGAAATCAAATTGTGTCTATGACTCAGTTATACATAATATCATTATGCATAATACACTAATTCAATATTCCTCTATATTAATGATGTGGATAACAACATTCCATTATTCATGGAAATAACATGTATTAGTAATGTTTTAATTAAAGATTTTAAAACTTTAATTAAATTTATTACGAACATCGTTTTGATTATTATCTTTAAATATTATCCTCTTATATATAATACTTATATACAATATTTAAGGTTACATAAATAATCACGGAATTTTTAATGATATTCCTAAAGTATTCAATAATACATACACATAAATAATAAATATATTTTATTAATTAAATAATTAAATATCTTTATTACATCTCATGCTTTAAAGACACATTTATCAACATACGATCTATAGATTGATGAGAATTCTCGGACCTAGAAGGTCGAGAATAAGGATGATGGCGAGAAGGGAATGTCGTGGATGATTTCTCATGCTCATATTGGATTGGAAGTATTGGAATTAGAGGGCTGTGAAGTATTAGAATGGTCGGAGGACATGTTAGCATCACTAGGAGGTTTGCTAGAAAATGGTCCATGGAGGACACGTTAGAATCACTAGGAGGTTTTGGAGAACTAGAAAAAAGAGGGATTTCATGGATGTGCAATCTCAAAAAGATAATTGAGAACATCTCTTTTTGGTTTGCTAGAAAATGGGATTCCATGGATGGGAACACAAATAACGAGGTTTCAAAACGTTTTTTGTTTTGTGAAAACATTTTTATTTTCATTTTGGAATCATTCATAATATGTTTGGTAGTTTTATTTTGAAATTGTTTTCAAGAAGATTTGGAGAACTAAAACATGAATAATATTTAAAATAATAAATATGTTCAAAATATTAAAAATATTAAATAAATTTATTATTAAATATATCTAAAATAAAATAACTTATATATATATATGTATCAAGGACTTTTTTTTACGTGCAATCTCGAAAAGATAATAATAACAGTCAGGATGACCATCTCTTTTGAGTTGGTCGGGGATTTCAGCATCAACACGGCCAAGACGATTTGGAAGAATAATTGATGGATCGGAATGCCAAAAGCCTTGAGCACAAAAAACATATTTATCCCAACTAGAAGGTTCAGAAAAATCAAAGTAAGAAAATAAATGCCAATTGCTATGCGGATGAAAGTAGTAAAAGATGGATTGAGCATCAACTAAGTCATAAACCTTCAATGGAATTCACCAAATAGGCACATGAAAGAATACGAAAACTAACATACGAAAGTTGAAAAAGGCAAATTTGAAGAGTTGGAAAGAAATCAAGAATCAAAGATGGAAGAGGGAATCTGAGAACTCGAAGGTGCTCAATAGAGAAAATACCGTCTTTGAGATCAATGGATTCACTAGTAATTAAGTCGGCAGAATCATGAAAAGTCAAAAGGGGCGACATTCACAGGAATCTAACACTCGAGACGGAGACTTTCAAAAGAAAAATCAGACCCAGACATGATGCAATTAAAAAAAAAATTGAAGCTGAAAGTATTGAAGAAAACAGAGAATCAGAAGAGAAATTTGTTGTTTTCCTTTTAAATTTAGAAAATTTCCAAATTTATAAAAAAAAAAAAAAGGACTAATGTGGGGATAAGAATTGAACCAATTCAAAATGACGTTGCATAAGTCAAGAACAAATGACGATGTTCCAACTAAAAGAAGAAAGAACTCTGAAGCCACATGGAAGATTAAATGAGAAGTGGAAACTTCTGAACTGAATTCATAAGCTTGGAAATGAATTTCAGAACAGAAGCTCAAATCAGAGAAATAGAAGTCTATAAATACCAGTACCCCAATAGAGGAGGGAATTTTTTTTTCACATTTCTGTAATTTTACTAGAATTTAGAGTGAAAAAGTTTTAGTGAGAGAAAAAGATCAATTCTTGAGAATTTAGAGAGAAGAATTCTTGAGAATCAAGAAAGTTTTAGGGTTAAGACAAAATTTGACTCCAACAATACTTAATTATAATTTTTTTTTACTGATTAAAAAATTTTAAAATCATTTTGGCATGTTAAACTCTTTAAAAACAAAACTAAAAAGAATTATCTTTGAATTTCAAAATTTTATGTTTATTCTGCTAAGGATTAATTATGATTTAGTTAAGTTCAAACTGTTATTACTTTTATTTGTTAATGACGAGCTCTTTTTTTTTTTTTTTTTTTAATTTAGTGACAATTTAGATTTGCTTAATAAATTGAGATTTCAGATTTTCTTTTTGTTGAGTCCATGTTTTGTCCTAGAGTTCTCAATTTGTTGTTGCTTAGTACTATAATCTCTAATAGTTTTATTTGACAATTCCGAAAATTTTCAATTGTTTCTTGGCCTTAACACGTTTTATTTCAATTTCTTATTTTTTTAAATTGTTACTTGATGCTTGGTTAACTAGTTCTTCTATCTCTTTTTTATTAATCCGAATATGCTTTTTTTTTTTTTTTTTTTTTTTTTCTTATATACTTGGTTGGTGCCACACTTACTTTGGCAATACGTTTCCTCTGCGTCTTTAAACAAATTTCCAGCAAACTTTTGGCCATGTGTTTTGCACCTCTCAGAAGGAAATTTACAAATATGTTTCATAATAAAGATTGTACGTATGAAGCAAAGCCAACAGATCTTGAACAAACCTTATTTGTAGGAAGCACAATTTCATTGAGCAAAATTCTTCAAGTTCTACAGGTTCGGCTAACAGAATGACCCAACACATAGACTTAGTCTTGTTCGTTTAACGAATTCGAGTTGAGATATGACATTTTTTTAATTAGACTTATTTTATTATGGTATGCTTAGCACGTCCTTCAAGGATGATTACTCCTCCAACTTGCATCACTAGTTCCAACCAATTAATATTTCACAAGTCTAATGTAACTTTTACAACTTCAACATTTGAAGTTTGTAAGTTTCAATGTATAAAATTAACTAGTTGTCATTTTTTTTTTTTTTTTTTAATTCACAAGTCTACGTAATTTATGTAACTCCATTTAAAATTTGCAAATTAAAATGTAAAATCACACATTATCATATTTATGGCATGATGTCAATTTTTCCATCGACGCTATAAAAGTTTCTGTAATTTCGCAAATGCACCAATCGAATAACAAACAAATTGACGAGAAAAGCGTCATTCTCGCTAAGATTGTTTAACTTATTAATTATCGAAATTAACTAATCCTAGAATTATTTGAATCAATCAAAATAAAATTGAGTTGAATAGTAAAGAGTAAAGAAAACAAATTGAAACTAAAAGGTGAACAAGTGATAATATTAAATGAATACAAAGTACCAGAGTAGGTGTGTTCACGTTCAATCCGATTGAGAGGGGTTTTGCATTGATTTGCGAATGGAGCATTTTTCAATCAGTAAAATTCATTTAATAAACCTAAAATACAAGATATAAAGGGCGCGTTTGTGTTGGTCTCCAAATCGAATTTGGTTGCAGAAGCGTGGCGGAGAGGCGGATCGTATATAATAAAAATTTTCATAAAACTTTTGAGATACTCTATAGATTATATTAATTTATACACGAATAAATTAATCTCATTAATTCATTTATTAAGAACTCAATTAGGAAAAATACCTAGAGGCCGACTCGGTTGATAACTTGAGTTCTTTGACATCGAACAATCCTTGCTCCAAAGCTTTGTGTTTAGAAAACCAATGTCTTCCATGTCAATTCCTAGAATCCACGAAGACGTGTGTGTGGGCACACATGAGACAAAACGGGTTACAATAAGCACTCGAATTTCCGCAAACACCAACGCATGCACGATGTGAAATTTTTGGAGAAAATTTTTTTTCCTTTCTCTCTCTCTTGAGAATTTCGGCAAGCCTTAACTTGTAGGGCTGAAAAATTGTTTCAAAAATTGTATTCATAATTTTCTATCATTCTCATATTTAAAGAGTAGAAGTCAAACTTCAAAAAGGAATCAAATCTCTATCTCTAAGATAATGCTTGTTAATTATCTCTTATTTGAATTTAGAACAAAATCTCCTCTTATCCTTATCCATTATGGCCGGCCACCTTAGGGGATCTTCATCCCTATGTGGCGCCAATTTGCAGATAGGGAAGGAAGAGAAAATCATCTTTTATCCTGTAGTCTAATTTTGACTCAAATTCAAATTCCAATTTAAGTCAAACTTAAATTAATTTAAATTCTAAATTGAACAACTTATCAAATAAGTTTAAATGGATAAATCTAGATGTGTTCAAATTAAAATTTAAATAATCACATTATTTAAATAATAATTAATTATCAATTAATTATTTTCGAGTATTTAATTTTAGAATTTCGTAATTCTAAAATTCCCATGGTTCAGGGATTCGAATCATGTGATTTGAATCATTTTCGATTTACGTGTATTTTTTGTGAGAGAAACCACTGTAGCGAACCACGAATCATGATTCGAATCGGGGGACGAATCCCCCAACCAAACATCCCCTAGGACGACGCGGGGACTAATGGACCTATAATCCCGAGCTCCAATAAAATTAATAATTAATTAAACCCTTTAATTAATTAATTAATTCTATTAATTCCAGTAGTTACTCCACTATAAACTTGGAATTGCACTCTCGAAATTATAGATATAAATTACTTGTAAACTGTGAAGTGTTCATTCGATATAGTCATTGCATATAGATCAATTCTCCATAAATAATTCATAATTAGAGCTAGGTAAAATCCGTTAACCTCTCTAATTACTTATTTATCCTTGAGTACCATTGATTCTCTAATGGACAGTGATTCATAAAACACATTCATGAATCGGAGCTCCTACTGGTCCAAGTACCGAATCAACCCTCAAGAGAATTATTTATCTACTTCTTTCTCAAGAAGGAATGGATTCCATCTCGTATAATAACATTCCCGGCTACCTACTTCATCATGTCTCCAAAATACAAGGAATAGGATTTAGGGTCTCGGAATCCGCACTGAGTAAATCAAAAGACACAAATTCATAAATAGGAGTTTGTTAAGAACTCACGATTAAGATCATTCTATATATGACCATCGGTAGACTCAATTAGAATTCTATACTTAACGGAAATTATTAGAAATTCATATTGTGTCTGTGTCCTTGTTCCACATAATCTCATTATGCGAAATACACTCATTCAATATCTCGTCATATTAATAGTGCGAATAACATCGTTCCATTCTAAATGGGAATAACATGTATTAATAATGTTTTAATCAAAGATTCTGAACTTTAATTAAATTCATTATGAACATTACTTTTTGATTATTATCCTTAAACATTATCCTCTCGTATATAATACTTATATACAATGTTTAAGGTTACATAAATAATGATGGAATTTTCATTGATATTCATAAAATATTCATAAATATATGCACATAAAAATAATAAATAAACTCTTTTATTAAATAAATAATAAATATCTTATTACATCTCATGTTTCTAGGACACCATTCCCAACAGTTTGGAACTCGTTTCAAAATAATTTTGTTTTTTGTATGAAAATAAAAATAAAAATATATTCAATTTCAAATTATTTTTAAAAATACGTGTGGTAGTTTTATCAAGAGATTATTTTTAGTATAAAAAAATATATTAATGTCTCTATCTATTTTTCTCTGTTCAAGAGAGAAGAAAATAAAAAAAATAAAAAACGACTAAAAGTCATTTTTTATTTCTTTCTTATTTTACATTAAATGAAAAAATTATTTTTATTTTTATTTTTTATCTTTATTATATCAAACGCTTTTTTAAAAATATTTTTATTTTTTTCTTAAAAAATATAAAAAATAAAAACGGGATCAATTCTCAATAAAAACATTATAAGCATTTCATAGGCACTTCATATGGTCTGGGCCTGGGCCATGACCGGGTAATGGAAGATCTGACCCAACCTGACTGACCCCTACCACCTTCCCAAAACGGCTTCTAGGGTTTTAGACGCTTTAACTCTCTCGTTCTGATCGTTTTGGGGTTTAGAGAGAGATTATTCTGACATTCTCTCTCTCTCTCTCTCTCTCTCTCTCTCTCTCTCTAGCTAAATCACAGAGCTCTTTGTCGTTGTTTCCCATTCTCCGCTTCTTTCTTCTGTTCTCAGCAGAAGCCAAGAGGAGACGAAAGTGCAGCAAAAATGGCGACCCTTGTTCCTCCAGCCCCCGAGCAGAAGAGCAAAGAGGATGAGAAAGTTGATTACTTCAATCTTCCTTGCCCCATTCCCTACGAAGAGATCCATCGCGAAGCTCTCAGTTAGTTCTCGTTATTTTCATTTTTATATTTGTATCTATTTTTCTTTTTTGGCGAAGAAATGGTGATTAGCTCTCGTTATTATGAAATCTGTATATATGTGTGTGTGTGTGTGTGTGTGTGTGTGTGTGTGTGTGTGTGTGTGTGTGTGTGTGTGTGTGTGTGTGTGTAGAATAGACGGATTTTTCGTAGATTGAAAGATTTTGTTTTCATTGGGGGTAATTTCAATAAGGAAAAGTAGAACTTTTCTTCTCTGGTAGTAGCAAATTGGAAAGAGGATGATCAGTTTGTTGCCCTAATTCTGTGTTTGCGTGGATATGAAGAGTGTCAAAGGGATGGTTAATTTAGGCTGTGTTTGGGAAGGAGGAATGAAAAAACGAAGGAAAGAAATGAGGAAAATTGGCGAGGAAGGGATTCCTTCTTCTGATCGCTCTATATTGAAAGAGATCAAGATTGAGGTTCTTTTGAAGAATTCAAAATCATTCAACCAATCATTTCCCTCCTCTTTTTTCTGAAACGAACATAGTCCCCAAATCATTCCACTAATCCTGTCACTCCTATCCGTCCTTTCAATTTTCCCTCCTACAGAACAAGCTCTTAGAATCAAAAGGAGTTGAATTGCTAACGATGTAAATTGTAATTGTTTCGTTTTGTTTTTTGTTGGTAGTGAAGACCGAAGAGCATGGTGAGTCTGTGAAGTTAATAATGTGTTTGTGTGTGGAATTGAACAGTGTCCTTAAAGCCAGAACTTTTCGAGGGGATGCGCTTTGATTTTACCAAAGGATTGAATCAGAAATTCTCACTCAGTCACAGGTCATCATTTCGTGTTTTCTCCGCATGTACTTTGTTGGATTTGGTTTAATTCTGAAATTTGAAGTACCAATACTGATGATGGTTATATTCTGTGAAACCCGAAATTAGTGTGTTCATGGGGCCAACAGAGGTTCCTTCCCAGTCTTCTGAAACTATCAAAATCCCAACTGCTCACTATGAGTTTGGGGCTAATTATATAGACCCAAAGGTAACTGTCTCTCTTATTTAATTCTCTCTTTTTGGGCCTTCTTGTTTTCGAAAAAGAATTTATTTGAATTGCCTGGTGAGAATGGTTTTCACTTACCATGCAGTTGATGCTTTTTGGAAGAGTATTAACCGACGGGAGGTTAAATGCAAGAGTGAAGTGCGATTTGACTGAAAATCTTATTATGAAGGCCAATGCACAGGTACTCGATTTTAATGAATTTCTGACGGTGGAAGTTTGTCGCGTATAAGCTAGTTGATTAACTTTTCTTGTATGCTTTTCCAGCTCACAAATGAGCCTCATATGTCGCATGGCATGGTCAACTTTGATTACAAGGTCAGAGATGTTACTTTAAAAGCATGTTTGTATTTCTTATTCTTATTTTATGAAAGATGAAGCCAGAGGGTTGAACTATTTCAAATGGTCTGTAAGGTTGTGTTTCAGTTTTAAGAAATATGCAGTCATGAACTCATGAGATTTTAGTTAATTTTATTTATTTATTTTCAACTAGCCCATCTATTATGTTAGAAACAGTTACTTTTGATAGATTTTTACACAAACCATTGTATGACATGAATGGTATTTCCCATTCCTAAATTAACTTTTTCCCCACCTTAAGAGTTGAGTAAAAAAGCTAAGCAACATTCTTCTCAGTATCATATCTCAATTTTCTGCTGTAGATGTTCCCTTTTAATTAATCTCAAGTAGGATCTTATTGCTTATAATACACATATCATCAAATAAGCAATTGTAGTTGGTCGCAATTGAATGTTTTCAAAAAAAATTAGGGCCGTGAACTCAGAATCATTTATATGAACAAATGTTTTTACAAAGAGAATGGTTTGATTGAAACAATTAAACAGTTCATGAGGATGTTTGCTGCAGTTGGATGTCCAAGGGTGTATTTAACACTACAACCTTCCAAAATGAGTGAGCTTAATTTATAAACTGAATTATGAAACTAAGCAATAAAATTGAGCTCAACTATTAGGTTTTAGTGGGTATCATTTTTTTCTCACAAACAAATTACCGTTGATTCTTCGCATTCCTCAAGTGTGAATGTGACTGGCATTTGATTAAGAGAACTATCGGAAACTAGCTTTCTCTGTAATATTTGGGTTCCTTTAATGTCATGTTAATGGTGATGATTTCTATGTGAATCCATTTTCAGTGGGATTTTTCCTCGTCCCAAAATTATTCTTCTTTAAGATCTCTTGTTTGCTATTGTTTACTTAGTTCTGGTACTGTTCCGAATTCTATTTCTAATTTTTTTGTACAGGGTAGAGACTACAGGACACAGTTTCAATTGGGGAACGGTGCATTATTTGGGGCTAGCTACATTCAGGTTAGCACTCTGCTTAACTTATGATATATTGATAACGTCGATGGTCTAAACAATATTTTCACCAACTCTCTTGTGAGGTTTGATGAAACTGACCATAATTGTGCGTGTCTAAATTCTGTTAATGCAAAGAATTTTGGTACTTACAGGTTCCTCATGCTGTTGCACAATTCATTCTTTTTTTTTTTCTCTTTCCCTTTTGCAAAGAAATTTTTGACTGACTTCACCTTGCATGAGTGCCAAGTCTAACAATTTTCTTTTATATAAGGGAAATTTCTTTAATGAATAAAAATAACAAGAAAAAGGGAAAAATGAAGGACGATGCTCAAGCATGCAACTTTAACTTGGTAGTTTTTTGTTTTAAAGTATTTGCACTCAAATTTAATAGGGTGTTGAGTTTGGAGGCAAGGGCAGAATCTCTCTTTTTAATCTTTATACATTGCCTCTTCCAAGTTAAACTTCTTGCGGATTAGGTTCTTTACACCTTTGATAGGCAATTAAACTCCAGGTCCCAATTTTTTTGACAACCATCAGATCTAATTGACGACTTCAGAATCCTTGAAATCAGCTGCCGCCTAAAAAATTCTTGCAACACTTAATCAACAACCCTGCAACTTCGGGCCGTTTGATCACAAGTTTATAATCTTAGTGCCAATCGTAGATGACGGAAGAATACAGGGGATGCTTCCTAACTTGTCAGAAATTGTTGTGAATGAATTACCTATAGAATAATAGAGAGAATGAATAATGGTAATTTATTCCAAGTGTCAACATAAATTGTGACAGATGCAGGTCTTGATAATTGATCATGATCCATTTATTTTTTGCGTCTTATTGTTTCTACAATTATGATTTTGTTCAATTCCTTTGGTAATGCACTTTTCCTTTTCTTCTCTTCTTTTTTGGGGAGTGTGGAGTTGGGGTTGTAACTGTTGAGTGTATTTGTTTTGGGCTGCTTCGTTTGTGTTTTGCTGATAAGCATGATTTTGTAGGTTTCTTGATGACCATGAATTAGTGGCCCTTCTCGTCTCTCTTTTCCTCTTTTTCTTTCCTAAACAAAAGAATATGTATTGTTTTTCAGAGTGTGACTCCTCATCTTTCTTTGGGTGGTGAAGTATTTTGGGCTGGTCAGCACAGGAAGTCTGGTATTGGGTATGCTGCTAGATACAACACCGACAAGATGGTATATCTCTTGAAGCTTTATATGGTTGTCCTGGGTATCTCAGTGATATTTGTTATTTTAGTATTCACTTCTCCACTGAAGAAAAATTTGCTCGGTAGTAAGTGATTCTGCCGTGTCATTTTTTATATGTTGTTGATATTTTTTCTTAACCGTACACTAGGCATCTGGTGCTTCATACTTCATACCTCATACTTCATACTTGAGTATTCCTGAAGATATATTATTTTTTAGTCTGTTTTCAAATGCATTTGATCATTCATTATTGCTTCAGTATCGAGTCATGACAATTTGGTTTTTGCTTTCTGTTTTGCAGGTTGCCACGGGGCAAGTTGCTAGCACAGGAATGGTTGCTCTTGGCTATGTTCAAAAAGTATCCGAGAAGGTGAGTAAATCTATTTGCAGATGAAAATGTGACAATTTGCTATCAAGCTTTGTCTCATACTTTGTTTTTCTCCCTTGCACAGGTTTCTCTAGCATCAGACTTCATGTACAACTACATGTCAAGGGAAGTCACAGCTAGTTTTGGTTACGATTATATCCTTAGACAGGTGCTTTTTTCTAATCATATATTGCTAACATTCATGCTTTTAGCTGTTTTGCCTTTTATTGTATGTTTATGTTATGAGGATGATGCATGTCAAAACTTGGTCCTAAGTTTAATTTTAGCTTTTTTTCCCCCTGAACTTTAGCAACTCTTGCAAAATTTGCCCCTTGATTAAATTTTTTACTTCCGTTATTGCTGTTGGCCGCCATTTATGAACCTCCAAAGGTGACTAGGTCAAGGAAATTAAGTGGAAAGTTAAAAGGATAACTCCAAAAAAAAGTATAACTCCAGCTGTGTAATTTCACTTTCATGTGACTGTATGAGGAGGAGCTAACAGAGTAATTCTTTACTAAATTATTCAAACAACACTCATTCTTTGTGTAATACCTGTTATTTATGTTAAAAATCTTAACATAAGGAGTTCTTTGGCATTGCTCGTTTATTATAACTCAAATTAATATGTACTGAAAGCCTAAAAGTAGTTGTCTTCAAGTGGTTGGGAACTGGGTTCTTGTGATATAGTCTAGCTGCTGATGATTTGAGCACTTGGGATAACTCCTCTTTTCTTTCTTGATAAGAAATGCAGGATCTACATAGTCTCGATTATTTCATTTTGTCTTTGTTGTATTTCAAAGCTGCTATATTTTGCCTTGGAGGGTTTAATTGATATTGCTTCTTGTTGATAGTAATATGGAATCAGAGTGCCTTTTTAACAAAATCGTAGTACTAATTGTAATTTCGTAGTGATTTATGCAATTGATTTTGGGCTGGATTTGTGCCTGTGTTCTGCTTAACTCTTCTTATCACTGACAGTGCCGTCTTAGAGGAAAGATAGATTCCAACGGGGTCGTGGCTGCCTTTCTGGAAGAACGACTAAATATGGGTCTTAATTTCATACTTTCTGCAGAGGTGAGTTTAATCAATAATTTTATATTCCTTACACCTGCAAATTAGCAAACCGTCTTTTTTAAGGTCCTTCCACCTTCGAATCCTAGCCGGTTGAGTTGCCATGTTCCACTGCACGCAAAACTAACTGCGAACACATAGGGAGAGCAGATTAGTGCGGTGCTTAGATAATTCCATTAACAAAAAGCTCTCTTAAATTTATTATGCCTTGCAGCTAGATCACAAAAAGAAAGACTACAAGTTTGGGTTTGGATTGACTGTTGGGGAGTAGATTGGAAGAGGAGGACCAAATGATGTTCTTTTTTTATCTTTATTTCGTTTTAGTGTCGCCGGCGATAAAGCAAGTTCTTCTGCATTGATTTTTCCTGTGTTGAGTAGATTCTCAGTTTTTACTTTTGTAATATGAGCAACATTATTTCTGGGCAGCATTTATGGCTGCCACTCTTCTAGTTTTACCATTGATGGATTTTGCCTATACAATTACGGAATGTTATTTTAGAATAATGCAGATTGGATTCGTTAGCGCCGTATTCACCTTCAATTAGAACATGTATTTCTTATGAAGATTATGAACTTTACAATGCTACTTTGGCAAAATATGATATGGAATATATATATATATATATATATATATATAATTCTCAGGACATCGTATTGTATTGTTTAATAACATTATAATAATGTTTAGTGATATTTATAATTTAATACGAGATTCGAAATTAATAAAATATGAATTGTGATTTCTAATGCGGAATAAAATTTATGTACTAAACCGTATTATACAATTTAACTTAAAATATCATATTAAAAATATATAAAATATTTCATAAATATTAAGGTCGGGATTGGGTTTTAAGACTTGACGTTGGGGTTGAGTTTTGAGGTTGGGGTGATGTTGAATTTATATTTTTTCAAAATTAAATTTTAACCTCTTAACTTTTTGAAATGTATATTTTGACCTCTTTTAACTTTTTCAAAATTATATTTTTACTCCTTAAATTTTTTTTTAAAAATTACAAGTTGACCCCATTTTCAAATTTTTTTGCAAGAAGACCCCTTAGCGACTCTACTTGCTCCCTTGCTTCCTCCAAATGTTGGGTTTGTGACGAGATTAGAGTTGAATTAGGTTATGATTATGTTTAAATTTTATCTTATTACAAACTAATTCATAAATAGATTACACTGGTAAAAATAGTGTAATGTTCAATAATACTACCAATTAAACACTGTAGTGTATAAAAATTATACAATGCAATACAATATTATACGATACAATACAATACAATACAATGCGGTGCACTAAACATGCTCTTATTGAATTGCTTCTTGTGCTTGTCGAACAAAAAAAACAAAAACAAGGAAAGGAGACAAATAATCGTCAGTGCATAAGTTTGAATTTTTACCCTTTACTCTTAATTAATATTTTTTGAGTTAAATAACTATATTAGTCAAAAAGATATTAATTTATTATTAAAAAAATATTAATTAATTGTAAGGGTTGAAATTCAGACTCATGCACTTTAAGAGTTAATTTAACAATTTTCTCTTAAGGGACTTTCTCTGGTATTCCTTATTTTGTAAGAACATCGATATTTTCTATTTATCAGCCTTCGGATCTGTACTAAATCGGGTCAAAAGTCAACTTATAAAGATAAAGTAATATAAATCTAACGGTAAATAAGCAGGGAATACCAGTATTCCCCTAAAAAAGAAAAAACCAGATAAATTCCCTTCTCTTAAAAAAATCACTTTACAAATCATGCAATCAAAGGATTTTTAGATGGAGAAAAAAAAAATCACTTTTCAAATCAAGCAAGCAAAGGATTTTTAGATGTTAGGTAAATTTGGATTCCCTAAAGATGTTCCTAAAATGTCATAACGTGGCTATTACTATTATTATTATTATTTTGAAAAAAATTATATTTAATATAATTGTTATTGTAATCATTATATAACTCTTCGTCATCAATTAATTTTAGGATTTAACAGTCAATTTTGGGATTGGTAGTCCTAATAATGTTATTTACGTGCGCGTACTTGTGCAGATTCTTCAACAAATTGGGCATTAATTTCATTACTGTGGCCTGCCTAATATCATTAACTGCATTGTCTCAAAAAATAGATAAATAAATAAAAGGAAATAAAAAAGTCGACCGTTGTCATTACCATTACGTTAGTCTAATTTGGTTTTGAGATTTATTTATTTTTTTTTAAGAAATTTCATTTAAACAAAAACTGAGAAACATAAACCCTGTTAATAATCCATTAGAGGTACAGACGCACACCGTGAGGTCCGAAAATAAGAGAAAATATCGACACACTAATAATGAGCACACATAAGGCTCTAATTGATAAAACTCCTCCCATCGAAATAGACTTTCGAGCTATGGATAGACGAATCGCCAACCTCCATAAAAAGAGGATATTATCAACACAATATAGAAAAAAATTCTAACCGGACCAAAAAATCCATACAATTGGGAAGCATACAAACGGGCTTAAGCCTATGACCGAAAACTGGCAAGGAACAACAAAATAAAAGATGGTGGGAAACAAACACAAAAACTAAAGAAAACTGAAGAGATCAAATTAACAAAAACGAGTCCTTTAATGCTGAAAATTTGAGGAGAACTGTTGAAACAGTGCCGGAAAAAGTCTCTTGATAACTATAAAATAGAGTTATTTTACCTTTAGTTTTGTACGAAAACCAACTTAGTTCTCGAGATTTTAATTTATTTTTGTGTTTTCGTTAGTTTTAATTAATTTTGTTTAGTTTTATTTTATTTGAATTTTAATTAATTTCTTGTGTTTGAGTGCTTTTGATTTTATTTTTATTTTTATCTAAGTAGTATTTGAAATTTGGAGCAAAACAATATTAAAACTGGTATATTTGGACCACATTTCATAATTCAAAACTGATGAAAACCGATTTTCTATACATATATAATTATAATTTTATTTTTAATTTCAAATTAAATATCAGCCTTCAGATTATGGGGTATGGATGGTCCTGATTGAGAGTACACTACACTCTCAGAAAAGGGAGAGTGAGTAGACAATGCGTCAGCGCTGACATAATCACGAGCCCCACATGTTCTCCACTTTGTCTCCCAATTTTTGATTAGCTTTTGATCTAGTGTAGCCAAGATCACATGAGCTCACCTCCTCAACCTCTACCCCTGTGACACGTGGGCCTGTTTGTTTCTGTTTCTATTTTCATTTTTCATGTTTTTTGAAGCAAAAAATTGAAAACGGGTGTTAAAAACGTGTTTGGTGCAAGTTTTTTTTAAAACAAAAACAAAATCGTTTTTGTCATTTTGTGGAAATCAGAAAACGAAAAAAGCTGTTTTCTCCATTTTCGTTTTCTTTTCCTTTTCTCTCCCGTTTTCTCTTCAGCCTCCCCAGTTTGAGTTTTTTTTTTCTGCTTCAGCCATTCTTCAGCCATTCACCACCGGCGCCGCTCAGATGTATGGCGCGATTCTCGTCGTCTCTGGGGCCGACGGCGACGAAGGAGCACATCTTGCTCGCCAACCCCCTTCCCCAACTCTTCCCACCATCAACATCGGGGCATCGCCATCAACACCGCGACCATCGAGTACGACTGCGAACTGCCATTACGCCCATGTGGACTGCCCCGGCCACTACGACTACGTTAAGAACATGACCACCGGCGCCGCTCAGATGGATGGTGCGATTCTCTTTGTCTCTGGGCTGACGGCGACGAAGTAGCACATCTTGCTCGCCAAGCAAGTAGGCGTCCCCCCCAACTCTTCTCCGACTGCCACTATACCCACGTGGACTGCCCCGACCACGTTGACTACGACTGCGCCGCCCTCCACACTATATAATACAGAAACAAACAGGCCCAATATATTTAATAATATTTATTTATTTAATATATTATTATTTTAAATATTATTACATGTTTTTAAAAATTAAACCATCAAACACAGTTTCAGTTTTTTTTTAAAAAACTGAAATCAATCTTTAAATAAAACTACCAAACGCATTTTCAGAAATAATTCCAAAATGAAAATGAAAACGTTTTCATTTCCATTTTCATACAGAAAACAAAAATCATTTTGAAATCAATTCCAAACGCACTCGTGGATTCTGAAATGATTTCAGATGCGGAAGCGTGTAAGTAGCGAATCGTATATAATAAAAATTTTCATAAAACTTTGAGATATTTTATAGATTACATTAATTTATGCATGAATAAATTAATCAAATTAATTTATTTACCTGACGAATGATTAGGACGATAACTTGAATTCTTTGATCTCAAACGTTCCAAGCTCCAAGCTAGTTTAGAACACCCAAATCTTCCTTGTCAATTCCTTGAATCTAAAAAGACGTGTGTCTGGGCATAGTAGAAATAAAATGGGATTACTGAATAAACACTCAAGTTTTCGACGATCACCAACATATGCACAGCGTAAAATTTAGGAGAAATTTTTCCTTTCCATACTTTATAAAATTCGGCCACTACTATAGCTAGGAGAAAGTAAAAATTGTGCTCTCTAATTTTCTGTAATCTCCTATTTATAAAGTAGTAATCAGACTCTTAGAAAAAGTTATAATCTTTATCTCCAAGATAAAGCTTGATAATTATCTCTAACTTCAAATTTGATTTTAAAACAAAATCTCTCACTCTTATCCACATGTCAATTTTGACTCAAATTCAAGTTCCAATTTAAGTCAAATTTAAATTTATTTGAATTTTAAATTGGATAACTTATCAAATAAGTCAAATGGATATCTTGAATCCCAAAGGGATTCACATTGCGCTGGGTGTTCACGTTATGTGAACACCTTCACATGTGTGTTTCAAAATTTAAATTTAAATTTAACTTTAAAATTTTTGGCCAACTTTTTAAATGAACCGAGGATCAAAAATGAAACTTAGAGGAGATTTTTGTGACATAGCTATGAAATAAATACCATAAATATGGGATAGTATAGAGATATAACTATATGTTTTTATGTGGTCATTTTTAAATCCTTTGAACTTATGAGTATTTTTGTAATTTAATTCACATAGAGATATAGTGGATTTTTATGAAAATGTGTATTTTATGTACAACTTGAGAAAGAGTACGTAAAACATTAAATGATTCGACCATCAGCATAGTATGATCTCAAAATCATAATAATATTTAAATAGATTAAATCCGATTAATATTAGTGAAATCATAATTCCTAAAACTTCCATAATCTTTGTTTTACTCTTAAAATAAAATCTTGTCATTTTAGAAATTTTTTTTAACTCTATTGTTTTAAATTTTATTTTGTAAAATTAATCAAAATTCATCTTTTCAGTTACTCAAATAAAGTTAAAATTACCCATTTTTAGTACTTAATAAATATGATATCCTCGTGAGAACGATACTTTTAACTCACTTTTTATTACTTGTTAGTGATATCGTGCGCTTGTGATTAAATCCACAACACCTCTCAAAACGGCACCAGAAGCACTTGAAACTCGGCGGTGCGTGGGGCACACGCGCCCCCATCGGCCGGTGGCGATGGACATACGCGCCAAAGCACCTTCTTCGACTCTCCTCCGGGATCTAGTTCTCAGGTTTCAACAGAATTCATCGGTAAATGCATCGTTGATTTACAACCAAGATCCAATAAATACCCACACTTTTGTCGGCACGAACCCGTCTCTAATGGCCGTGACAATTTTCTTGTCAAGATTTAGAGACCAATAGCCTGACAAAAAGTCAAACCACTAACCCAAAACCCAAACTCTTATGAAACTCTCGTATCCACTCTCACTAACCTTTTTCTCTCCAAACATGTACAAAATTTAGATTAACGAACATATGGCACTCTTAGGCCTCATTTATTTCATCAATTCGAGTTTTCAGTTTTAGATTTTTACAGTAAAAAACTCTCAGAAAATGTCACATCTAACTTTTTTTGCTACAGTGAAAAGCTTTAAAAAATGTCACATCTCAGCTCGAATTAAAAACTCAAATTCGCGAAGTGAACGAGGCCTTAGATACAAAAAACTTTATTAGTCGTAGAGGAGAGTCTTAGGGGTTGTTCGGCTGAGTGAAAAACTCAAAACAAGGTAACTCGAGTTACAACTTTATTCGAGTTCATGTTCTTTTAAGTTTGAACTCGAGTTTGGGATTAAAACTCGAGTTTAATGTTCTTTTGTCCAACAAACTCAAAAAAGACAACTCCAGTTTTAACTTTATTCAAGTTCACGTTCTTTTAAGTTTTAACTTTATTCAATTTTACTCAACTTTATTCAAATTCTAATTTAAACTCAAGTTATAACTCAAATTTAACTCAAAAACTATAATCAAGTTACACTCCAAAAGACCATTCAACTTGAGTGTAGAAACTCAAACTCAAATTAATGAACAATATTTTTTTTATTCTTAAAAACGTTATAACTTTTTCGTTTTAATTCTGATTGAGATGATTTTTTTTTCTATGCGTTGACAATTAAAAGACGAATAAAACCCCACCCATACACCCTATTAAAATTTTCCATCAGCATTGAGTTTTTATTAAAATACTATATAAATACAAATTCAAGTTTTGACTCATTCAAACATAAACTCAAAAAGATTCTTATCTCAAACCATAACTTAAATGTATATAACTAAATACAAACTTAAATTACAACTTCAACTCAAGTTATAATTTAAATTTAACTCAAGAATTATACTCAAATTAAACTTTAAAAGAATAAGCCTTTAAATTTACAACTTACTCGAGAATCTTTTTCTTCGGAACATTTAAGCATTTTCCTTTTTTTGTTTTGGTGGTCAAGAATTCATCTTGTATAAAAGGTTGATTAATACATCTTGGTTTTTAGATAAGTACAAAGTTTTCTGATATTGGTGGATATTATTTTTACGAGATTTCTAATCCACTCAATAAACACTGACAAATATTTCTCCAATCTAGTAAGGGCAAAAAAAAAAAAAAAAAAAAATAAATAAATAAAAATCCTTAATCAGACCACCCAAGGAATTCCGAATACGGTGGTGGACCATCAGTACTCAATAGTACCCGGAAAGTCAACCTTTTTTTTGAAGTCAATTATAAGAAACAAAGAAGGAAAAAACGAAAAACAAAGGACAAAATAGAAAAAGATCCTGGCAAGAGAAAAGTCGAGACTTGAGAGAGACCCAACAAAAAAAAAAAAAAAAAAAAAAAAGAAGAGAATTTTATGAAAATTATGACTAATTTCAAACCGTCAGATTTTTTGCTGGAGATTTTAAACCGCGATGCGTACATGTATATGTCTGTCATTTCACTAATTTAAGGGGTTATTTTTTTAAAGTGTAACTTAACGTAATTTTTAAATTAAATTTGAGTTATAATTTAAGTTAAAGTTAAAATTTAAATAAAGTTGAGTAAAATTAAGTGAAATTAAAACTTAAGCTGAAATTTGAGTTGTTTTTTTTTAAGTTTTATGTGTGAAAGAACATTTTTTATTACACTTAAGCTAGTTTACTTTACAGATTTAAATTTTTAATTTGAGATAAGATGTGATATTTTTTAAAATTTTAACTGTAATAAAAAAAAGTTAAATGTGATATTTTTTAAGAGTTTTTAACTGTAGAAACTTATGAACGTTTGGTTCATGAATTCATAATAATGATTTAAAATCATTATCGATTTACGTGTATTTTTAGTGAGAGAAAACACTGTAACAACTATGGACCATAATTTGAATTCCCTAACCAAACAAACTGAAAACTCAAATCGGTGAAATAAATGAGATTTTAAAAGCTCTGATAAAAAATCATATATAACTTTTTCTACATTTTAAAACCCCGTAAATTTCACTGATTCGAGTTTTATTACAGTAAAAAACTCTTAAAAAATTACATTTAATTTTTTTACTACAATAAAAATTTTTTTTTTTTACATAAAATTACATATTAATTCAAATTAAAAACTCAAAATAAATAATAAAAACTCTCACTAGTCACATATCAACTTAAATTAACTCTTTTTTTTTTTTTTTTTCTCTTGATGAAAACAAAAGGACCGTTTTGTGAATTGAAAATTCCAAGGGAAAATGGAGATAAAAAAAAAAAAAAGAAAAAAAAAATCCAAGGAAGGAAAAAGCAAAAAGGAGAAGCGGAAAGAAATAAAACGAAGCCATGGGCGGGTGTTATTTAAGACAGAGTGGTTTCTTCACGGATTTCCAAACGTAAAATTCTCTTCCTTTTTCTTCTTCCGTAGAGAAACTGCCATCAGACTCTCTCTCTCTCTCTCTCTCTCTCTCTAGATCTTCCTTTTCTTCGAGCGACGCCATGGCTGCTTCGATGAGAATCGTGTTTGGACTTCTAACATTCGTCACTATTGGCATGATAATAGGTGCGGTCAATCGTCCCAATTCTCTGAATTACTTCGCGCTTTGTTTGATTTTGTACTGGAACGTAAAATCTAATAATCTTTTATGGTGCAAAAATCAGTCAACTGAAAGTTTTTCTTTCTCTGTTTTTCCTGCATTTTCTCGGGAATGTTTACGGAAGCTGAAATCTAGCTGTTTTGACTTCTGAACTGTCGTCGGAGTAGAAACTGAAAATTTTTTCCGGCGATTGATTCGTCAAGCTCAGTTCACTTTTCTTAGTAGCGAAGCGTCAGAGCAATTTGCTACTAGGCAACCGACAATTTTTAATCATCTGAATGTTTAGTGTCAAATTGATTGTATCGGTTTTTAATGCATTTGTGTACTAGGTTGATTTCTTGATTTTTTGTAGTATTTCTGGTAAATCACTATATTTGATTTCTGGAGAATGATTGGAATGATTACGGTTCTTCGTATGTTCTTTCATTAATGAATGTTACTTCTTTCAGTTAGTAATTTCTCTGTTCTTAGCAGTATAGATTTTATTTTTTTTTTTTTTCCTATTGATTTCATTTACTTCCAAGAATCTAAAACCTGAATTAATTAGCTTTCCTTGCAACCAAGAGAACAAATTTCTAACTTTATTGTGTTGAAAAGAAAATCTTTATGACTCAAAATTGTGAACTTATATGCCTTCCGCAATGTTTTTCATCTATAATTAGACTTACTAGTCCGTAAATTGTGAACTTTTTAGTCTTAACGTTTGTTTTCTCAATCGAGTATTTTTATTGCATTTTGATCTCACTATGACCATGTTATAAGAAGAGATTAGTGATGAGAATGCTTTTTCTTTAAGCTGATTTATTGTCCCAACTAAACAAATTATGTGGACTTACTTTGTGCTTGGTTAGGAGCAGTTGGGCGAGCAAATTCTGATAGCTATGTGTAAAAGAAAGAAAGATACTCCAGTTGCTGACTACATACTGAAGTTAGAGCAAATTTTTGGTTTTCGAATAAGAAGTTTTTTCAATTTGTTTCTGTTATGCTAAATTTCCCTTCACCTGTCCTCTTGTCATAATTACTGATGTCTTCTAAAGTGCAGCCCAAATTCTAATATTTGGAATTTCTGTCGAGGTCAAAATTGACTAGTTAAATGATTGTGATGCTGGGCTATTAAGTTGCTTGTACCTTTGAAATATGGAAATCAAATGCTATTTATATAGTAACGTTGGGATTCTGCTTGGAACTTCCATGCATTTTCTATCCTCTCTTAACCCAGCAAAAAAGGGGCGGAAACATCTAAGTTCAAGGGGAACTTAAACAGTTTTTTATCTATATGCATTGATTTTTTTCCCTTGGGAATTGCAGGTGCTTTGTTTCAGTTGGCATTTATACGAAGACTCGAAGATTCATATGGTATCTTTTGATGGTTAAATTTCCTATTTGAAATGGATTCTCCGTGGTTTAGCTTGTACGTGATTTTAGTATCATCTTTTAGACATCATTTGTTGACTTGGTTTAGGATTTAGATATTGTAGTCAAATTTTTGGATCGTATAATTATCTAGATTCCCCTTTTTGTGTCTACGCACGCATATGTGTTGTGTGGTCTACATTTTGAACTCAATCAAATTTTCGTATGTATCTTTTACTTTTATGATGTTTTCTTTGTAAATTTCCTTTTCCCTCTTCATGTTTTTGGTTCTAAAGATAATCTTTTCATGAACTGGTCACACAAACATTTTTTTTTTTTCCAGTTGTCTTTTGTTTCCTATTTTTGTCTGTTTACGTTGAAATTCTCGTTATGTTTCTTTCATAAGTTTCATGTGAAAACCTATAAACATTTGAAACTCAAGTCTCCGAGTTATTGAATGTTGATTTTATTGCATCTATAGGTTTTCTTTGGTAAGTCGGGCACAAAAATTGGAGACGTAGTTAGAAACTGCAACTGCCTTAATCGAATATTTAGGTTACACACACACACACACACACGTATGTGTAATATATTTCTATTTACGCATGCCAATATATGTTATCTTTGTTGTTTTTATTTTTTACCTCTTGTCTATGCACTGAAATATTCATTAATTCAATCCTTCATAGGTTCCGAGTTTCCAACTTTTGGAAGAGTGCGTAGACGTCAACTTGATGGCTATCTTCAGTTGCCTGGAGGTTGGTATGGTACCCAAATAACTGTCTTGGTTTTTGCATTCTCCTTTATTTGATTTGGTTTCCTTCATATTTATTTTTCAGGTATTCATCATTGGAATGATGACAAAGAAGCAGCAATTTTACGCCTTGGATATGTATGCTTGCTATAGTATATTGAATTTTTATGCTAAATTATTATTATTATTATTATTATTTTTTGTTTTGTTTTGTTTTTGTTTTTGTTTTTTTTTTTTTGTTTTTTTTTGTTTTTTGTTTTTTTTTCAAATAACCTATCCATGAAGTAAAGAAATGCTATAAATTTCAGGAAATCAAAAATTGAAAATGAAGAAGACAATTAGTTTGGTGTTATTTGTAACTTGTGAGACAGCACTTTTATGCAATCATCATAAGTTTATTGGTAGCTATCATATGGCCTAGAGTCTTAAGTGATCAATAGTATACAATTTTTAAAGTGGATTGATAATCGAGATCTGTTGATAATAGAGAGATGAGTTGGTCTATCTAATAAATCCGACTGTTCAAAACTTAATAGATCAAGTTAATGGATCCGACCAATAGCGAAACTTATCCTCCAAGATTTTTTTTTTTTTTTTTTTTTTTTTTTTTTTTTTTTTTTTTTTTTCTTGGTGTTTTTACATTTTCCAGTTTTCTGTTTTTGCACTATATATTCCTTGTATGACCAACTGAGGATCCTCGTCCTTGAGTGCTTTTTGTATTTTGGCTCTCATAATTTAATGAAATTATTGTTTCGTGAAAAAAAAAAATTGGTAATGTTCCTCCTCGATCTACGATTGAATTTTCGCAGTGCCTTTGAGCAATAGGTTTTGTGGTATTCCTTTTCAGTTCAAACTTTCATAAAGAACTATCAAATCGAACCTTTGGAGATGAACCCACATACCATTGTCTGTCTCCAAGTGTTACCCTCTTAGTTCTTTTGTCTCCTTTCTTCTTCCTTTCTCTCTTATTCAGTTACCTTTTGGTATCTTACCTGTCACCTTTCCCATTCTCTAGCATGTGCCTATGGGTTAGTTTTTTCCTCAACAAGTGTTAAATTGTTGTAATTTATTTTTTGTTACAATTTTACCGGGTTAGTTTTTATTTGCAACGTAATTGCTCTTTTGGGAAATGAGTCTTGTATTTCTTTTTCTTGCACAAGTGGGTTCGGGGATTCAGGGACTTCTTAACATGTCTTAAAGCTTTAATCCAAAGTTGCTTATTATTATTTTATGTAGGTTAAACCTGAAATAATCAGCTGGTCACCTCGGATCATTGTACTTCATAATTTTTTAAGCATGGAGGTATGCACTTCTAATATAGTATCATCTACCTTTTCTGTTGTTAGGTGTACTTAATTATGTATTATGTTTTATGAGCTTTAAGTCTCTGGATATGAAATTGCTTATTTATAGTGGAATATTTAGAAGAGAAAAGGTAATGGTCCAGAAAGTAAGTGAGTACTGCATGCAAAGAAACAAAAGATAAGTTGGTCTATTCTAAATTGGAGCATGGAATCACGTTAAATTCCTTGATAAATTGGAATATTAACTGCATATTTGGAGATTCCATGTTGGATGTCCTTTACAATGTATTTGTATGAAGAGCTTAGCCTCAAGGTTTCAGAAGGAAGGGTATTGAATCAATTTAAATGAATTCCTAACAATTTTTTGCTTCTATCTTTTGAAGATTTTATTTATTTATTTATTTATTATTATTATTATTATTTTTTGTAAATTTGGTCAAAACTACGCGTGAGTTTTAGTAAGGAGTAACTTGTTGAGTTTAGAGAACAAAAGAGAGAAGGGAAAGAGAAAAGTTTAGCGTAGCAAAAGTAAGTACATATCTACACGTATTTTTGTAGATATATATGTGATTACGCATTTGTATTTGCTGTATGGAAAAGAAAAGAAAAAAAAGAAGACACATTAGCCAGTCGTTGTGCTTGCTAAATTATCTTCTGTTGTTTTAGTAATAGCTTCCTCAATATCATTAACCTCAAGCTATTTTAGTAGTAGCTTCCTCAATATCATTAACCTCAAGCTACTGAAAGTTTCCTGTCGGTGTTGGGCAATTGTCATTGCTTATTAATTCTCTATATAAAACGTAACTATAAAAAGATACTTTGCTTATGAGTAGTGGAATATACTAAAACGACGCTCAATTATATGGTCTTGAAGAAAAGTTTATGATCTTTACAGGAGTGTGATTATCTTAGAGCTTTAGCCCTTCCCCGACTTGAAGTTTCTACAGTGGTAGACGCAAAAACAGGCAAGGTAACATAACAATTTTTGAGTTTTCCTGTTCTTCGGCAGCTTCCTTATCTTTGGTCATTTCTTTTTCTTTCTCCAAAATATTTCTTTCTCCTTTTACTTCTCAATCTCATTGGCTTATAAGAACGACAAATATTGGAAGTTGGATCATTCCATCAATCTATATATTGTGATTTTATGTAGATAACAACTTTGTTTCTTTGTTTTTGCCTTCTTGTTGTGTAATTAATAATTACATCTCTCTCTCTCTCTCTCTGCTTTTTTTTTTTTTTTGGGTAGAATTAGCAGTAACATTTCACCTCATTGGTGTTTATGACAACAATTATTGCAAATGATGAATTCTAATCAAACTGTTCCTTTAAACCGTGCACGAGTGGGTTTGGATGAACATTGAATCAGGATGGTTTGGTGGATGAAGTTAAAACATCAAAACTCAAATTACAATAGACCAATTAAGATTTTTGATAATTTTGTCTTTAATACAATTTGACGATACTTACGAGAACTTGAGATGTCCTTGGCTCAAGAAGGGATTTATTTGTCTAGGATTCCATGTTAGAATGCATTCCACTGGGTTTAAAGATGTGAAAATGGAAGTGAATAGGGTGACTATATGCTAGTATTTCTGAGACCAAGCTTTTTGGGAACTTCTCAGCCAGGGATTGGAGCATATGCTGTCAGATTAGTTGAGTTGGTAGATCCATTGGAACTTGTAAACTATTTTCCTCAACTTAGGCAGAATAGTGCTTATACCAGCATTGACGAAGATGATGATGTTAGGAGTTCCAAGTTTTTTTATCAAAAGGACATGGCCATGCAACTAAGGCTGCAAAAAGTTTCTAAAGCCAAAATGAGAGTTTCACCAGTTGTTTGAGCAATGGAATAGTGGTTCTAATTTCTTTATCCAGAAAAAGTGAGAAAGGCATCAAGCTGTGCAGGTTCAGGGCTATATTTATTATAAGCAAGGCTATTTATCATATGAATATGTCAAAACGGAAAGAAGAGGCAAGGACAAAGACTTGGATTCTCCTTGACTTACTGTAAGCCGTGTATGAAAGCTCAAATGTTTAGTATCCAGATGATGAACACCTGCAATTTTGGGAAAAGAGATTTTTTCTTCTACTGTCAAAGAAGAACCGCAGCTCCATCAGTGTACAGCACAATGTACCTGATGGTGAGTGTGAATCTATAAGTCATAATGACATTTTTGAAGCTTTTGAGTTGCTGTAGAGTAAATCAGGTTGGAAGAATGTGGAGTTGAAATTTAGTAAGAAAATTTCCAGGCTCTGGAGAAATGGACGAGTTGTGTAAAATGTATGAAGTACCAGAGCTTTTGGTTGTGGTAGGAGAATAGAATCCCATCCTTTTTGGATGAACATATACATCTGCTCATGAAAAGGCTGAGTGGAGGATTGTAATTTGAGTTTAACTTTAGTGAAAAATCTAGCAAATAAAGGTTGTGCCAGTAACTATGAAAAGTACGTCTACTTTGTAATTTTTCATTGTTAATTAACGTTTCTGGCTAAGTCAACTTAGGTTCAGAGATATTCATACAAAACAATATCGTTTTTCATTTGCAGTTGCATGCTTTTTCACATCACTGTTTCCATTTTCAGGGAATAAAGAGTAATGTCAGGACAAGCTCTGGAATGTTTTTGAGTCATGAAGAGAGAAAGTATCCAATGGTACAGGTTAGTGTTCATTTCTTCTGTGTCACAAACACTGTTTTACTTATCCTTTATGCCTTTTTAGCTGCTTTAGGCTATCTTTTTCTTAAAGGTTCTCTGCTGTAACGTCCGTTTGATTCTTTCTTTCTTGATTGTGTGTTTATTACAATGGAGAAACTGTTTGCATAATAGAGGAAGAGAGAGGAATAGAATGTTTTATCGCATTATATTTGTCTTCCAGATTTTCCTTTGATACTGCTAATGATCTAAGTATATGATTTCCACTCTAAGGACTTCGAGTTACATTGGTTTGTCTTCTTTTTTTCCCTCCCTTTTTCATTTTTTGATCTTACATAATCTCTTCTAACTTTTCCCTCTTTCTGTCATGCCATACAGGCTATTGAAAAGCGGATTTCTGTCTATTCTCAAATACCGGTAGAAAATGGAGAGCTGCTTCAAGTCTTAAGGTGGGCATGTAGTTTATCAACAAGCACATTAACGTTTATGAAAAGAAAGATTAGTATCGTTTAAGTATCAAGGCTAACATCTGCAGCAGTACAGGTATGAAAAGAGTCAGTTTTACAAACCTCATCACGACTACTTTTCTGATACTGTAAGTTTCACCATCCCTTTACAAATAGTACTTCATAACAGTTGTTTCTCTAGATCATTTGCTCGTGTGATGTGAAGGGGTTACGCTCTTCTTTTCTTTTTGCAGTTTAACTTGAAGCGTGGTGGTCAGAGAGTAGCAACGATGCTTATGTATTTAAGTGACAATGTTGAGGGTGGAGAGACATATTTCCCAATGGTAATATAATCCTTCTTATGCAAGTGTTATTGTCACGATTGTTGCTAAACATTTTTTGTTAATACGCTACTACTGTTTGACGGAAGCAACTGTTTTAATCCCCAAGATTTGGGGTATATTGTTGGCTCTAGTAAGATTATGAGGACGTGTAAAACTCAAATACAAATCTTTCGTATGTGTAGTTGGCACTATTGCAAAGTACCTTTAAAATTATGTGTTACTCAAATAAACTGGTGTTAAATGTCTTTTTGTTGGATAGTATTAATTCAATTCCTAATGCAAGTTTAAAATGGGAGGTGCAAATGATAATTGAAAGTTAGGAAGATAAGTGTGTCGTAGCACTAGATAGTATGAATGGGAATTGCTGCTGGAAGCATTTGATTGCATGATCATAATGTGGGAATTTATTTTCGTAGAATGGTTAACACGGAATCCCTTTTTTTTTTTTTTCAACCTTTTATTATTATATGGAACATTAGTTGTTGTTTGCTCTTTGGTACGGTGCTTTTTTCTTGCGCTAGGGCTGTTTTACCTTGGTATTTTCATTTTCAATTCTCTAAAATGTTGATTATCTTTCTACACCTCACATACACGAGAACTTACTACAATTTTCTTTGCGTGCTTTGTTTTTGCTTGCAATCAAATTTCAGGCTGGCACAGGTGAATGTAGCTGCGGTGGAAAAATGGTCAAAGGTTTATCTGTAAAACCAGTTGAAGGAGACGCAATACTTTTCTGGAGCTTGGTTTGTATCTTTACCGAATCTTGTAGTCAACACTGTACTCTAGGTTTGATGATAGTGAAACAAGGAACTCTGTTTCACTCGTTCTCCTAATTTCCTTTTTTTTTTTTTTGGGGGGGGGGAAAAGAAACATATCTTTATCAAGACAAAAAGAAGCATGAATACAAGGCAAGGAGGTCAGAATGTCCATCCCAAATTAAGAAAGGGAGAAAATAGAGAATCTGAGAGAACAAAAAGCAAAATTGAGTCAGTTACATCAACAATGACTGAAAATGACTGGAGACTTTGTCTTCATGCATCCGTACTGCAACCAAAAACTTCATTTCATCCGGCATTTCCTTCCATGTCTTCAGAGATCCCCTTATTCCATTCTAACCATATTACCAAACCCTTAATCTAAACTTAATTGGGATCGGCTATATAGATTTCACTTTTTCACACAACTCTGTTTAAAATTAAACTTTCTTGAATGCCTAGATCTAGAATGTTTTTTCTAACGACTTTGGTACACGTAATTTTTAGTCTACCCCTCCCTCTCCTAGTAGGTATTAAAATGTCTTCCCAAGCACGAATTGGCGCTTCCAGCGGTCTACGTTGGACATGCCCGTACCACCTCAAGCGGCCTTCGCGCACCTTATCTTCTATTGGTGCTACACCTACTTTACTACGAATAACTTCATTCCTTATGCGATGCATTCTCGTATGGCCACTCATCTATCTTAACATACGCATTTCTGCCACACTCATCTTAGATATATGTTGTCTCTTAATGGCCTAACATTCACTATCATATAACATAGTTAGGCGGATTACAGTCTTATAGAACTTTCCTTTCAACTTAATAAACATTTTGCCATCACATAAAACTTCCGTAGCATTCTTTTACTTAACCCACCATGCCTTAATCCTATGTAGAATATCCTCTTCTATATCTCATTTGTATTACACTATAGACCCAAGGTACCTAAACTTCCTAGAAGTCCCAATCTTCACACCATCAAAAGAAATTTCATCACTCTGATTACTTGAGTTACTAAACCTACAATGCATGTATTCAGTTTTCGTCCTACTTAACTTAAATTCCTTCATCTCAAGAGTTTGTCTCCACAGTTCTAACTTACGGTTAACTCTTTTCCTATGTTCATCAACTAAAACTATATCATCCACAAAAAGCATACATAAAGGAACTCTATCTTGAATTTCTCTTGTCAGCTCATTCATCACGATGGTAAAAAGATAAGGACTAAGAGCAGATCTTTGATGAAAACCGATCCGAATGGGGAACTCTGCCATGTAGCCTCCAGCAGGTCTCACACTCGTGACCACCCTACCGTACATGTCCTTAATTACCTTAATATACCTCATATGCACTCTTCTCTTTTCTAGCACACATATAAAACTTCCATCGACACCCTATCATATGTTTTTTCTAAATTTATAAAGACCATATGTAGGTTTGTCTGCACTTCTCTGTACCTTTTCATCAACATCCTAAGAAGAAAAATGATTTCTGTAGTTGATCTGCCTGGCATGAAGCCAAATTGGTTACCTGAGATGGTAATTGTGGCCCTTAATCTCCTTTCGATAACTCTCTCCCAAAGTTTTATAGTGTAGCTTATTAACTTTATGCCCTTATAATTGTTACAATTCAACACATCTCTTTTATTCTTGAAGATGGGGACAATAATACTTTTCCTCCATGCATCAGGTATATGCTTTTTCTTTAGTATTTCATTAAAAAGCTTAGTGAGCTACACAATTTCAGCATCTACGAACGCCATCCAAACCTCTATTGGAATATCATCTGACCCACATGCCTTCCCCTTTTTCATCTTTCGTAGAGTAGTTTTAACTTCTGAGACTCTGATTCCTCTTGTACATTAGGTTCTCCTTGTGACCTAAGATTGTCAAACTCTATCGCATGATCATCATTATAAAACTTCTTAAAGTAACTCCACCTTTCCCTAATGTCTTTATCTCTTGTCAGAACGTGATCCGTATCATCCTTAACACACCTCACTTGATTCAGGTCTTGACACTTCCTTTCTCCGTATCTTAGCTTATATTCTTCTCTCCTTCTTTAGTCCCAAGTTTCCTATATACCTCATTTAAGTAAGTAGAACGAGCCTTACCAACTGCTCGCTTAGCTTATTTATTCGCTTCTTTGTACTTATTAAAAGTTTCAATATCCTTACACTTTGGTAAATCTCTATATAAATCCCTCTTTAAACTTCTTCACTCCACCACCAAGTTTCTTTTCCAGGGGGACCTTTACCTCTAGATTCCCCTAGTATTTTCTTTGTCACTTTTCGAATGCAGCTGGCCATGGCATCCCACATAATATTTACATCACCTACATATGACCAAGTAACTTCATCTAACAACTTCTTTTTAAAGGCTAATTTTTTATTCCCTTCAAATGCCACCAACGAGTTCGTGAGAGGTGGTTTATCTTAATCCTTCTATAGCAAAGCTTAATGCTCACATTTAAGAATGTTGGGGGCTAGTACTTTTTCAGGAATTATTTTACAATTCTTATATAGAGAATGATCTCTATACCTGGTGAGAAAATAATCTATCTGACTTAAGTTCATTCAATTCTTAAAAGTTATCAAGTGATAATCTCTTTTCTTGAAAAATGTTTGTTATGATAAAATCATGTTCCAACGCAAATTCTAAAATAGATTTCCCTTTTTCTTTTCGAGCTCCAAAACCAAAACCACCATGGATCCTTTTGAAGTTTTTCCTATCCTTACCAAGATGCCCATTGAATTCTCCAATGAAAATGCTATTCTCATTGCCTATACGACACACTAAGTCATCCATGTCTTTCCAGAACTTGACTTTAGTTTCCGCATCCAATCCTATTTGTGGAGCATAAGCACTAATTACATAGATGAACTTATTTTCTAGTACCAATTTGAGCATAATAATTCTATCCCCTATTCGTTTAATCTCAATTACGTCATTCTTCACAGTTTTGTCTACTAGAATACCAACTCTATTGTGATTCCTTTCCCAACCTGTATACCATAACTTGTGTCCTAAATTTTCAATCTCTTTTGCTTTCTCTCCTGTCCACTTCATTTCTTGTAAGCATAAAATATTAATTCTTATTCTTACCATAACATCTACTAACTTCATAGATTTATCAATTAAAGAACCTACATTCTAACTACCTAAACGAATTTTCCTATCATGGGCTAGCTCTGCCCCTTGCACATGTCCATGAATGTGCAAGGACCCCCCTTGCATATTTTTCACCATATTTGGGGCCCAACATGGCGCATGGACTCGCTTTTTCTCCCGCACATGTCCATGAATGTGCGAAGACTTCTCTTGCCTATTTAACACTATACCCGGGGTCCGGCATAGCCCGTCGCACGTAGGGAACGCCCCAACAGATTTTATGTGAGTGAAATCTATGAGAGTGACTTATTTTTATGCTGGCCGTCAACTTACCGCAATCCTCCTCCAAGACGTTAACATTCAAATATTTTACCCTTCGTTTTGAAACCAAACATATAAGACGGAGAAACAAATTTGCACATTTTAAAGCAGCCACTCAACTCAGTCAACTCTTAAGAAACTTTAAGAAACTCCCGACCACAAGCTTCTAGGAAAAAGCAGTTTAGAAAACACAATCAATAGATTCAGTTATGAAAGTATTTTCAACCTTGTTCAGGGGTTAATTACTTGATTGTAAACCAACACGGTGTTCTTAGAAAGGCGAGATGGTTGGCATCTTCCCTGACAGGGATGGGGGCAGCCTTCGGACTTCCCTCTTAACACACCCGGTTCTACCGGATAAGGATTGTAAAAGGTTTAGTAATTTGCTCGTGAAAGACGCATCTGTTTCGTTATCAAATATCAACTCTTAATTACTACTGCATTGTGAGAATAAAGGAATTTCTTGGTTTGGCTCGCAAATGTACTGCTGCTGGTTCTATTTTTTTGCTTTAGGTGTAGAAGCAATTATTCTGACATTACGCGTATGTTTTCTTTTTCTTTCTTCTTTTTCTCTTACTCGGTATATTCAGGGCCTAGATGGACAATCGGATCCGAATAGCATACATGGTGGGTGTGAAGTGCTGTCGGGGGAAAAGTGGTCGGCTACAAAATGGATGAGGCAAAGAAGTACCTCTTAATATGTAGACTCTCATTGATGGTCTTGATGTAACCCTGAGAAAAGCAGTACTTGGCAATTTAAAGTTGTAGCGCAAAAAAGGCCTCTTTTATTTATTCCCTTTGCAGGAGAGGAGCTCTTTTTCTATTGGGCAAAAAATCTCGATACACTGGAGAAACTATAGGATAGTTTTTTCGGAATTGGTTATACAAGGAACAAAATGCACCCTGTAGGTGTTTAGAATAGACTGTACAATGGGCTTTGGAGCTCCCAATGGTGTAATGCATTTTCTTGTCAATAGAATCTTGTAGTAGATGAGGATTAATGCTCCTTTATTTTTATCACTTCTAATTATACATAGAATCGCATTTCCCTAATTGAATTTAAACAGCTGTTAGTTCAACGTCTAATTGGTGCGTCAATTTCTCCTTTTATTTATCTTTTTCTTTTTGAAAAATAATCTATTTTCTTTTTATCTACAGGAGGTAGTTTGACTGTGAATCAGTTCTTCTGGTATTAAAGATACTTTTCAGTGTTATGTTGGTCAAAGGGAAAAAAAAAGGACCCTAGGGGGTCAATCGTCACAATTGTTCAGGGATTAACAACATCAAACTCTCTTTTTTGTATTTTGATAAGATTTATCTTATGTTCTGATATGAGGTTTATATATATAATCATAAAAGCTCCTTATTTGGTTCTTGGTTTTCAATTGTCTTTGCATGTTTCAAGATTGAGACTGAAGTCCAAAATTGGGGAAGAGTTGGGGTATAAATGTCACGTCCCGAAAATGGACGCAAAATAAATCCGGATTTTAAACACCTAAACCCATAAAAATGAGAATGACTCGACAATAATAATAAAATCGCCTCGCAAGGGTTTAAAGTTCATGAATAATTAAAAAGAAAAAATACAAAACTTTTCTCGAAAATAATACATCATCGGGATAAGTCGTACAATACAGTTTACATACAACATAATAGAAATACTGAAATTTCAAAACTTATACCTCAAGCCAAATTATAGAAATTTCAATGAGCTACTAACACCGTTTTGCAACACTAAGCAGTATCACTATCTCATGTAGTCCACACAACCTCATAGGGATAAATATTTAAAATATTAGAACGTAAGCGAAAGACTCAATAGGATATATATCTTTAAAAGCTACAATTCTGTAACATTTTGAATAATTAAACGAGATTAATTAAGATAATTAAGATTTATTAGTGTGTCTAATATAGTTTAATAAATTAATTATTGTTTAATAAATTTTTTTGACGTGTAAATTTAAATATTTCAAAGGAATTTAAATATTCTCAGTATTTATATTTTTACCCCAGAAGTGTGTGTAGACACATTTTTTAGACTGTCATTTTAAATATTGGACACCTGTCTTTTTCTTTTTCTTTTTTTTTTTCCTTTTTATCTTTTCCTTCTTTTCTTTCCTTTCCCGTGCATTGCTCACTCTCTCTCACTCTCGTTCTCTCACTCTGTCTCTCCCATTTTTGTCTCAAATCAACCGGATCTTGAACCAAATAAGGATTTAAAGAAGTTTTCAACGTCAAGAGAAAGATTTGAGATAAGATTTTTGAAAACCCTCTCTTGAATCTCAGATTTGTTTATTAGAAAACCTATTTTTGGTTCGAAATAGATTTTCATGGATTTTGAGTAAAATCATGGTAGAAATTTAGGATTTTTGGTTCTTTGGACTGTATTTGTCATTTGGAACCTAGATTGAGTGATTTCCCTTTGAAATATCTCGAATTGGAACTTGAATTTACAGGTTTTGGTCAAATTTTCTTCGGATCAGCCTTGTCGGTTGAGCTGTCAGGCTCCCACCGGTCAACCGGATTGCACTCTGCCAGGTCGACCTATTCAGTTGACCAGATTGCACACCACCAGTCGACCGGTGGTGTGGCACTACTCTGTCACAGGTCGACCGGTGTACACGGAGTTTGACCTTGTTTTGCTTGAAAACCCTGTTTTGACCTTGATTTTCGAAGAGAACCCAAATTAGCTTCATTTGGGGATCTAGAGTAAATGGATTAGCATCTTTAATCCATGTTTTGAGATTAAATTCCTTGGAATGATGATTTGAAACATGGAATGGTTTATGAAACCGGTAAATGAATTATGACACACTAATAGGAAATCAAAGAGTATAATTGTGATTGAGTTACTTTAGGAATGAGAATTGGATCCTAAAGTGTTGTTTAGTGTCAGTGCTTGATGAGGACTCGGATTGAGGGGCTTTGAGGAAGTGAAAGCTGGAATAGTGCAATGCTAGCCACATGTTTGGTACTTGAGAGGTAGGATTTCTTACCCCTTTCTTTGATAGCTTATTTTCAAAAGAGTTTTGGCATTGTAAATGTTTTAAAGAAAGGACATGTTTGCGAAAGAAAAGTATTTTCAAAACAATAGCTTGATTTTAGCTGTTGGAATTTTAATGAACTATTTCAGAAAGTTTAATGAATGATTTCTTAAGATAAGAGATCTTGCGAATCGGTAAACCGGCTGATGGCCTAGGTAGGATGTGGAGAGTGCATTCCTTTGGGGGCAGGAAACTCAGACTGGGCCACTACGGTGGTGTAAAGGCTTGTGCTTGTGGTTGTGTAAGTAATTCATCAAAGGATGAATTACTTGCTGATACCTGTAATACGAAATTTTCAGTTTATATTCCTTTAAGAAAAAGGATGTGAGGTTCCGGTTGTTGTGGTAGAACTGAATGTCTATATTTATTTCATTGCTTATTCATTTATTTATTTACTTATTTATCTATTTACTTGTTTACAAAGCTTATTTAAAAATACATCCTACTGGGCTTTTCGCTCACGTTTGATTTGTTTTATAAATATTAAACTCTCCTAGGCGACTCTAGGAGCAGTGCGGAGTAGCTGACTTAGTTGCTACCGTCAGATTAAGAGAGGATTGTGTTCATCCTCATTGTGCATAAATGTAAGAATTGTAAATTCTGTAAACTTTGAACTTCATATTTTTAGACTGAGGTTGATGTCTGTAATGTTATTTACATGTTCATGTATGTACAATACTGCATATCCTGTGGGTGAAGTCCTGAACGATTTAGAAAGAGTGGGCGATCCGTAACTTTCTTGTAATTTGTTTTCAGCTAAATGTGGGACTCGTTTGGAAATTCTTTAAGATTTTACTTTTGATTTTGATTATTATAATTTCATATGTTTGATTACCTTTTTAATCACCTTTAACTTCTAAACGAGCCTTCACGTCACTAACCCCGGCTTCAGGGCGTGACAAATTCTTAAAAACCAAATTGTTCAAAACCAATTTTTAAACAACAATTTAAAATAAATAAACTAATAAATATATATTCAACAATGCAGAATTAACAAACGTGCAAAAAAAAAAAAAAAAAAAAATAGTAGCAACAATGCAGTCTGTGTCCCTACTATATCTCACATTAACGTGGAATATTCTTGGGCCATCACTAGCAAATACCGCGGTAATTTCCCCAGATCAGAAAGGTGCACTCTTCGCACCATGTGTGCAAACCGGCCTATTCAGATTTAAACTTTAATAAAATATCTTAAATCATTTTCAAAAGTAAGAAAAATACAAATGTATTCAAAATATCCATAACTAGTATATTCAACTCTTAAAACTCATTTTCCAAAACCTCAATAATTTTTCAAGATGTCAGCTCATAAAATCCATGATTTATCTCAATTCATTTACAAAATTATTTGCTTTAAATATTAATTTACCCAAAAAGTCTTAAAAACAAACCTGCTATCAAAGAGAGGATTTGATGTCCTACCTTATCGGTAAAATAATCCACCTAGTCCTTCTCTTAGAGGATCAACATCCGTTTAATCACCAAATCTGTTCGTCTATGATTTTCTTTATTTTTCATCTTTGAAAAATAAACTAAAGTAAAAACGATATCAATAAATTATGAAATTTTACAGACACCATTCTTATATTTTTCTGGACATGCCTGCAAAAAATGGCCTCAAAATGACAAAAACAAAGTAAAAAGCTATCAAAAAGCCCCCGGCCTGCATAGTGGTGTGCCCAGGGGCCGGAATGGGTAAAAAATTTATATTCTTATTTATGTTTTACCTTCTAAAATTAATATACAATTTTTAGGAATTAAAGCAACAAGCAGCACCATTTTTTGATGAATATTCTATTTTTTATGATTTTCTTGATTTTTCATCTTTGAAAAATAAAATAAAATAAAAACGATGTCAGAAAATTATGAAATTTTACAGACACGATCATTACATTTTCTGGGCATGCCTGTTAAAAGTGGCCTAAAAAAGTGATAAAAAAAAAACTGCTCTCAAAAAGCCCCCAGCCTGCGTACTAGGGTGCCCAAGGACCGGGATGGGTCAAAAATTTATATTTTTATTTATATTTTGTATTCTAAAATTAATATACAATTTTTAAAATGAATACAATAAGCAAAACCAATTTTTGATGAATATTTTATTTTTTATGATTTTCGTTATTTTTCATCTTTGAAAAATAAACTAAAATAAAAATGAAGTCAACAAATTATGAAATTTTGCAGACACCACCCTTACATTTTTATGGGCATGTATGCAAAAAATGGCCAAAAAAATGGCAAAAGCACAGTAAAATGATGTCAAAAAGCCCCCGACCCGTATAGTCGGGTGCCCAAGAGGCAACATGGGTCAAAAATTTACTTTTTTTTTATGCTTTGCATTCTAAAATTAATATACGATTTTTAAGAATTAATGCAACAAACATCACAATTTTTTGATGAATATTCTATTTTTTTATGATTTTCTTTATTTTTGTCTTTGGAAAATAAAATAAAATAAAAATGACGTCAAAAAATTATGAATTTTTTCAGACATGTTCATTACATTTTTCTGGGCATGTCAGCAAAAATTGGCCTAAAAAATGATAAAAAAGTAAAATGTTGTCAAAAAGCTCCCAACCCGCGCAGCGGGGTGCCCAAACAGAGGTCGGGATGGGTAAAAAATTTACAGTTTTATTTATGTTTTCTATTTTAAAATTAATAAATGATTTTTAGGAATTATTGCAATGAGAAGCACCATTTTTGATGAATATTTTATTTTTTATGATTTTCTTTATTTTTCGTCTGCGAAAAATAAAATAAAAAAAGTCACAAAATTATGAAATTTTACAGACACGGACCTTACATTTTTCTAGCAATGCTTGCCAAAAATGGCCTCAAAAATTGACAAAAAAATTAAAACGCTCGCAAAAAGTCCCTGGTCCACGGAGTGGGGCTCCCAGGGACTGGGATGTGTAAAAAATTTACACCTTTATTTATATTTTGCATTCTGAAATTAATAGACGATTTTTAGGAATTAATGCAATAAGCAACACCATTTTTTTTTATATGAATATTCTATTTTTTACGATTTTCTTTATTTTTCGTCTTTGAAAAATAAACTAAAGTAAAAACAACATCAACAAGTTATGAAATTTTACAGACACAAGCCTTAATTTTCCTGGGCATGCTTGCGAAAAATGGCCTAAAAAATGACAAAAACAAAGTAAAACACTGTAAAAAAAACCCCGCTCGCATAGTAGGGTGCCTAAGGGTCGGGATGGATAAAAAAATTACATTTTTATTTATGTTTTACATTAAAAAAATTAATATACGATTTTTAGGAATTAATACAATAAGCGGCACCATTTTTTGATGAATATTCTATTTTTTATGATTTTCTTTATTTTTTATCTTTAAAAAATAAAATAAAATAAAACGACGTTACAAAACTATGAAATTTTGTAGACGCGATCCTTAAATTTTTTTGGACATGCTACAAAAAATGCCCACAAAAAAATGAGGAAAAAAAGTAAAACACTCTCAAAAAGCCCCGGCCCGCGTAGTGGGGCGTCTATGGGCCCGGATGGGTCCAATGTTTACATTTTTATTTATGTTTTACATTCTAAAATTAATATATGATTTTTAGAATTAATGCGACAAGCAGCACCATTTTTTGATGAATATTCTATTTTTTATGACTTTCTTTATTTTTCGTCTTTGAAAAACAAAACAAAATAAAAATAAAGTCAAAAATTATGAAATTTTACAGACAGAGTCCTAAAGTTTTTTTGGGCATGCTTGCTAAAAGTGACCTCAAAAAATGACAAAAAAAAGTAAAACGCTCTCAAAAAGCCCCCGGCCCGTGTACTAGGGCGCCTAGGGGCCGGGATGGGTCAAAAATTTACATTTTTATTTATATTTTGCATTCTAAAATTAATATACTATTTTTATGAATTAATGCAATAAGCAGCGACCATTTTTTGATGAATATTCTATTTTTATGATTTTTTTTTTTTTTTAGTCTTTGAAAAATAAATTAAAATAAAAACGACGTCAGCAAATTATGAAATTTTGCAGACACCACCCTTACATTTTTCGGTGCATGTTTGCAAAAAGTGGCCTAAAAATGACAAAAACAAAGTAAAATGCTGTCAGAAAGCCCCCGACCCACATAGTGGGTTGCCCAGGGGTCCGGATGGGTCAAAAAATTACATTTTTACTTATGTTTTGTATTCTAAAATTAATATACGATTTTTAAGAATTAATGCAACAAATATCATCCATTTTTGATGAATATTCTATTTTTCATGATTTTTTTCATCTTTGAAAAATAAAATAAAATTAAAACGATGTCAAAATATTATGAAATTTTGTAGACACGATCCTTATATTTTTTTGGGCATGCCTACAAGAAGTAGCCTCAAAAAATGACAAAAAAAGTAAAACTATGTCAGAAAGCCCCCGGTCCGTGTAGTGGGGCACCTAAGGGCTGAGATGGGTCAAAAATTTACATTTTTATTTATATTTTGCATTCTAATGTTTATATACAATTTTTATGAATTAATGCAACAAGCAACACCATTTTTTGATGAATATTCAATTTTTTATGATTATCTTTATTTTATCTTTTCTTTTTTCTCTTTCTTAAAAAATGGCCTGAAAAAATGACAAAAAAAAGTAAAATATTTTAATCAGATAAATGAGAGGGAGAAAAAATTAGAAAGAATGGCAAGAACGAAAAATAAAAACTTTTAGAGAAGAAAATTAAAAAGAAAAAGAAAAGATGGAAGTGAAATATATATATATATATATATATATATATATAACATTTTAGAGGATCAAAACCAGCGTTTCAATCAAAACGCTCTTCACGCTACAGTACCCTTTTGAGACCTATAGATATGTATAGATAGATAAAATAAAATTGTATCGTTAACCTCTTATTTATTTTTTTAGGGTCCTCATAAAGATGTGAGAGATAATTTGAGAAAATTATGGCATAGCCTTTTCCATTTATTTGACTGAATATATAGAGAGTTACAAGAAATCATACTCTAGGTAATTTACAATTAAAATAATTCAATAATTAAAAAATAGAACTAACTAAATGAGAAACTTCATAGATAATTACAAGGAAACTCAAAATCTAAAAGTCTAGATATTTACGTATTTAAAAGTTAAATATAACAAACTATAATAATTATTTATTTTTTCCTATATGCCCCCGTAAGATGGAGCTCGAGGAGGAGAGTCCAATCTTGGCCTGTATATGAAGAAATTGTCCGTGAGGGAGAGATTTAGTGAGAGCATCTGCAAGTTGATCATGAGAAGAGACCTGAAGAGCACCACTTCGAATTTGTTCGCGAATGAAGTGATAATCTAAAGCTACATGTTTCATGCGATAATGAAAGACAAGACTAGAGTATAGATGGGTTGCACCAACATTGTCATAATAGATCACCCGTTGTTGAGGTAGATAAACACCTAGTTCCGTCAGAAGAGAACATATCTAGCGCAATTCGACAACAGTAGCAACAACTGACCGATATTCCACCTCAGTAGAGGAGCGAGCAATAGTGTGTTGTTTCTTAGAACTCCATGATATAGGATTGCAGCCAATGTAAACCAGATAGGCACTAGTAGCAGAGAAACATCCTTGTTACTTGTCAAGTCAGCATTTGAGAAAGCGTGAAGTGATAGAGGAGAGTGGCGATGAAGACGGATGTCATGATCAGGTGTCCCACACAAATAGTGTAGGAGGCGTTTGACTGCATTCTAGTGTTCACTTGTGGGACAATGGATGTACCATGAGAGTTTATTCATGATCCCGTTTAGTTCGTTGATTCGAGTTGAGATGTGACTTTATGTAAGAGCTTTTTACTGTAGTAAAAAAGTTAGATGTGACTGTTTCTAAGAACTCTGTATTGTTGCAAAACTCGAATTTTAAACTCGAATCAGTGAAATGAACGAAGTCTTAGAATATGTCTGGTCTTGTGAGTGAGTGATACTAAAGACTCTCAATAATAGACCTACACTCAGAGGAATCGGAGAGCGCAGTACTGAAGTGGAGGTCAAGTGTGAGGGTTGTGGCAAGTGGAGTGGTGACAGGTTTAGCACCTGACATGCGTGTATGAGCAAGAAGATCCGTAACGTAATGAAGTTGAGACAAATGAATACCATGTTTATGAGAAGTAACTTTTGGCTCCAAGAAAGTAAGTGAGAGTAATGTAACCACTATAATAATTATTTATTTCTTCATGTACCTTATTCCTGAAAAAATGACGAAACGAGAAAGTTCTAGGAAAATGTCGAGATTCTTCTAGAAAGATAATTCTCCCTTGAGGGAGCAGGAATGGATGTGAAGAAATTTTGTACAAACCTGATCAAGTGAAGGAGAGGGCAAGGGGCTCGGTTTCGTATGTGAATTAAGGAGAGGGTTTAGCTTGTTCTTTCCTTTTTTTTTTTTGGATCAAAAATTTAAATCAGTCAGGTCAACCTATTAAATTCCATTAGTTTTTATCTAAAATTCATTTTTTTTTTTCAAAAGTCATTTTGCAAATAAAAGTTTTTGAAAATCATTTTGTTGATAAACTTTTCTATTAGTTCATTTTTACAAATGCCTCCAGAAATGGAGACATACCACACGAAGTGGAGAAAAAAAAAAAACATTTTGTCATTTTATGTGGATAAATTTCATATAAATTCTTCTTAAACTATATCATTCGTCAATATGCCCTGAATTTTAAAAAAAAATCTAGTTATCACTTGATTTAAGTTAAGAAGCAACATTTAAGGGTTAATAGATGCCTTTCAATTTAATAGAGCTAAATTATATATATATTTTCTCCTTAAAGTAGTTGCTCAAAAGCAAGAAAACCAGAGGGAAGATGTGGAGAACTAGACTCGAATTCTATTGGATTATAGGGTTTAAAGAAATTGATAGATTTGACCATCTCACCTAGGTCACATGTGCTAATATGTCAAAAAGTAGCATGTTTCAATGTTCCAAGAGTAAGTATGAAGACATTAAGAGTGCGTTTGAAACTCGTTTTAAAATAATTTTATTTTTTATATTAAAATAAAAATGAAGAACGTTTTTAATCTTAGACAGAAATCATTTTTAAAAATGTGTTTGGTAGTTTTATTAAGAGATCATTTTCAGTATAAAAAAATCATTAATGTGAGAGAGTAGAAAATGAAAACAAAAAGTGAAAAACGATTAAAAGTTATTTTTTCTCTTTTATTTTACACTAAACTAAAAAATCATTTTTATTTCCGTTTTTTGTCTTTATTGCGCCAAACACCGTTTTGAAAACGTTTTTATTTTTTCTTTCTTAAAAAATGTAAAAAATAAAAACGGGATCAATTCTAAACACGGCCTAAAAAATGAAAACAAAAAGTGAAAAATGATTAAAAGTCATTTTTTTATTTATCTCATTTTACACTAAACTAAAAAATCGTTTTTATTTCTGTTTTTTGTCTTTATTGCGCCAAACGCCGTTTTGAAAACGTTTTCATTTTTCTTTCTTAAAAAACGTAAAAAATAAAAACGGGATCAATTCTAAATACGGCCTAAACATCTGGAAGTACAACAATGCATGTGGACACAAATAACATATGGGGAATTGGTAAAATTATCTCTTTTTTTTTTTTTTTTTTTTTTTTTTTTTTTCTATTCTATCAGTAGCTCATAGAACAAAAACCAACGATCTCACAAGACAATAGCCAAATTTTTTATTTTTTTTATTTATTTGTAAGTATGAAGACATTAAACATCTGAGAGCGCAACAAGTAACATAGGGAGAATTGGTAAAAAAAAAAAAAAAAAAAAAAAAAAAAAAAAAAAAAAATCCTATTCTATCAGTAGCTCATAAAACAAAAACCATGTCAGAAGACAATTGCTTAACTTTTTATTTTTTTATTTATTTGAAGGGGAGTTTCTTTGACATCTTTTTATTTTTTATTTATTTAAAAAAGAATTTTTTTTGACATGACTAAAAAAAATGAACCACTATAATTCTATATTTTTCAACCGTTAATTTTATGTAAAAATTCATCTATTATGTTTAATCTAATATAATTTTAACTGTATCTAACAGTTAAAAATTAGTATTACTAATAGAAAGACCCGATAGAAAAAGTCTCTATTTGAAATAACTAAACTAATTATTATCATTTGCATTTTGCATTACTTTATATTGTCGACCAACTATGACTTTTCATTTGTTCCCTCATTTTTGAGGTCATTTTGTAGATAATAATTTGTTTCTTTTAAACTATTCGTTGTACCACCGTTGAAATTTGAGGTGTGCAAAAACTCTTTAGGATATAAAAGATTAAGTTCATCTATGTTTATTCCACCTTACTGGGAAGTAACCATATACTAACGAATTTAAAATAGGTAACACTATGCCCCCTTTGTTTCACTAATATAACTCAATTCAACTTAATTTAAACAAGAATAATTTAACGGTCTTCAATAAACACGCAGTCTAATTATACTCTCCGCTTAAACTAGTTAAACTGTCTAACTAAAAATTCAATTCCCCTATTAATAATAAAAATATACCATACTTTTTACATCTACTAAACATAAATTTTAACTTCTTCCCTATTCAGATTAAAATTTTAAATGCACATCTAAACACTAATTTAAACTACAATTTAAGCCACAAGTTCAAATTTTTTTGTTTAAATGAAAAAAATTCAAATTAACAAAATTCAAACTAACTTAAACGGGAACGTAATTACAGACCTTATCTACTTCACGTGAAATATGATTAACCACCAAAACAGAAAAGAAGACAATAATGGACCAAAAAAAAGGAGGAAAGGTATAACCTAAAAATACAAGCATTGTTCCTAACCAAAAAAAAAAAAAAAAAAAAAAAAAAAAAAAAAAGACAAACAAAAAACAAAAGAAAAACAAAAAAACAAACAAATACAGGTTAGCATGATCAGGCTCATAGTCTATATTTTTAGACAATAACATAACTCAATCAATGTTTCCTCTTTTTCCCCTTCAACTCGGTCCCATTTGGTAATGGACCATATAGGCCGAGACGCAGGGAACCTTCCGCTATACGCTGATGGAAATAGTTCTTGTACAAGTCCCAGAATTCATCCCTGCCAAATAAAATACATTTGAATGGTGCATAATATTAACATCAAATTCAGGGAGTTTTCTGATCAGGAGATAATAGAAGACTTTCTACAATTGTTAACATAGGGTCGATGTGTATCTAGTGAGTTATAAATCAAATAAAGATTATCTCAAGTAAAACATGATAATTAGTTCTAGAATAAAACTGCGACTTAGCTTTTCTGGACAAACTTGATATATATATATATATATATATATATATATATATTTTTTTTTATTGTTTGGGACATGTACAATAGGGTGCTGAAAGAAGTTTTATAGTAGGTGCTAAAAAAGAGAGGAGTACATGTGTGAAGTATATTAAGGTAATTAAAGACATGTACGATGGAGTGGTCACAAGTGTAAGAACTGCTGGAGGCTACACGACAGAGTTTTCCATTCGGATCGGCCTTCATCAAGGATCTTTTCACCATCGTGTTGGATGAGTTGACAAGAGAAATCCAAGATAGAGTTCCTTAGTGTATGTTTTTTGTGGATGATATAGTTTTAGTGGATGAACATAGAGAATGAGTTAACTAAAAGTTAGAACTGTAGAGACAAGACTTTCAAAACGAAAAGATTTAAGTTAAAGTATGACAAAAACTGAATACATGGTGATATTTCTTTAGATGGTGTGGAGATTGAGGCTTCTAGGAAGTTTAGGTACCTTAAGTCTATAGTGCAGTACGAAGGAGATATAGAAGAGGATATTCAACATAAGATTAAGGTAAGGTAGTTAAGTGGAAGAATGCTACGAGAGTTTTATGTGATAGCAAAATACCTATTAAGTTGAAAGGAAAGTTCTATAAGACTGTAATCCGCTTAGCTATATTGTATGATTGTAAATGTTGGACCATTAAGAGACAACATATATCTAAGATGAGTATAGCAGAAATGTGTATATTAAGATGAATGAGTAGCCATACGAGAATGTATCACATAAGGAATAAAGTTATTCATAATAAAGTAGGTGTAGCACCAATAGAAGATAAGGTGTGCGAAGACCGCTTGAGGTGGTTCGGACATTTCTAGCGTAGACCGCTAGAAGCACCAGTTCGTGCTTGGGAAGACATTCTTATACTTAATACTAGGAGAGGGAGGGGTAGACCAAGAATTACGTGGACCGAAGTCATTAAGAAAGACATTTTAGATCTAGAGCTTCAGAAAAGTTTAATTTCGAACAAAGTCATATAGAAAAGTGAAATATATATAAACGACCCCAATTAAATTAGAATTGAGGCTTGTTGTTGTTGTATTGTTTGGGAAAAGGGAGGGTTCTGATTGTAGAAAATATCGAGCAAAACAAAACATGATTTTATGAAAACGGTGAGCATCTCGTGATCAAACCTGACTTGTGGTAGTGTAAACAAAGAATATCCCTTTACATCAGGCCGAACATCAAGTACGATTGCTGCTAACCGCGAGAGCCCCAATGCCTCAATGTCAATTAGCTTCTTTATCCTGGAATTGATATTAGAAAACCAGATAACTGAGTTATTTAGATGGAAACAAAGTTGATCAAACGTCAGGTCACACGGAACTCTAACATTGCACTTAAACAAACAGAATGCAAAAAACAATGAAATCAACTGATGAAACTAGAGTTCTTATAAATCATTGATCACTGCCACTGGTCACTGCCACAGCTGGCAGTAATAACACTGCAGAGAACCAAAAGTTTATCAAATACTAGCATGCCTGGTTATAGTTTTATTTATTTATTATTTATTTATGTATATGAAACAACAGTTTTACAAAAAAAGAAAAGAAAAAGAAAAAAGAGGTCATGCCCTACTTGTCCATAGTAAAAATTGGAGCGACCCTAAATATTGTCTAAGAGAATGAATAAATATTCTAATCATCCTAAGACGCAAGCTTGCCATGCGCAATTAAGTCAGGCACACCCTTATACTGTACGGTAAGAAAAATAAAACGTAAGAAAAAATATATATACAGCGCCCCGAAGAAAACTATGATGATTAACCTGCTTGGTGTACCACTAGCAATATTGACACGGTTCTTTAACAAAGATACCTGCATAAAAGGCAAAGGAGAAGTATTACATACAAGAAAGTCCAGCACCAAAACTAGAACAGACATGAAGCCCAAATATCTCGCGTGATTGTAGGAAACATGTTAAAAGTGAATTGAAGGGACTACTAAATAAGGCATATAAAAAAATCTCATAGAAACATTAGATACTGAACTTATTTTCTTTTTTTTTTTGCTCTGGATTAAATATTGAACTTAAATTTGGGCAAAATCCCGAGCTGAAGACTATACAAATATACAATTCAACATCGCTGGTACTTTGATGATAAGATTGTGTAGTTGTCATCATTTTGCCAAAATCAATCTTAAAAACAACGCTGAGGCAAAAACTGAGTCAACCATGGGCTCAATATGCATAAAGCAAAAGAAACCCAGAAGAAAACCAATAATAAAAGTTCCATCTCGTGAAAGTTTGGGATCAGACTGACGTGCAAATAGTCAGCATTGCTGATGCTTAGATAAAGTTTGTATAGAATCATCATCTCCTAAATTCCACAGTAACAAAGGCTAACATGAAAATTGAGATGGCATTCATAGGCTCATCAGTTTTCATAAACCAAAAAAGACACTCGGAAAAAGGAACCAACATAGAAACTTCATCTAATAAAATTTTGGGATCAGACTGACGTGCAAATATACAATTCATCATCGCTAATACTTTGATAATGTTTGTATCATGTCATCATCTACCAAAGTCCCTAGTAAGCAAGTAAGAAATAAAACGTAAAAATACAGACAATTTTCATGGACTCAATATTCTGTATAAACCAAAAAAGGCACTGGAGGGAGAAAAACCTACAATAAAAATTTCGTCTCATGAGATTTTGAGATCAGACTGACGTGCAAATGTAAAATTCAGCATCGCCAATGCTTAAGTTTGAATAGTGTCATCATCTCACAAATTCCAGAGTGAAAAAAAAAAAAAAAAGATTAAAATTGAGACAATGCCACTCAAAATTTTGCACAAACCAAAAAAGACACTTGAGAAAACCTTGATAAGAATGTGATATCTTGAACGTTTGGGATCAGACTGACGTGCAAATAATCAGTTCAACATCGTTGTAGCTCTGATAATAGATAGTGTCATCATCTCCCAGGTTCAGATATGAGTAACTATTATAGGAGGTTAAAAAATGAAAACTAAAATGACACTGAAAATATCTTAGAACAGACTGGAACAAAACATTTATAAAAAAAAAAACATGGAGTGCACATAAAAATTCCAAACACCCGTCCAAAATATAAAAATAAGTGGTTAAAAGATATGTTCTTAACCTCTCAATCTCAAAAGCATCAATGATGAACTAATGCTAATTAACTTAGAAACTTAACTTCAAAAGCATATTTAAAGAAAACCTAAAATACAGATTACAGATTACCCCACTAAATATAAAACATAACCACCATAATCAAGGTCCAAAATTAGCTCCCAACATTTGGCTAGTCGAATTTAATTTAGGGAGTTACTCTCAAGGAATCTTGTTTAAAGCTTGATAGAGTTCATAAAATTGAACTGCACTCTGCATGTAAATATATACTCAAATAATTTGCTTGGATCCTAAAATCCTTAGAAAGCAGTTCCCTTGTCCTTTAGATTTTTTTCTTTTCTTTTTTTTTTTTTGGCAAGTTTCTTCATAACGGATGACAAACCACCAAGTGTTCAAACTTTTATTTCAAAAATTCGTCCTCCCCCAGCTAGGCATTCAAATATTGCACATCCTGATCACCTATATCTCACACAGAATTCACCTAAACCTTCAAACATCTTATACATTAAATCCCACCCCACTCAAACACATAAAAAAGAGTTACAAGACTTTGTTCTGATAGGTTAACATTGAAATGGAGAATTAAGAAAGAGAGTAACTACCTGATCTTCAACCTTCATATGCTTTGAGAATAGCTTCACTGCAGGGCATTCTTTAGTCAATGAATGTAAACCCCTAGATAAAATTGGGAAAAAAAAATCATTTCTTATCAATAATGGCCAGAAGAGACGACACATTCTTATTGGTAGGAATACGAATATATGAGCATCAGAAAGCAAAAATATCTAACTTGTCGAAAATGCAGTCACCTTAGAAGTTCTATTGATCTCATAGCAGATGAACTAATAATAAGGACGGCAGGACAACCCGGATCAACTTTTCCTTCCAACAACTGCTTCTCACAAAGAACTTCTTTCCATGATGGGCCAAAAGCAACTTTCATATCTTTTCCCAAGGACTTTGCGTCCTCATCTGTGCATTGAGATAGCTCCAAAATGCACGTATCTGCACAATTTACAAATCACAAGCGTAATTATAAGTCTACTTATTCTCAATGTTTTTTTTTTTTTTTTTTTTTTTTAAATTCTTGAAGAATAATGAGCACTAGAAGTATGAACGATTTTTTTTTTTTTTAATAAAAAAAAGCAACATATACTAAGAACGGTAGGTCTTTGACCAATAGCTTCAAACAATGGCATTAAAAGCAGTGGCGGAGACACATGGTAGTAAATGGAGGCATGTGCACCTGCTCAAATTTCAAAATCTTTTATTCTTAAACTTAAAAAAAAAAAAAATTGTTGTGTTCACATTTTATCTGAAAATTATAATTGAAATAGGTTAACTATGTTATTCATACATTAAGAAATAGCTCTAATTTTAATAGTAGCAACCCTGGGAAAAAAAAAAAAAAAAAAAAAAAAAAAAAAACAAAACTCTTCCACTGATTATAAGCTGATTATAAAAAAAAAAAAAAAAAAAAAAAAAAAAAAAAACTAACTAAGACATTGGGATACAGGAACTAATCACTTCATTGTTCATTTCTGATTCTTATTTACCACCTTTACAACACTGTCGTTCACCAAAACTTTTATTCAGTATTATGCAATTAATACTAATTTTTTCCTATCTTTTTCTTCTTCTTTTACTTTTCTCCGCATTGGGTACAAAAAATATTAGGTTCATGAGAATTCGGAGCAAATATAATCCAATCTCACAAAGTTATTTGCGAAAAAAAAGAGGAAAAAATTCAATTTTCTTCCATCCAATACTTCACCCATAATCACCAAAAATAATAATTAAAAAATATATGCAAAACCCTAAAACCGTAGAGAAATGAAAACGAAGATACCTTTAATAGCTTCCAACTCGAGAGAAGAAAGCTGGACGCCATTCCCGGACTGGAACTGATCCAGAAAGACCCGAAGCTGCGTCGAAGCCGACGTTTGAACGACTTCGTTGTTAACGCTTTCGCCATTGTCGTTTTGCTCTTCGAGTCGGTCATCGTTGGCGTTTTTAGTGTCGTTGGTCTCGATAAGCCGTTGATTCTTCTTCTTCTTCTTCTTCTCCTTGGATCTCTTCTTACCTTCGTCGGTTTTGATGGGGCCAAGAGGAAGTTTTCTCTTCTTGCTAGGGTTTTTCAGAGAGGGTTTTGACGGCTTCTCTACCTCCATTTTCCTGCTCCCCATTTTTGTACTATCCGTTATTTGGTAGAAAATGTTAGGATTTATAGTTGAATGTTAGGGTTTTTTCACATTGATACTCAACGTTCAGTTAAGGGTTTTAAATTTTATGTGAAAATATTTTATTGTAATAAAAATGTTAAATATAATTATTTTTTAGAGTTTTTTATTGTAATAGAAATTAAATTTTAAACTCAAATTAATTAAATATTTATTTGGTTTGTGTATTTAGAATTATGATTTAGAACCATTCTCATTTTACGTGTATTTTTTGTGAAAAAAATAACTGAAAGAATTATAAATCATGATTTAAAATTATGGATGAATATATGAAACAAACAGGCTATAAATAAATGAAACTGTATTTTGCTTAAATTATGAAGACTCTAATTGAAATTGAAAACTTCATAATTATAGGATTCTTTTCAATTTTCATGAAGGCTTTTAAAACTTCAATTCGATTCAAGTTGAGATGAGATATAACTTTATGTGAATTTTTAACGGTGATAAAAAATTAAATGTGATTTTTTATAAAAATTTTTAATTATAATGATATTTAAATTAAAAATTTAAATTACTAAAATAAACAAAACTTTATTATATGAATCTATTTTCAAAGTGTCCTAATTTTACATAACTATTCAAACATTCCTTAATATATAAAAACTGTTCGAAATGCCCCATTTGCCCACTCTTTCATCTCTATATTTAAAGAATTTGTTGATGTGTCATGATGTTGAGAGGAAAATTAAGGTTTCGTTCACTTCACCGATTCGAGTTTTTAGTTTTAAGTTTTTACAGTAAAAAGCTTTCAAAAAATGTTATATCAAAATTTTCTGTTACAGTAAAAAACTCTCAGAAAATGTCACATCTCAGCTCGAATCGAAAACTCGAATCTGCGAAGTGAACGAGGCCTAAAATACATCAGCGGAACATTTGAAATTTAGTCAATAAATCGGCGGCATTTATGAAATAAATTCTTAAAAATTTTAAAAAAATAATTATTATGTGAATATTAATAAAATTTTAACATATTTCTCAACTATAATTAACAAAAATTCAACTATAAACTTTAATTATCCTAAAATTATCATGCTTCTTACTAAAAATTATAAATTAAAAGTTCACTCTAATTTAAATCAAATTTTTGTAAAATTTTTTTTTAATACTTAATTACTATGGGCTTATTCTTTTGGCGTTTTTGAGTTATGTAACTTATGCGTAGATTTTAAGTTGAGTTTGAGTTATAACTTGAGTTGTAGTTATAACTTGAGTTTGTGTTTGGTTGTGTAAACTTGAGTTATAATTTGATATTAGAATTTACTTGAGTTTGTGTTTATTTCAACTAATTCTTGAGTTGTAAATAGTATCCTGAAATTTTTTTTTTTTTCATTTAATTGATTTTAACAAATAAAACTAAATCATTTATAAGTAGTAATAAATTTAAAAACAACGTAGTCATTTTCTTCATTTAATAAATTAAAAAACCATATAAAAAATTACTAGAAAATGAGTTTTCATTATAAATGGTCTCGCAAATAATCACAAATATATACATAATTAATATCGCAATTCTCCATACACTATTATTAGCCCGTATGACGATTACGGTACACTGCCCACATTGTATGCGCTCTTGCATCCCTTAACGCATTCATATCCAGTTCCGGTTCATTATTCAGTGGTTGTCCTTCGTGGTTGTTATTGTCATTGATATCCTCTTCAACATTCTGTGGATCAATGTCAGCAACCGGAACTCCATCCTGTGAGTACTGATCTAATAGTTTATCTCCATTACGGTACATATGGATAAAATTATGAACTATAGCACATGCAACCGGAACCTTAACTTGCTTTTCAATGGGGTGACGGTTAATGGTTTTCAAAATGCGAAATCTGGCCTTCCACACACCAAATGTTCTTTTGATTACATTACACAAGGAGGAGTGCGTGTAGTTGAACAATTCACGTTCATTGCAGAAGCCTCTACCCCGTCGATTCCTATACTCTTACAAATGGTATGTTGTTTCCCGATATGGTGCCATGAAACATCCATTGTTTACATAGCCTGAGTCGACGAGGTAGAATTTTCCTACATGTATTTAAGTAATCACAATCAACACTTATAATCTAGATGCAGTTTCTGAATTATGTGTAGATATACATATAGGCGTTTTTCCCACTTACATGGTGGTGGAATCAGAAATCGTTTCCACGGGTGATCTAACGCGGATGCAAGTACTATCGTATCATATGTTGAACCCTCCCAGCTAGATAGCATGTACGTAAATCTCATATCAAATGAGCAAACTGTAAGCATATTAAGCGAGAAATATCCCTTTCTATTTCTGTAAAGTTCGGCTGTTTCACGGGGAGGCACACATGGAATGTGCGTACCATCTAGTGCTCCAACACAATCCTTCAAATTAACAAACTTACATACGTTGTTATGCAATGATATAGTTAAACTCATTGTGAGATAAAAAATAACTAAAATTATGAAGTAGAGAAAAAAATTTATGTATAAGTTCGTAACTTACATTGAACCACGGCGAATACTTGTTCCCACCTGCAATTATGTGAGGATCGACGACAGTAAAATCTGGATGCCGTATGAAGTCTACTTTTAATTGGCAAAACGCTTCAAGTGCTTTTGTGAAATACTCCGATACCGTGGAGCCCGAGCACTGCCAATGGTCCTGCGCTTCCCTATTAGTTTGGTTTTGACACAATATTGTAAGGAATATGAATAATTGCTCATCAACATTAAGGTTGACTGTCGGTTGCAGTAATCCCCTTTCCTCAAGGATAGAAGATAGGCGTCTAAAAACATCACTACTCAAGCGAACTTTATCATAAATCACTTCTGGACTCCCATTAAGATAGTAGTCCACTCTAATCCTACCTTCCCAACTAGAAGTGTGCCTTCAGCGTGATGGTTCTCTATACACAAATCCGACGCATAACAAAGTGGCAGCCGCGACAACATGCCTGAAATAGTGATCATAACTATCGTCGTCTGATGCATCAGAGTCCATTGGGTTGTTGGCCCTATGGTGAGCCATACCTGTCAAAGTTTCTAACCAATAACATGAAAGTTTAGGGGTTTAAGAAGTATGCAAAAATGAAGCGTTTGATCATCACCTGTTCAAGTAATATTAGTCATCTATTAGATGTTGTCAATAATAAATACTCATTAAACAACAACAATAAATGTTTGTGGTTCGCAAATAAAGTACAACAAGGCCAACAATGTTTAAAAACATACTAAATACCCGTGGTCCTCAAATAACCCAAAATTGGACCAAATGTTAATATGCATCTAAAACTAACTCAAGTATCAATGTCTCAGAATCATAGAGTGCAAGGAATGAAAAAAAAAAAAAAAAAAAAGAAGAAGATCACACGAAGGCCACCAATATGGACGTCAACCGCTATCTCTTCCATCTCGGTCGGAATATGGTGGAAATTTTGGTGGCATGTATGGTTGAAAATACTACTAGTGCTCGGTTGGAAGGTGTTGGTGTTCGGATGGAAGGTGTGTGAGAAATGCTGGTTCATTGGATGGCTAGACTGAAAGGGATACTGTGATCCAAGCATAAAGGTTGGTAGTGGAGGCGGCACTTGCTGATTTGCATGTTGCTCCATGGTCTATTGGATCCAAGCCAAGCGGTGATACTCCTTCATTCGCAAAAACGGCCGAGGCAGTGTGGCATGAGCATTCAAATAGTTGAACATGAAAAGATATTGATCCTGAGGTATGTCCAACTCTCCAAGTAAATCAATGCATTTGTCCTGGGATGTCTCCTTCTCAACTGACTGAGGGGTGGCGGAACTTTTACCACGCTTACGACTGTGGTCCTCAATAGATGATACAAGGTGATCCACTACATGCTCCATGAAGTTTGGCATGCGTGTCTGATTGTTTCTTGCTGACCGTTTATTATTTAAACGGGACTGTGACGCAACATGTGGGGTTCGGCCACCAGCGCTCACACCATGCCTCATTTCTGTATATGAAGTATTGCTTGTATCATTGTAGCGTTGGGACCTACCATCAATGTCAATTGGGCTGCCTGGGATTGGCTCTGGGGGATGTGAGGGAGTTATAGGGGTTTCATCTTGGTCGTACTCATTTACACCGGTTGCACATGAGTTCACAAATGCACAAAAATACAAATCATAATCTGGTAACGGCTTCCTTCTAGCCCTTTCGACCTTCGGATGGCTCTGCATATACAGTAATATTAACAATGCAAACAATATGGAAAATCCCCTTTCCTTAATGACAAAGTAAGACAGCAAGGCGTAAAACAATTAAAGAAAACAAACGATGAACTTACAGTGACAAATTGTTGCCAATATTGATCGGTGCACGTTGGTTTCTTCTCAATTGGATCCCAACCAAGGCCAGTAGCAGTCCGAAGTAGGAACTCTGCTTCGAACGTTTTTTTCAACCTAGCAGTTTTTTATTTAACTTTATCCCAACCAAGTGGGACGCTGAAATGGGGACTTAGCTCCGTTGCCCATTGCGTGAATTTCTCTCGATTCGGAGTGGTACCGGCGGAGTTCAATAAATTGAACTCACCTAGACGTCTAAGCAGTTGCTCTTCAGCTTCTGGGCTCCAATTTACATCTCTATCTCTCTTTCTCGCAGCCATCTAAGTATTGACAATACCGATAAAGCAGCAATATGTATGTACATAGCATACAAAATTCATTTAATGAGCTCGGATGTTGGAAGGAGGCTCAAATTTGTGTAATGGTCCTCATCGTCCTATTATGGAGCATTATCCTAGGCTAGGGGAATTAGGCTACCAAGGTTTATGTTCAATTAATCTTAGTGGTAGGTTGGCAATACACTTTAAACCCGAAGCAAACGAACATTATGCCATGAGGATATGCATAAACCGGCAACCAATATGCTACCAAAGTATTAGCTAACGTTAGCAGAATGCTCAAGCAAGGCATTCAAAGTGAATTAAATCAACCATACCAACTAAGACTAATGGGATCAACCGGTAACCAAATATTAACCAACCATCGAATATTACTCGACATAATGAACTAGGCCATTAAATACAATTACATCGTCATAGCCATGGTGAAATGCAATCTAGAAACTGAAAAAACTAGAAACAATTTCTAGTTTTTTCTAGAAACTGCACAACAGGGATTCCAAATAAACACATGAGCAATATAAAAACTGCAGTAAGTATCAACATAAACTACACATCGATTGACAATCAATAATCATATTAATACAAAGTACAACCTACAACAGAACATGCCTGTCATTCATGAATAGAGACCAATGCCCACTCTAATATATTGCGTGTGTGTGTATTGAGTTGATCCTTAAGATCCTCTTTCAAAAGGGTTAAAAGAAAGTTGCTTTGGAGTAATAGCTTCACTAAACTTATCTTGGTTTTTTCTCTTTTTTTTTGCTCAAGGTTGTTTGTGCTTGGTTCATCAATGTTTTCTGATGATTCAGAAAAGTTTCTTTTAAAAGACACTTCATGTCCCTCTTTCAATTCGTTTTGTTTCTGGTTTTGGTCCTAAGTTTTGGTTATGTTTGGTTCATCCATGTTTTAAGTTGATTTAAAAAGGTTTCTTCTAAAAGACACTTCCTTCCCTCTTCAAATGGTTCCCAAAACTACAACAGAACAAAGTACAAACTCATACGACCATGCAAATGGGGGCAGGAGTCACCAGAAACAGTTTCTTTTTTTTTTTTTTTTTTTTTTTTTTTTTCAAAAATTGATCAAAAAATGGTTCCCAAATACTAGTGAGCTGAGTGTCTAGAGGTTGAAATCACCAAAAAAAAAAACACCAGAAACATATAATGTTTTTTCCGACAAACTACCAATAACTTTTATCAAAATACTAATTCTAAGAATGCAATTATAGAAACCGTTTCTATACTAGTGAGCCGATGAAGTCTGTTTATAGCTCATTGTCTAGTTTTGTTTTTTTTTCCATAGACTGAACAAAATGAGGTTCCAAAATCTAGTGAGCCGAGTGTCTAGAGACTGAGAAATCAGCCAAAAAATCACCAGAAACCATGTGAATTCAGAAACTGAACAATCACCAAAAATACCAAAAATCACCAGAAACAGTTTTTTTTTTTTTTTTTTTCAAAAACTGAACAAACACGAGTAAATATTAGTGCTCCAATGAAGTATATAGATTGAAATCACCAAAAAAATTCCAGAAATGGCAATGTTTGTTTTCAGAGAACATAATGAATTCACCAAAATACTAGTGCTCAGATGCAAACTAGAGACCAAAAAATCATCCGAAACAGAAATGAGTTTTTCCCATAAACTGAACATAAGTAGTTGAAAAATACTTACTGAATTGGAGCCCATGGAGGAGGAGATTGGGTTCCCTTGGAGATTCCCCAAACGTGAGGAAGGGTTAGCAAGTTTGAGGTACCGCGATGACAGAGGAAGTTGAAGTAGGTTTGACGTCTTGGCTGGAGAGCATTATAGCGTACACTATTGCCTCTACATTGAAGTACGATGTTCACCCACCGAGGTCGCCGAACCAACGGAGTCCCCACAAATTTCTCCGTTTTGAAGGGGAAACAAGAACGATGACAATGGTTGTGGTGACCCGCGCCCTCGTGGCGCGGTCGCCGTTCCTTATACTACTACTAATGGGCTAAGCTATAGTCTAATCCATTATTCGTTGTTAGACTATTGTCTCTTTAATTTACGTTCATGTGCGGGTAAATTTTTTTTTTCTTTACTACATTAACCCTCGGATCTTAACATGTTATGTTGGTACACTAATAGCACATCTTGCTATTACTTTAAAGATTCGGTATCATACTAGTTCCCGAAACTTGTCTTAACTTATTACAGTCCGTTGTTCTTTACCAAGACAATGGTTGTAATATCTTCCTCTTAGAACTAAACATACATACTATTATTCTACATTACATTTATTTACAGTGAATTTAATTTCTAAGCGGCGTAGTAAAGACCACTCCCGTGCACCCATGACATTTCCGCCACCCTTGCCTCCGCATGTCCATCAAGCAAACCACTATATGACCGGTCACTTACCTTTGTTACCCGCACACGAGTAAACCGATGAGCTAACGCCGGAAGTATAAACATGCATACATCATAAACTAATAGAAATTACATTAAGAGTTATGATGCAAATATGCTCGTGTGAAACATGCTTTAAACTACTTTCTATCTTTCTGTTCTTACTTTATTGGCTGGTCTAGTCGGAATCTCTACTACGGAGATTTCCTCCCTTGCGGAGGCCGACGACCCGTCGATCTTTAACTTTTTGGCTCATTACATCTTTATCTGGTCAAGTCGGAATCTCTACTCTTTGAGATTTTCCTCCCTTATGGAGGCCGACGACCCGTCGATCTTGTAACTATGCATAAGGGTAACCATATGTCGCCCTTCCGAAATCTAGAGCATTAAGCCCTCCAAACATGTATAATCACATGTAATCATATAGACTTAGGAACATAAATAAATTAATAGTTCTAAGTCTAACTACGACTTACTCGAGTCCGAGATAAACATATATGTCTATACTTACCATTAATCCGCTTAGGATTCCCGCTTGTTGGAAGTTCTTTCTCGTTGCTTGACTCTAAATTGCCAAAACTGTTTCATGGAAATAGGTATCAATTCCCCTATTCCAATCACAATTCCTCATACTTAGATTCTTAAATCTAATTTCAAACTCATTTATGGACTTTTTCCCCTTAAGGCCGAATTCTAGCTCAAGATGCAATTTACATATATTCGTATATCTCGGTTTCTGAATCTTAATCTATTCGTTTCCGAGATTTAAAACTATTATCCATTCTCTAGAATCAGATTCTTAACTCATTGCTTGCTAACTAAATTTTAGGAAATTTCGGCAGAGTTTCGCCTTAATTTTCCTCGTTTCCCGAGTTTTCAATAACTCGTTTTACTTCCGATTTCGGTACCTGTAGTCCAGATTCACATTCCTGAGCACAAATTGCTACATAAATTGAGCAAAAATACATTTCCTCCATTTCTGGGGATTTTCGGATTTTTAGTGTAAATCCAAAAAAATTTGTTCAATCCTTTCAATACTTGCACATTAAACTCCTATCATAGTCCCCGACAAAACCTCGGTTTCGTTTTTCAGTTTTACGGATTTTTTCTGAGATGAGTTACTATTCATAAAAACGAAAAAGCAAGCAGTTTCTCATGAAAAATCCAAAATCTTACCTTGAAAAGTTGAGATTCTCCGCTAGAATGCCTCGGGTTATGTTTCTACCGGACTGAACGGAAGAAATTTCGGTGAAAATGGGTGATTCCTTGATTTTCCCTTGATTTTCTCTCTTTTCTCTTTCTTTTCTCTATCTCTCGGCCACACTTAGAAAAAGAAGCAATTTTGGCTTCTAATCTCATCCGTAGGCCATTTTAAGTGTAATAGGTATATTATATTAATATTTCTAAAAATATCTCACATTACTTTCTAAAATTAAATTAGAGAAATAACTTTAATTCCCATGATTTGGCGCCACACACAGGGTTAGAAAACCCTAGGATGGCCGGCCACAATGGGATAAAGTATAGGAGATTTTTTTATTCCAAATTCAAATAGGAGATAGAGATTTGATTCTTTTTTGAAGTTTGACTTCTACTCTTTAAATGTGAGAATGATAGAAAATTGTGATACAATTTTTGAAAACATTTTTCTACCCTAATTTGTTAGAGTGGCTGAAATTCTCATTGGAGAGAGAGAGGAGAATTTTTTCTCTCAAAAATTCCACATCGTGCATGCATTGGTGTTTGTGAAAATTTGAGTGCTTTTGAAACCTGTTTTGTCTCATGTGTGCCCACACACATGTCTACGTGGAATCAAGGAATGGACGTGGAAGACTTTGGTTTTCTAAACACAAAGATTGGAGCAAGGATTGTTCGTGGTCAAAGAACTTAAGTAATCATCCGAGTCTGCCTCCAGGTATTTTTTCTAATTGAGTTCTTGACATATAAATTAATGTGATTAATTTATTCGTGCATAAATTAATATAATCTATAGAGTATCTCAAAAGTTTGGTGAAAATTTTTGTTATACACGATCCGCCTTTCCCCACGCTTCCGCATCTGAATTCGATTCGATTACCAACAATAGGATCCATTAGCCACAACTTCCTTTATCTTGTAAGGTCCTTCCCAAGTTAGGCCCAGTGCCCCAGAGTTCTTAGGCTTAGTTTTGGGGTTACTACTCATAAGACGAGGTCTCCTACTTTAAACTGCTTATGTTTGACCTTTCTGTTCTAGTACCTAGTAGTTCTGGCGTGGTACGCGGCAAGCCTTAGCCATGCATCTGTGCACTTTTCTTCCAAAAGGTCGAGGTCTAAACCTATTCGCTCAGCATTCGTATCTTCTTCATACCGTATCACTCGACTGGTAGGAATCGATATCTCGACTAAAAGGACCGCCTCCACCCCATAAGTCATTGAGAACGGAGTTTTCCCCTAGTCATCCTACTGGTCGTCCTGTAGGCCCACATGACTTTTGGTAGCTCATCTGCCCACTTTCCTTTGTAGCTATCAAGCCGCCGCTTTAACGTAACTTTTATGATCTTTTTGACCACTTCGACCTGCCTATTAGACTAGGGATATATAACAGAGGAGAAGTTCTTATGGATACGTAGCAATTCATAGAACTGGTTAGTGTTATCATTGTTAAATTGTCTCCCGTTAAATGATACGAGAGAATCTGGTACATTGAACTAGCAGACTATGTTGTTCTAGATGAAACATTTCTCCTCTGATATCGTCGTTAGTGGCTCGGCTTCAACTCACTTTGTAAAGTAGACGACAACTTCATTGGCATAATTGTATCCCCCAGGGGTCTTGTGTAATGTGCCGATGAGATGAATCCCTTATTTAGCGAAAAGTTAGGGGAAGACTATCGATGTTAGATCTTCTAAATGCTACCTAGGGATGGGGACGTACCTTTGGCAACCTTCGCATTTCTTTGCATACTCAACTGCTTCCTTCTTAAGATTGGGCCAGTAGTACCCCTGCCTCAGCACCTTATAAGCTAGGACTGCCCCCTACGTGGTTCCCACATACCCTGTCATGTACTTCTGAGAGCATCTTCTTTGCTTCCTCTTTGTTAAGGCACCGGAGTAGGGGTGTTGAGAATCCCATTCGATAAAGAATATCATCGCGCATGGTGAATCTTGACGCCTAGTACCTTAACTTTTTTGCCTGCCGTTTGTCTTCTAGGAGTTCACCATCTCATAAATATTTAATGATTGGGTCTTTCCAGCTCAGTTGGCGACTCGTTGTCATGACTTCAGGCTTTCCCTCGGTGGAAGAGGATTTTAAAACTTCCACAGGTATTAGCTTCAACAACTCAGCATCCTTTGAGGTGGCTAACCTAGCAAGGGCGTTAGCGTTACTATTTTCTACTCTTGGCACTTGCTAAATATCGTAGGCTGTGAGTTTTTCTAAGGCCTCTTTAACCTTCTCAAGGTAGGTTGCCATTTTTACATCCCTAGTTTGATATTGGTCTTTCACCTGGTTCACAACTAGTTGAGAGTCGTTGAAGATGTCTATAGCCTCCATTTTTAGGTGTTTTGCCAACCAGAGTCCGGCCAGTAATGCTTCATATTCTGCTTCATTGTTAGATGCGGGGAATTCAAATCTAACGGCCGAGGTTATTTTGTGGCCCTCTGGGGTATGCAATACCAATCCTGCTCCAGTGCCGTTGTTATTAGAGCTTTCATCGACATAGAGCTTCCATCTAAAAGGCCTGCTAACAACTTCAGCTTTGTCTAGTAGCCCCGTGAACTCAGCAACAAAGTCAGCTAGGGCTTGGCCCCTGATGGCCATCTGTGGCTTGTAGTCAATATCAAATTGGCTGAGCTCTATAGACCATTTAAGGAGTCTCCCCGAGGCGTCAGACTTTTGTAACACCTGCCTCAGAGGATGGTTTGTCAAAACCTGAACGCTATGGACCTAGAAGTAGTGGCGTAGCTTTCTCGACGTCACCACTAATGCGAGGGCGAGCTTTTCCATCTGCGGATACCTCGTCTCTGCGTGGATTAGGCGCTTGCTAGTGTAATATACAAGCAACTGTACATTTTCTCTTTGCGGAACAACACCGAGCTGGCAGCGTGTTCAGAGACTGCCAGATACAGGTTCAACACCTCTCCGGCCATAGGCTTGGATAGTAGGGGTGGCTTCCCAAGGTGTTCCTTCAATTGTTGGAACGTGTGTTCACACTCCTCTGTCCATTGAAATGGCTTGCTTCCTCACAGGGTGTTGAAGAATGGTATGCACTTATTCATAGATTTCGAGATGAACCTGTTGAGTGCGGCAATACAACCCGTTAGCTTCCGGACTCTTTTTGATTTTCATGGTGATTTCATGTCGAGGAGCGCCTGCACCTTCTTTGGATTAGCCTCGATTCCTCGACTGTTCACCATAAAACCAAAGAATTTTCCCGATTTGACCCCGAATGCACACTTTAGGGGATTTAGCTTCATCTTATACTTCCGCAAGATGTCGAACATTCCCTTGAGGTCTTTCATATGGTCCTCAGACTTCTTGCTCTTTACCAGCATGTTGTCCACATATACCTTCATCGTCTTACCTATATGGTCCTCGAATGTCCGATTTACCAAGTGATCGATTGCATGAAACGCACCTTAAATCTTTTTTTGATTTATATAATATTAAAATATTTAAGCTTTAATTAAGCAATTCCATTATTTTTATTCATAATATTTTTAATTGGAATTTGTCTAGTTTTTGTAATTATTTTTTTGATGAAATGTAAAAAGCTACACAAGAAGAAATATGAAGCCATATTTTTAAGCCCTTTGTAGCCACCACGTGAGACCCCGTGTCCAGCCGAGCTGAGCCGTAACAAGGAGCCACGCCCTTTGCCGCGGTCGGTATGGCAATCCGCGCCCGTTTCTTTCCGCCTTCTCGCGCCTTGCGTCCTCGCCGCGCCAGGGCCACAAAGCGCGTCCCATGCCGCGCGCTCAATCTCAGGCGCGTTCCGGCTCGATTTCCAGCGTGGCCCCGTGCGCGGCGACGGCCAGTCCGCCTCTCGCGCGTGTGTGGTTTGCCTAAATTGGGTCAGCGTGACAGCGTGCGGCCCGATTTCTCCGCAGCGTGACAGTGGCGTTCACTCGACCAATGCCAGCCCGCTTTCTCCACTGCGGCGCGACCGTGGCGATTCTCCTCTCCTCAATCAAGCTTGACCGCGTGTTCCCAGAGATGAATCCGAATTCCTTCCCCAAAAATCGAGCAAATTACCGGTTTCTTCCCCAAATTAAATATGTGATTTCTCCTAATTTATATGTAATTTTATTTTGTTTCCTTTTCCTTTGTAATTTTCTAGTTTTACAATTTATTTCCTTATTTGATAGGCAACCTCTCGAACACTATAAATAGAGGGGTTGGCCTAAGGTTTTAACACTTTTTAATAGTCGGTTTTTACGTCGTCTTGTCTTTGTCGATCTCATATTTTCTCTCTAGAACTTGTGAGAATGTTTTGCAAGATAGGCTAGAGTTCTTTTGGTGAGGTTAGAGATGAACTTCCATTGAGCGACCCAATTCGGGTTTTGATTCCTTGTCTTTGTAAAGTTCAACATCTGAATAAATTAAATCTCATCTATTTTTCTATTACTTCTCAAAATATTGTGTGCCAATTTTTATATAAGTTCAGTCACGCTTTTCTTATGTAATTCTGTCGTGCAATGTTTTGTCATTCAAATTATTTTACAAATTGTCTTTTACTGCAATATTGTCAGATTGATATATTGTCGATTTTAGATAACTTGTAATAATAATATTTCCGGAGTCAACATAGAGATTTAATCTATTCAGTTCTTTTATTTTGTGAATCAAAACTAGAATTGGTGAATGAAACATTAGGGATTCTCGACACCTTACCGTTTTTATTATTAAATTTCTTCAACACAAATATTTTCTCCTTTTTTATTATATTACGCAACAAAAATCTCAAAAACACTCTTCTTTTCTTTAATTCACTTTTCTCTAATGCTCTTATTCATTAATCATTCTTGTTATTTTGTTATCTCTCTGTGGATCGACCGCCCTTCTCGTGCTACAATTGACCGCTTGTGAATATCACTTTTGGGCGTTAATCAAATTTTGGCGCGCCCGTTGCGAGATGCTTCTAGCAAGATTGATCGATGGATTTTGAGCCAAAGAGGTAAGTACATTTTTTATTTTATTATTATTATTATTATTATTATTATTATTATTATTATTGTCTGCGTAATCTGTTTCTTAACTCAAAAAAAAAGCTTTGGATTCCGTGTCTATTCACGGAAGTGTTGCAACTGATTTAATTTGACATTCATTATTATTATATTATATTTTATATGTATATATATATATATATATATAGTTTGTTGTTTAGCGTCTTTAGTTTCTTAAAACCAAAAAAAAAAAAAGTTCCTTTTATCGTTTTTTTTTTTTATTTCCGTAGTTTAGGTTGCTAAAAAAAAAAAAAAAAAAACTGATTGCTAATTTTATTCTCTTTTTAGTTTTGGAATTAATTGTGATTTGATTTTGTAATCTTTTATTTTTGGTAAATTAGGATTTTATTTTGTTTCCTCATTTATATATTTCAATTGTCGCCTAATTTAATTTTTCCTTTTATAGTTTCATTAATTAAGATGGTAATTAATTGACTAATTTATATTCCTAATCTAGGATTTTCATAATTTGGTAGATTTAGGCTTTGACTTTAGGAATAGTTTCCATTAATTAGATTACATTTCATAATTTACTCAATAAAACTTAATAATTAATTTTGAGAATAATTGTGTGGTTACGTAGAAAGTATAATCTGAGGGAGTTCTGTCTAGGAAAGTTGGTACTTAAGCGGGCCTCGCCCCACCAGTCTTTCCTGGGAACGTTGCTCTGTCTAGGAGACTATTCATTGAGCCAAGAGCTATAGTCTTTCCTGGGAGCACTTTCGGTGATTACAATTTACGTTACTATATAATTATTTTCTTTTTGATTAAAATAAAATAACAAAAAAAAGAGTCGTTTAGGGTGAATGCATCGATATAGAAACGAACTAGGGAGATTTGCTCAACGTCCAAATTTAGAAACCCCTAGTGAAATTCTGTCCGACTCGTCTTCTACGTCTCCGTCTTCACACTCGTCGTTGGAATTCGCACTTCAAAATCTATTTGCAATGGCACAACACGAGGAAGTTCAGCCGAGGACGTTGCAAGATTACTTGCACCCAACGCGTACGGCCACCCCATCTTGCATCATGTTCCCACCGAATGCACCGCCTATCGATTTCAAGCCGGGCATGATTGCACTTCTCCCAAATTTTCACGGCTTAGAGAATGAGAACCCATATGTACACATCCGGGAGTTTGAAGAGGTGGTGGCCACCTTTCACGTAAATCTTTGAGGCCGCAAACACCGTCAGATTGAAGTTTTTCCCTTTCTCTCTCGAAGGACAAGGCCAAAAGTCGGTCAGTATTCTCTTAGGCCCAAGTCTATTGGTGCGTGGGAAGAAATGACGGCGACATTCTTCAACAAGTATTTCCCACACCATAAGACTAATAATTTGAAACGACGATCTCAAATTTCGCTCGAGAAGGAAAATGAAACTCTCTATCAAGCTTGGGAGCGTTTTAAAGATCTGTTAAATTTGTGTCCCCACCATGGATATGAAAGTTGGCGCCTCGTAAGCTATTTCTACGATGGACTCACAATCGAGAGCGCCCAATTTGTTGAGATGATGTGCAATGGAGATTTTCTCCGGAATGATCCCGACGAAGCTATCGAGTACCTCAATGAGTTAGGCGAGAAGGCTCATACTTGGACCTGGACCGAAAAGAAAGTGAGAGCACCAAAGAGGTCTCGACTAGTTGGAGTTTATCAATTAAGGGAAGAGGACAGCCTCAAGGCCCGTGTTGAAGCTTTGACGAAGCAAATCGAGGCCCTTAAAGGTAAAGATAGTAAAGGAATCCACATGGTGGCAAGGACAGAGGCACATGAGCCATGTTTCGTTTGTGGTGGAGAGGGTCATCTAGCTCGGGATTGCCACACTTTAAGCGAAATGAGAGGGTATACGAGGAGCAAAGGTAATGCATTGGGCACATACAAGAAGCCTTACGGACCCTTCTCGAAACTTACAATCCTGGTTGGAAAAACCACCCAAACTTGATTGGAGAGATCCGAACCAACATGGCCAATCATCCGGAGGGCAATGGAGATCGAGCAACAATCTCAACCACCAAGGACATATTTTGCGCCTCGAATAACATGCGGCCCGAAGGGAATTCTCTAGAGGATACCTTAAAAGCTTTTATGGACACGCAAAAATAAGACGAATCAAAGGGTTGATTTAATGCTCACCCAACTGGTGGAAGAGAACAAGGAAATAAAAAGTCGATCATCAAAAAGTGACGAAGCTTTAACTGCTCAAGAGCGCGGTAGATTTCCATCACAAGCCCAGTCCAATTTGAGAGGACAAAACATGGCTCAAACTTCCAACCCTCAAGGTCAAAATATCAAGGAAGTTAATGTCATCAATACTCGAAGTGGTAAGAATGCGAGACACCATCAACAAGTACTACCACTTTGAGTAATGAAGAATTGGCTCGGGAGAAAGAAGAGCCAACAAAAATTCCGGTAAAGGTGCCCTTCCCCAAGCTCTCGACTGCTTTTGGGAAAGTGCCGGAAAACCAAAGTGAGATCCCGGAGCACTTGACACAATTGAAGATCAATCTTCCTTTACTACATGTGATCAAGCAAGTGCCGGCCTCGCCAAGGTTATAAAGGATCATGCACTATAAAGAGAAAAGCACCATATCAAGAAGATCGCATTCTTGACAGAACAAGTAAGCGCGGTGATTGAGCAAGACACCATTGAAGTACAAAGATCCCGGCCGTCCCACCATTTCTTGCACCATTGGGACACGTGAATTGCCCAAGCATTGTTAGACCTAGGATCGAGTGTTAACCTCATGCCTTATTCAGTCTACTCACAATTAGGTCTTGGAGATATTAAGCCCACATCCGTGGTTCTCGCAACCCGGTCGATCGATCTATTAAGAGACCACGAGGAATAGTGGAAGATGTGTTATTGCAAGTTGATAAGTTCTACTATCCTGTGGATTTCGTTGTTTTGGACACTCGATCGATTGGTTGATGTGGAGTCAAAAATCCCGATCATCCTTGGAAGACCATTCCTCGCAACAGCAAATGCTCTAATTAACTGTAGAAATGGTCTAATGAAGATATCTTTTGGGAATATGACTCTCGAGGTAAATGTTTTCAACATCGTAAAACAACCACAAGACGATGACGAGTGTCACCAAACATTCCTGATCGACACACTTGTTGAGGAGGAGGTTTTGCTACAAAGCAACTCTGCAGATCTTGAAAACCTCCTCCAAAATTCTGAGTCTGAAAATTCCAGTCCTTGTGAGTTGGCTAACATTTCTGCCATTTCCAACAACTCACAGGACAGAGGAATTAAGTTTAAACAACTGTGTTTTAGGAACTTCCGCAAGGGAGAGAGAGAAAACCAAAGCCTTCCATCGAAGAGACCCCCTAAAGGAAACTTGCTCAACTACCAAGGATTGAAACATGCATTTTTGGGAGTCGGCGATACCTTTCCTGTTATCATTTCTTCCAAACTCGATGCATCACAAGAACAGCTGTTGATCAACATGCTGCAAAAGCATAGATCTGCATTGGGTTGGACGATTGCTGACATTAAAGGGATTAGTCCTTTGATTTGCTCCCATCATATTCATTTGGGAGAAGGAGCTAACCCGCGAAGAGATCCTCAAAGAAGATTGAATCCAACAATGAAAGAAGTGGTGAAGAATGAGGTTCTCAAGCTATTAGATGCTGGCATCATTTATCCCATTCGATAGCAAGTGGGTTAGTCCGAACCGGTAGTGCCAAAGAAATCGGGGTCACCGTGGTGGAAAATGAGAAAGGGCTCTAGTTCCCACGAAGGTCGTGATCGGGTCGGCGCGATGTGTATTGACTATCGTAAAACCGCGCCACCACTCAAGAAAGACCATTTTCCACTTCCATTCATCAATCAAATCCTAGAACGAGTGGCGGGTCATCCTTTCTATTGCTTTCTTGATGGTTATTCGGGATATTATCGATAGAGATAGCATTAGAAGATCGGGATAAGACAACATTCACATGTCCTTTTGGCACTTATGCCTTTCGGCGAATGCCATTTGGGTTGTGTAATGCACCGCCACATTTCGAGGTGTATGATGAGCATTTTCAGTGATATGATCGAAAAATGTATGGAAGTGTTCATGGATGATTTGACAGTCTTCGGAGATTCATTCGACACGTGCCTTCTCAACTTGGAAGTCGTTCTACAAAGATGTGAAGAGAAGGGTCTCGTGCTCAATTGGGAGAAGTGTCATTTCATGGTGCCATCCGGCATAGTTCTTGGGCACATCATTTCTGAAAGAGGAATCGAGGTCGACCGCTCTAAGGTTGAACTCATTTCTAACCTGCCCACCCCCAAGGCCGTTAAAGATGTCTGATCTTTTCTGGGGCATGCCGGATTCTATAGGAGGTTCATTCAAAACTTTTCATCTATAGCGAGACCGCTAAGCAACCTCCTAGTAAAAGATGTTGTGTTCAACTGGACACAAGAGTGTGAGGATGCATTCAACACTCATCGCAAAACCGACTTCCTTTTATTATGCGGTCACCCAGTTGGAGCTTACCTTTTCGAGATCATGTGTGACGCAAGTAATTATCTTTGTGGGGGCCGTTCTTGGTCAACGGAGGGAGGGAAGCCTTTCGTTGTCTACTACGCAAGCCGTACTTTGAATAGTGCTCAAATGAACTACTCTACTACTTGAAAAGAATTGCTTGTCTTTGTAGTATTTGCTCTCGACAAGTTCCGTGCATATTTGATTGGTTCACCTATCACCATCTTCACTGCATCATGCTGCCCTTAAGTACCTTCTCTCCAAAAAGGATGCTAAGGCGCGTTTAATTAGGTGGATCCTTCTCCTGCGGAATTTTGACTTGACAATCAAGGACAAGAAGGGAGTCGAAAATGTGGTGGCGGACCACTTATCTCGTCTTGAATTTAATGATTCCGCCGCTATTCCCCGCTATTGGAGATGACTTCCCGATGAACATCTCTTCGCCGTCACTAAGATGCCATGGTATGCAAACATTGTTAACTACTTGGTGACAAAGTAGATTCCATCTACAGGGGTGCACAAGACAAGAGGAAGTTTTTGGTCGAGGTTCGTAACTTTTATTGGGATGACCCCTATCTTTTTTAAATCTTGCCCGGACCAAATCATAAGACGATGCATCCCGGATGATGAAGTGTCTAGTGTCCTGAACTTTTGCCACAACGATGCATGTGGCGGTCATTTTTCTATGAAGAAGACCGCCAAAAAAATCTTCTGATGTGGTCTCTATTGGCCCACTTTATTCAAGGACACCAATGACTTCTGCCGTTCTGTGAGAGGTGCCAAAAGTTAGGTGCTTTGTCCCGTCGCCATATGATGCCCTTGAACCCGATTCTCGTAATAGAAATATTCGATTCTTTGGGGATAGATTTTATGGGACCATTTCCACCTTCTTATGGATTCCTCTACATACTCCTCGCTGTGGGATTACATGTCTAAGTGGGTAGAAGCCGTGGCGTGCCGGAACAACGATAACACTCTTTGTTGTAAAGTTCTTAAAGGAAAATGTGTTATCTCGATTTGGAACGCCGCTGCGTGCCATCATCGATCAAGGCACCCATTTACGCAACCGTTCTTTTGAGGCTCGATGCGCAAGTCTGGTGTGGTTCATAAAGTTTCAACCGCCTATCACCCACGGACAAATGGCCAAAAAATGAGTTGGCCAATAGGGAGATTAAGCAAATTCTAGAAAAAGGCGGTTAATCCCATCGCAAGGATTGGTCTTTTTGCGCCTTCCAGGCGCACTTTGGGCATACCGCACCGCTTACAAAACCCAACTTGGGATGTCTCCCTCACAGCTTATCTTTGGAAAAGCTGTCATCTACCCCAGCTCGAACATAAGGCTTATTGGGCTACAAAGCCCTCAACTTTGATCTCAATGTCTGCGGTGTCAATCGGAAGCTCCACTTTCTGAAATCGAGGAGTTAAGGAACGATGCCTATGATAATTCCGGATCTACAAGGCAAAAATGAAAGCGGCTCATGATAAGCGGATCCCGAGAGGAAGCACTTTGAGCGAATCGTGGGTTCATCTTTATGATTCCCGTTTGCATCTCCACCCCCGGTAAGTTGAGGTCGCGGTGGACTGGCCCGCTCGTGGTGAAACGCGTTTTTCCCAATGGTGCTTTGTCGAGGTTGAAGACCAAACCGATGGGAGAATCCTTAAAGTAAATGGCCAAATGTTTGAAAAATTACTTAGAGCGGGTGAACCAGGTTGAAGAGATCATTCTCGGCGACCCGTTTACCGATCTGATAGTTTACTCACATCTCCTGTATCATATTTTCATTTTCTATTTTCTTCGTTTCTTTTTACATTTTTTTTATGTGTGTTTTTGGAGAATCATATCAGGAAGCTCAGTTTGTGCTCATACGTGGAAAGCTCATCGTCCAGGTGTCTTCTTTCTCTATTTTTCATAATTTTTGACACTTGAGGACACTGTCTGGATTTTGGTTGGGGTGGTGAGCATATTCATGCGTAAGAGTGATTTTTGTCATGTTGATATTTGGGTTAAAATTTTTGCAAAGTTGTCTCGAGTATGATTTCAAAATGATTGGTTTGAGTCGATTTTTTGCTTGTCTTGGTTACTAAGAAATGACTTCGAGTTTCTTTTGCACGTGCTTAACCTTGTGGTAAGATGGATGTTAATGCATGTCAGCTGAGAAAATTCCCGAGTTTAAGTGCTTTATTTTTGGTGAGTTAAGAGAGTTGAGAAAATGACTTTTGAACCTTCATTGACCTTTTGAGCTGGTAAAATCACTGTTAGAACATCATTACATGGTTAGTGGTATGCTTGGTGCATATGCTTGAGGGATGGATTTTGGGTTAAATAGGAATGACCTTATGTAATAGAGCCTCATTTGTTATTTTTTTTTCAAAAAAAAAAAAAAAAAAAAAGAGCAAGAGCAACATTTCACAAATTATGTAGTTTGGTTGTTCTCACATTTGATGCTATATAGCTGTTTGTCAAAAGAACACCTTTCTACATTCACTTCATAATGCAGGTTGTCTCTTGCCAAAAAAAAAAAAAAAAAAAAAAAGAAAAAAAAAGTAAGAAAGAAAAAGTAATTTATGCAAGCTTTTTGGCTCTTTGTTCGTTTATGTAAATTTCTGTTTGACCCAAATGAAATCCTAAAAGCTGATTTGTGGTAAGAATGGTGGAATGTTCTAAGAGTTGATTAGCCTATCTTTTGATCAATGTTTGTTTGATCGTTTGTCCTAAATTTCACCCCCCTCACACTGAGCTTTAATTGTTTAATTTCCAACTCCATGAGAGAAAACCTTTGCACTTAAATATTTCTGATACCTGTGAGATCAATGGAGTTGAGACTTCTGCTTGGTGAATTTTTCGAGGCTGCATGTGATTTCATGTCGAGGAGCGCCTGCACCTTCTTTGGATTAGCCTCGATTCCTCGACTGCTCACCATAAAACCAAAGAATTTTCCCGATTTGACCCCGAATGCACACTTTAGGGGATTTAGCTTCATCTTATACTTCCGCAAGATGTCGAACATTCCCTTGAGGTCTTTCATATGGTCCTCAGACTTCTTGCTCTTTACCAGCATGTTGTCCACATATACCTCCATCGTCTTACCTATATGGTCCTCGAATGTCCGATTTACCAAGTGATCAGTGCATGAAAATGCACCTTAAATACTGCTTTTGATTTATATAATATTAAAATATTTAAGCTTTAATTAAGCAATTCCATTATTTTTATTCATAATATTTTTAATTGGAATTTGTCTAGTTTTTTGCTTAATTATTTCTTGAAAGAAAGCGGTGTAAAAGCTACACAAGAAGAAGCCATGAAAGCCATATTTTTAAAGCTTTTCGTAGGAGCCACACGTGAGAGCCCGTGTCGGTAGGTGAGCCGTATGGCCGCCGAGCCACGCCATTTGCCACGGTCGGTAAACCGCGCCCGTTTCTTTACGCCTTCTCGCGCCTTGCGCGTCACTCGCACCGCCAGGCCACAAGCGGCGTCCGTGCCGCTCAATCTCGAGCGTGTTCGGCTCGATTTCAGCGTGGCCCCCACGTCTGCGGTAAACGGCCGGTCCGCCTCTCCAGCGTGTGACGGTGGCCTAGGTGGGTCCGCGTGACGGCGTGCGGCCCGATTTCTCTCCAGCGCGTGGCGGTGGCGTTCACTCGACCAATGCCGGCCCGCTTCCTCCACTCTGCTTGCGCGACCGTGGCGATTTCTCCTCTCCTCAATCAAGCTTGACCGTGTTCCCTATGAGATGAATCCGATTCCTTCCCCAAAAATCGAGCAAATTACGGTTCTTCCCCAAATTAAATATGTGATTTCTCCTAATTTATATGTAATTTTATTTTGTTTCCTTTTCCTTTGTAATTTTCTAGTTTTACAATTTATTTCCTTATTTGATAGGCAACCTCTGAACACTATAAATAGAGGGGTTGGCCTAAGGTTTTAACAGCTTTTTAATAGTCAATTTTCTGTCGTCTTGCTGTCAGTCTCATATTTTCTCTCTAGAACTTGTGAGAATGTTTTGCAAGATAGGCTAGAGTTCTTTTGGTGAGGTTAGAGATGAACTTCTGTTGAGCGACCCAATTCGGGGTTTTGATTCCTTGTGCTGTAAAGTTCAACATCTGAATAAATTAAATCTCATCTATTTTTCTATTACTTCTCAAAATATTGTGTGCCAATTTTTATATAAGTTCAGTCACGCTTTTCTTATGTAATTCTGTCGTGCAATGTTTTGTCATTCAAATTATTTTACAAATTGTCTTTTACTGCAATATTGTCAGATTGATATATTGTCGATTTTAGATAACTTGTAATAATAATATTTCCGGAGTCAACATAGAGATTTAATCTATTCGGTTCTTTTTATTTTGTGAATCAAAACTAGAATTGGTGAACGAAACATTAGGGATTCTCGACACCTTACCGCTTTTATTATTAAATTTCTTCAACACAAATATTTTCTCCTTTTTATTATATTCGCAACAAAAATCTCAAAAACACTCTTCTTTTTCTTTAATTCACTTTTCTCTAATGCTCTTATTCTGTTAATCATTCTTGTTATTTTGTTATCTCTCTGTGGATACGACTGCCCTTCTGTGCTACAATTGACCACTTGTGAATATCACTTTTGGGCGTTAATCACCAGGCGTTGATACATTGCTCCCGCATTTTTAAGGCCAAAGGGGATGACCTTATAGCAATATAGGCCCCCGTCAGTGACGAACGATGTATGCTCTTCATCGCGGTGAAACATCAATATCTGGTTATAAACATAATAGGCGTCCATAAAACTCAGAAGTTTGTGCCCTGACGTGGCGTCGACCAGCTGGTCTATCCTCGGGATCAAAAAGTTGTCCTTTGGACAGGCTTTGTTTAGGTCGCTGAAGTCGACATAGGTGCGCCATTGCCTGCTGGGTTTTAATACTAGTACTGGGTTCGAGACCCACTCGGCGTATAGAACTTCTCGGATGAAGTCGTTTCTTGTTAATCTGTCGACCTCGTCCTGTAGAGCTTCACACCTCTCGACATTCATTGGTCGACGCTTTTGCCTTTTAGGGGGATACTTCTCATATATGTTAAGCCTGTGGCTCATTATTTCTGGGCTTATCCCCTCCATATCCTTGTGAGTCCAAGCAAACACGTCAGGGTTTCTCCTGAGGAATGCTATCAGCCTTTCCTGACTATGTTCCTCAATCTCCGAGCTTACCCTCCATTTTCTTGTAGGCTCTTTTTCATCAATGGGGACCTCGATCATTTCCTCAACTGGCCCCGTTCCCGTCTCTGCATCTGAGAGTCTTGGGTCTAGGTCGGCCCCCTTAATTTGGTCATTACCATCTTCAACTCTTTCCTCATCTGCCATGGCTCGGCGTAACGGTGGACTGCCTCTGAATACGTGAGCCTCGACTCGTATTGGTTTCCCCTGACTTTTTTGATTCCGCTGGGGGTCGGGAATTTCATCATGCCCTCAGCGTTAGCCATCCCATGACTACGTTATATTGGTCACCTCCCTTCACTACCAAGAACCGTGACATAATGGTTGAGGTGTGTGGTCAGTCACCAATTATCATGGGTAATTCTATCAGTCCCTCGAGAATGACACAATCCCCGGTGAAGCCATACAGGGGTTGTGTGTTGTTCTGCAGTCTTGCTCGAGGGATCCCCATCTTGTCGAGGCAATCAACGTATAGGATGTCCACTGAGCTGCCGTTGTCCACTAAGATGCGGCAGACTGTGTGATTTTTAATCATGGCCTTCACTACTAGAGCATAACTCTGGGGGAAATGCACACCATTTGCGTCCGCTTATGAAAATGTTATCTCAGCCTCTTCAAATCTTACGGCCTTCGTCTCTCTGCTGGACACACTCATGACCCTTTGGTTGAATTTTTCCTTCGCCTCTTTGGCGTATTCCTTCGGTGTTGGCCCCTAAAAATTGTTTTTATCACGCCGACAGGTTCGGGGGATGATCTTGCCTTTGGTCTTCCCATCGGTCATTGTTCCTCCGATTGTTGTTGCCTTGTCGGTAGGCTCGGTACTCATTGAGCCTCCCTTCCAGGATCAACCTCTCAACCTCATCCTTTAGGTAAAACATTCAATAGTTGTTTGGTTTCTCCGTGCTGGGTCAGACTTCAATGGCGATAGGCGATGTAGTACCTGGAGGTGATTAATCTCGTGATAGACATCCTTGATCCTTATGGTTAAAGGGGTGTAAGTTTCATACTTTTGAGGCTTGGCTCGTTTGGTATCCCCCTGCCCCGCCGAGGCGTTGTCGCCCCTGTTGTTTGGGGCCGGGTTATACCTTTGTTTTGTTTGCACCTAAGGATTACTTCGACACTTCTTGTCGTTATTTTGGTGGCTCGAATGTCCCACTTCTTCTTTGGTGGGGCCACCACCTTGCTTTTTAAGGCCTTTTTGGCCTCCTCTGCGTTAATGAATCCTTAGGCCCTCGCCAGGAATTCTTAATAGGTTTGGGGTGGTCTCCGGTCGAGGTCCATGCTGTATGGGATGTCATTCTTCATGCTCGACAGGGCTCCCATCAAAGCTACCTCATCGGAGATCCCTTCGGTGGCGGCCACCTGTTCCTCAAACCGGACTATCTAATCATTTAAGGACTCGTTTTGTCCCTGAAACACCCTTGAAAGGTTTTGCTTCCGTGGGATGTACTTTTTGACACCTATGAACTGGGTCGGGAAGGTGTTCTTCAAGTCATCCCAACTGGTTATGGAGTTCAATTTTAAGGACTTAAACCATATCCTAGTGGAGTCAAAAAGATGATTCCTGAACGCACTACACATGACCTCTTCAAGGTATCCATGTAGGACCATGTGCCTCGTGTAGACTTTTAGGTGGTCGTCCGGGTCACTCTTTCCATCATATAGTGGAATAGGTGGCGGCTTGTACTTGCCGAACAATGGCACCTAGATGATGTTCTTCGTGAATGGGTGGTCGTGAGACGTATACATCTTATAGTCGACATTCACGGCCTCAACCACCTTCCTCACGACCTGCTCGAAGTTGTTCAGTCGACTCCTTATTTACTTTTCTAGTCTAGCCATCTTCTCGGCTGCGAGCTCTTTTTCCCTGGTCCGCTGCATGTCTCGATCACGGACGGAGATCCTACCGGGACCGCGTTTCTTTGGTTCACGTTCTCCTACAGTTGAGGGGGTACCTCTCAGTCATTTGCTATCTGGGCTGCGATCCTCTCCTGGGCCTTCCTCCAGGCAGCTCGCTGCCTACTCCCCACATATCTATTTGACTTAGCTGGTCGGGGGTTGTTGGCCCCACTGTCACCGACTCCCTCGGCGTCATCACGTCGATCACCAATTACTTAGTTCTCAACAGTGGCATTCATCGGGTTTATCGATGCATCCTCTAACGGCAGCATCGAATTTGGCCTTTGCTCCCATCCAGCGAGGGCTGTGACCATCCTCTCTACAGCTACAATGAGTCTTTCGACCTGCCTTTGGAGCTGGTCAAGGCGGTCTGGGGGTTTCCAGTGGCTGGTGGTTGCGCCCTGCGGTTAGGCCGTGCCCCTGCTAGTTCGTGATCGCCGTGGGGCAGATTCATCGGATTCCTTCCTCCGACGACAAGATTCTAGCCTTCCAAGCTTTTCTGAGTTGCCGTCATGCTGCAGTTTTTCTTGGAGAAGCCATGTTCATTGCTTACTGCTGGATTGATTTCTGGGTCTTGGCCCTCCTTCTAGCGCCAATTGTTGATGGTTGGTTTCTATCAACTAAGGATTAACTCTCTGAGAACACTCACAACAACCTCTCACCGATTAATCAAGGGTTAATATTGCAAAATAATATAGAGAAGACAAGAATTTATAGTGGTTCGACAAGATTTCTTGGCCTAATCCACTTGTGAATGCACTAATACTTTGTTGATTACAATTTCTTTGGAGTAGTAGAGTAGTGCCTAAAAAACTTAATGAATTTTCGTGGCTCTATTTATAGGCATTGTACATATGAGAGACCCCCTTTGCATTTTCTGAGGAGATCATCCTCTATCCCTCAATTTTGGGATTTGGCAGTTATGTTTCTATGATTACTGCTTCCAGGTCAAGCTAACCACCCTTATCGACTACCTGATTTCCTGATTCGACAGTAGTAGTAGTTGGTATAATGCATATTCCCTTGAGTTAACAGGACTATCTTTGGATTGGACCGGGCTGCTTCCTCAACATCGTGGCTTTTCCCACCTCAATAGGGCTCTCGACGCACGTTATCCAGCGTGAACTCTCGAAGTATAAAGGGCACCTTAGGTACAGTTTATCCCTCAACACTAGCGATTGATTCGTTGTCCAAAGGAAGGGTCAATTCCTCGATCATGGTATAACAATGATGAAAAATTTTAATATGTTATATGAGTGGGTTTTATTTGTCTCTTCGTTGTAAACACATAAAAAAAGAATAATCTCAATCAGAATTAAAACGAAAAAGTTATATCGTTTTTAAGAATAAAAAAAAATAATGTTCATTCACTTGAGTTTGAGTTTAAGAACTTGAGTTGAAGGTAAAACTTAAACTCGGATTTGAACCCCAAACTCAAGTTAAAACTCAAGTTAAAACTCAAATTTGACAAAAGAACATGAACTTGAATAAAGTTATAACTTGAGTTCAATCTTTTTTTGCGTTTATAAAAGTAATCTTTAATCAAATCATGAGAAATTTGTGTTGGGTGCCTGACGCACAAAATTTTTCTTCCTACTTTTTGATAAAATTGCTCAACTTATTCTTATAATTTATGAATCTAGATTTTTATATTTTACTTTTAATTAATATCCTTTTGATTAATATAGTTATTTTATTAAAAAAAAGTATTAATCAATATTAAGGGATAAAAATTCACATTTATGCATTTTAAGCAGTATTTGTTTCCTTTCTCTACTTTTTTTTTTCATGTATGTGGGTTTTCGATTATTTTTAATGATTTTATTGGTTTTTTCAATTTTATCCCTTATATTTTCCTTTTTTTACTTCATCTAACAATACATATAAGAGTCAAAAAGCTCTTGTCTGTGGTAGCCCCTCCACTTTTTTATCTTTTTTATCTTTATTTTTTTTTTTTTTTTTTTTTGCATTTTAATTTTTGTGTTTTTTAAAAATATGTTGTTCCTGCATTTTAATTTTTATTTGTTTTTTAAAAATATTTGTTCCTCAATTTTTTTCATTTCTATAAGAATAATTTTTTAAATGTTTGTATAAATAAATTTCTCATTATTTAATAAATAATAAATTTATCAAGTATTTTTAACACAATAATACGTATGATGTGATCTTATTTTATTTTTAACTAATTAAAATAATTTTTTTCAAATTTGTCCCCACTGAATTTTTTCGTCAATTGTTATCTTTACACATTTTTTTTTAAAAAATAAATTTAAAAATCCTTAAATAGTTGTATAAATAAATTTCTCATTATTTAATAAATAATAAATTTATCAAGTATTTTTAACATAATAATACGTATGGAGCACATTACAAGACTAGAATTAAATAAAGTGATACGTCTATTAACTTACTTCTCCAGTGAAGCCTCTATTAATCAAATGTATAACGATGTTGTAAGATAAAAATTAACTTACTTCCGCAAAGAATTAACTTACTTCCGCAAGAAGAAACTTTTTTTTTTTTTTTTAAAAAAAAACTATAGACTAGAAACATGCAGCAATTCCCTAACAACCAAACGTGAAAAATGATAATTCATCTAAAGGTGGCGGTTCAAAATTCAAGATTAGAAGTCTAAGGAGTTGTTTGGAAATTATACTTGAAGTCAAATTATAATTTTATTACAGTGTTTTTTATTTCATAAAGAGTTTAAATTTTAATATTTTTTCCCTAATAAAATTATCGTCAATGAACTCAAATCATAATTTGAATATGCCTATTAAATGGACCCTAAAAGTGTATTTAGTAGGAAGGATTAGGAAAAAAAAAAAAAAGGATACGAGCGAAAGTAAGGAAGGGATTAGGTCATTCCCTTATTTGGTGGAGGGGATTGGCCCAAAAAGAGAATTGATGAGGGGTTTCCAATGGTCCCATTAAAAACTAATCCTCCCATATTTAGTGTCCGTTTAGAAGAGCTTATACTGTTAAGTAGTAGAATAAGAAGCATAAGAAAAACCTTTTTTTTTTTTGGTAAATAAGTCAAAAGGTCTTATTATTACAAAAAAAATTAGTGTAATAAATGGATATAAATGAAATTTTTATATTTGTTGTTCAAATAAAAGGTTAAAAAGATAAATAAAAAAACTTTTCATAAATTCTTTTTCATAAGCACCTAAGATGTGCTAAAAAACTTATAAAAATCAAAAACATTTTTTTATTGTCTATCTAAATAGCTTTAAAAAAAGCTTATGGACCAAATAAGCCAAAAGTAGTTTTTTTGAATTAATTCAAAGAGACCCTTAATCGGAAAGTGATGGAATGGAAGCAAAAATAATTGATAAATGGAATTTTTACCTTCATTTTGTTTTTCTAAATTAACTAAGATCCCGTTCATTTTACTGATTCGAATTTAGAATTTAAATTTTTACTGCAGTAAAAAGCTCTCATAATAGTCACATGTAACTTTTTATAATAGTAAAAAATTTCATATAAAGTTATGTCTCAATTTAAATTAAAAATATAAATCAGTGAATTAAATACATTCTAATTCTCTCTCTTTTAATTTTCTTTTAATGTTTCTTACTCTAGTTTACTGTGATGGAATACATTTTGTGTCCATTAATTTATCAACTTTTCACATTTGTTAAATGATAATAATCACTTTTAATTTTCCAATTTATTCTTTTGTACTAAAAAGTCCTTTATACATGTGTCTATGTATTCTTTTATTTTTCTGTAAAAAAAAATGTTCCTATACGTAAAATTTTCTTAAAAAAGTTTTAAACAACTTATATATTAAAAAAATTATTTGTAGAAAATTGAATATAATATTATTAATATTAATTAATAGACATCTTAAAAATAAAAATTAATTTATTTTATATGGATACTATAGTAATTTTAAAAATCAAACTAATCCTCCACTCTTTTCTTTTTAATACCAAATATGAGGGAATGATAACAACAATTATTCCTTTCAATCATACCAAACAATTTTAAAAAAAATTATAATTCATCCACTTTTTCTCATTCTCCTTCCCTCATATTATATTAATCCTTCCATTAATCCATCTCTCCTATCCAACAGTAAAGAGTGTTATTGCCTTTCAATATCATTAATCAGGAAGAACGACTTTTGATCTAATTTCATTAAAATGATGCACACTTTCAATTTTACCCCTTTTATTTTCACAAATCCGTAATTTCACAAATGGTGAAATATCTTTATCTTTACTTAGAACAAAATATTGATATTTTTGTCCTTTTAAGCCAATATAACATTTTGGTCAGTGATTTGTCATGAGAAGAGAAATGACGGAGAAAATATATCATCGAGTGCATATGTAGAAGCATCTACGTTGGTTTCAGGTCGAATCTCTATTTCAACTTTGGTAAAGAATTCATCACGGAATAATTTCACGATACTCTAATCACAAATATAATTTTTGTGGACGTTTAATTCACAGATCCAAAATTATAATTTAAAATTATTTTTAATTTATATGTATTTTTTATAAAAAATATTATAACAAGTTACAAACTATGAGACGAATTCTCATACTAAACCCGTTTAAGTCACGATTCAGGGACAGGGACTAAAGTGGAAAATATTTCAAATTTAAGGGTTAAATTTTAAAATATGTCAATGGTATAAAAATCTCTGCTGTAGAGGCCTATAGCTGCGAGGAGAGTCTAAAGACGGGGCGAGAGGCAGAGATGGTTTCACTGAAGCTACAGAAGCGGCTCTCCGCGAGCGTTCTCAAGTGTGGGCGAGGCAAGGTCTGGCTCGATCCCAATGAAGTCAATGAGATCTCCATGGCTAACTCTCGTACGTTCCTTATCTTCCATTTCTCAACATCCACCTCCTTTTCCTTTACTAGAATTCGTGCAAACGATTAAAATCACAACTTTTGATCTTTTAGGACTCTAGAGTTTAACTTCCAAATGAGCTTTTCGTAGTTCTATGCTAATTTTTTTTGGTATCTTTTTCTGTATCTAAGCATTGCTTTGTGAACTATTTCTGATAGTTCTCGGAGCTAGGGTTTCATCTTTGATTGATACTTTCCATTTGGGTTTCTATAAAAATTGCTGCTTGATTATTATGCATATTTTGCTGTAATATTCTGCACAGTTCTTAGAGTTTGTTACTTGTATTGCAGAAGTTATGTTTGAATAAATTAAAAGGCGCTTTCAGAAAGCTTTCTTTTTAGCGTAGTTTTTTTATGTTTATTTAATTTAGCAAAACAAAGTAATAAAAGATAAGAAGATTACCCGTTTGGTTCGTGCTTTGAAAGCGGTGATTTTCAAATATTGGCGTGGAAAAAGTATTGATTTCTGTTACTGCTGTGCGTGTATGCAGGCCAAAACATTAGAAAGTTGGTTAAGGATGGTTTCATTATCCGGAAGCCGACTAAGAGGATGTTTGGTTGGGGGATTCGTTCCCCGATTCGAATCATGATTAGCCAAGTTCGAAGGGATTTCTCTCACAAAAATACACGAATTTATGTTGGTTTAAATCACATGATTTGAACCTTGGGGCCAAACATTTAAAGATTCAAATTAGTACCCGTGCCGGCGCATGAAGGAAGCCAAGAGGAAGGGACGTCACTCTGGATATGGTAATTTATGTTTATGTTGTTTATTAAATATTAAACCTGAAGTTTGAGTTTAAGGTAGTTTTAGTAATTTGGAATAGGAATCATGTTTGCATTTGTCAATTTTGTAATTTGAGAAAATGTGCGGTAGCTCATTAAATATCCTCAGATGAAGTTTGATTTAGAAATTTTGTAATTTGGAATGGGGTGAGTTTGCTTTTTGGTAGACGGCCTTGTTCATTCTGCTAAGCAGGCTTGTGATTGCTCGGCTAAGATACTAATTTACTAGGTAAAACTTAGTCTAGGTTGGTTGCATTGGTGTTCTTATTATTGTGAGAATTGTTAGCGAGGAACGTATGTTTATGAACTTTATTCTAGGTAAGCGTAAGGGTACAAGGGAGGCAAGGCTGCCCACCAAAATCCTATGGATGAGGAGGATGCGTGTTCTTAGGCGCTTGCTTCGCAAGTACAGGGAGTCAAAGAAGATTGACAGGCACATGTACCACGACATGTACATGAAGGTGAAAGGTAATGTTTTCAAGAACAAACGTGTGCTGATGGAGAGCATTCACAAGTCAAAGGCTGAGAAGGCAAGAGAGAAGACTTTGTCTGATCAGTTTGAGGCTAAGAGGGCAAAGAACAAGGCCAGCAGGGAGCGGAAAATTGCTAGGAGAGAGGAGCGTCTGGCCCAGGTATTCATTTTATGCACTACCATTAAGAAACGACTTTATGGAAACATTAAACATCGAAAAACATTGGCGCATCATTTGTGAAAACTCCAATGCAATTCATAGTCACCTATCGATCCAAAATTTTCCATTTTTTTTGGAGGTACTGCATTATGTCACGTCACCATTGACAATTAGGACTCTTAAGCCTTTGACATTGTTCATCTTCTTAACTTGTTTACAGGGGCCCGGAGAAAAACTTCCGGCAGCAACACCTGCTACTCCTCTCACTGCGGCATCTCAACCTACGCTGTAAGTATACTCCAAATGTTTTTGAAACAGGGTTGTTTTAGTATTAAACTCAGAAACCATTACTTATGCATGTATTTATCTTATCTTTCAGGGGATCGAAGAAATCCAAGAAGTGAAACCTATGACAGGTGCACTGGAGGATGTAAGACTATTGCTGGTCCTTGCTTTCTCTGTCCCTTTTTTCTTAGAGATAGTTTCGAAGGGTCAGGTTTTTTTTTTTTTTTTTTTTTGTTTTTTTTTTTTGACCTTACTAGTTACTACCTAATATCCTAGATGAAAGTAGTTAATAAAATCTTTGTACTTCTGCTCAATTAAGTACTTTGTTTTCTTTGATTGTTTTCTCGGTTTTCATTTTTGTGTGTGTGGATGAGCAAGCAGGATTCCTGCAAAGAATGGTTCTTTGCATAACATTAAACAACAATGTACAAACCAAGAAGATAATCAAGTAAAAGATTTTTGTTTTCCTTTCACTTGCCATCAACTTTAGAAACATGTACCGTTGTTGGGGGTCTTATTTGTAGTCGTATTCCTGTTAACTTACACATTATTAGCTTTGTGGATTTGAGTTGAGATGTGATATATTTTTAGAGCTTTTAACTGTAACAGAAAAAGTTAGATGTGACATTTTTTGAGAATTTTTAACTGTAAAAATATAGAACTGAAAACTTAAATCAGTAAAATGAATGAGGTTTTAATGATCAGATAGTGAATTACTTACATTGGGCTACTTCGTGGTTTCCATGGTTTTGGCAATATTGAAAATGACTCGATTATATATATATATACATTTTTTTTTGAAGTTTAGGTAACTGCTTTTGAAGCCTACTACGCGTTTTTTGCTTTAACAATTGATTTTCTGATTTACATGATCTCACTTGGAAATAGCGTTTGGGATGTAAAGCCCTTTAGCTCATAAAAAAAAAAGGTCAAAAAAAAAAAAAAAAGTTACCTTTTTTTTTTTTAACCATGCACCCTTGACTCCTTGAGATTTAGTCGATGCGCGGATGAAATTGTGAGTAAATATTTGCTTAGATTAATCTCAAGGAGTCAAAGGGTTCTCTTTGAATTTTAGGGTTATTATTCTTATTTTGTCTCTTGAATTTTAAAAGCTCCTATTTTGTCTTCTAAATTTTAAATTGTTCATATTTAACCCATTTTGTTGTAATTTGTGTTAAAAACAGATTAAAAAAAATAATACAGTCATGTGATCTTTTTGTTTGAATTTTTGTTAAAAATAAAAATATACAAACTACGTGATCACACTTACTCTTTTTTTTTTTTTCAATCTGTTTTTAACATAAATTACAACATAAGAGGTTAAGTTGAAATAATTTAAAGTTCAGGAACAAAATCAAAGTTTTTAAAGTTCAGGGTTAAGCTGACAATTACCGTAAAGTCCAGGAAGCGTCAATGTTAATAATATTGTTTGCTTTATACTGAGTGTTCACATTGTCCCAAATAGGAATGAGCATCGGGCGGAGTGAGATCGGTTATGTTTATCCAACCCGTGCCTCCACTTTCACCTTTGCTTCTCATACCTGCCTTCATATTTGCATATTCAGGGTTGGGGTCGGAGAATTCCCATCATCAATGCTTTCTCTATTTACCCATTTATCCAATAAAAAATAATATTGTGACAAATTAAATATAAAATTTGATATACATAATATTAATATCTTTTAAATTTTAAAATTATTAGAGTTTTGTAAGATGGTAAAATAGTAAAATCCTTTTAATTTCTTTTAAAACTCATAATTTTTAAGTACTATTATAATATATAATATATTTGTATTAAAATTATGTTTAAAAATACATAGATATGTATAAAAGGATAGGGACAGGGTGGGGCTAGTAACCCTACCCCCGCCCCGCTTCTAATTCGAAGGATAATATAAATTCTCATATCCGTCCTTATTTCTATTTAATAATTTTCATATCCACTTTATTCGGGATGTGTACTCATAAGTATCCGCACCTGCGGGTAAAATACCCATCCCAAGTCCCTAATAGAATTAATAAACAAAGGGATTAAATGGGATTTGGGAACAAGTTAGAAGAAGACAACGGTTTTTCTCATGTCAAGTAAATTACTCTTATTACGGACACTCTTTTTTTAATGTCGAGATCTTAAGTTCAAATCACAACTCCAGTTTTTAAAAAAAAAAAAAAAAAAAAAAAAACTTTATTCGACTTAGAGAACTTTAATACAACATGAGACAATGTTCCTCGTTCAACTCGAGAACTTCAGTGCCAAGAATTTCACATTTAGGTTGTATGAAAGGCAACATCCTTGGCTGTCTTTGTTTCAACCAACAGAAATTATGTTGGGCCTGTTTAATTTACTGATTCGAGTTGAGATGTGACTTTATGTGACAGTTTTTTACTGTAGTAAAAAGTTAAATGTAACTGTTTCTGAGAACTTTTTATTGTAACAAAACTCAAATTCTAAACTCGAGTCAGTGAAATGAACAGGGCCAACAAAACTTCTAGTATCACCCTCTATGTGATTAAAAACCTGATTCCATCGTTTCAAGAACGTAAGTAATGCATGAGCTTAAAACAAGTAACAAATGCATCTCTTAAAAAAAAAAAAAAAATACCATGACGCTCAAGTCTATATGAAGCTGGCTTTGGATATATACTCCGGTAAAAAATTAATGCCAACAATAACAATAATACATTATGTTCAATGAACTTAGAGTTCAATTAAGAACACCCTAAAAAGAATCTGTCTCTGGGGCTGAGCAAAGTCGGTTAATAAACGGAATTTATCTTGTGGGAGACACCGCAACCCCGGAATCCTTAAACTGTAGAAACAGGGTTTAGCAGACAATAATGAACTGCTAATGAATAAAATGGAGCAGGCGGATGGCTCTTTTCCAGGTATGAGAAATCACATGAGATAATGAATGAAATAAAAAATAAAATAAACTAAAACTGCCCTGCAATCATTTAAACTTTAAAACCACTCCTTAAAGAAATGTACACATTCGAAACCTAACAGAAAGACTTGCAATTAAAATAAGGTGTCATGCCCTTGTAAGAAGAAGTGGTCATCATCCACACGGGATAAAATTCAGAAGGATGCAAACCGCCCGCCTGACTTTTGTCGGGTACTTGACGTGTCACCAGCTACGGTAGGCGAGTTGGTGCAGGTGGATTGGTGAGTTTCTTGTGCACCCCTACTACAGAGGAAAATGTGGTGTAGAAACATGATCTCAAGAAAAGATAACAAGTAACAACCAATAAGCAAACAACTCATTGCAGATGAAAAGAACAAGACATAGGAGAAGTCAAGGTTTGACAACTTAAACCCAGAACATTAACCCTTTCATCTATTCTTCTTCTTCTTCTTCATGTTTGTTTCTTATTTTTTCTTATAAATTAGCTTCTGTTTGATTGGACAGTGTGTAGGTGCAACGCTCAGGTAAGCTCATAACATTCTATTACTCTAGGATAATATTGAAAGATTGTAGGTGCAACACTACAGATGATACTTCCAACAGAATAAACAACTTATTTCCATTCTTCTTTACCTGCAAAACCAGTCAAACATCAATAACCAATGATCCATGGACTAAATCCATGATGAGTGAGTATCTCATCACTAGGTACAAACATAAAAACAGTGGTTCACAGAAAAAGAAAACATGCATCTGCTTCTGTTTGGATAAGCTTTTGCAATCAATTAATAGTCCAACGCTAAATGTTCGAAAGGAGCATATTTAAAAAGTACATATTTTGCACCAATACATTACTATCAATTTATAAATCTACAAATACATGCTACTTTGCAAGTCGTTTTCTTGTAGAACTTTGGCGCCCACGCATGCTAATGAAAATAAGAAAGTCACAAGTGAAAATGCAGTAAAAAGGAATAAAGTGAAGTTCAGAGCAAGGACTAGATACATATTATATTATGAATAAACTTTATTGATGAACACATAAGACAGAGACAAGAGATAGATACAACTCTAGATAATAATAAATAATAAAAAATAAAAGCCAAGGGACTTCAGTACTGAGAAGCGTTTTCTCTTCCATGAAATGATGATTATGCCTTAAGGTCATTTTGCTCAAATCAGAAAGTACGGTCTTTTCCTTTCCAGAATTTAAGGAAAGCAAACATCCAGAAACCAAAAATTTTGCAGCAGATGATCATGCAAGAATATACGGGAATAATTACTTTTAAGATTGGAAAATAAGAGAATATTTTAAGCTAAAAGATTAACAACAAATAAAACTTAATCACCAAGACAAAATAGCCTTCCAGGCTGCAATACAAAGGAAACTGTGATGCCAAAGCTAGAACCTTTAGGAAGTGCTTGGAAAAAGCTAATACAGGATGAATGAAATTCCATCTCAGATGAAAACAGAAACAAATACAACAAAGGAAAAAAGTTTTGACATAAACTAAAAAAACAAAAATACAAATACTTTCCTGATCATTTAACTATTCTTCTTCCTCTTTATTCTTATTTTTCTTTTTGTTTTTCTTCTCACTCTTATCAACCTCGCTGTCAGCGGCACCTTTGGAAGATTTAGCACTGCCATCCTCAGCTTCCTTGTCCTTCTTTTTCTTCTTCTTTTTCTCCGACTTTTCAGTTTCAGGGGAAGCTGCTTCTTCTTTATCTTTGTGATCCTTCTTCTTCTTCTTCTTTTTCTCCGACTTTTCAGTTTCAGGGGAAGCTGCTTCTTCTTTATCTTTGTGTTCCTTCTCCTTCTTCTTCTTCTTCTCAGACTTCTCTGCCTTGTCCCCATCCAAAGTATCATCAACATGCCCGTTTTCTTCATCCTTCTTCCTCTTCTTCTTCTTCTTACTCTCATTGGCGGTATCCTCAGCCTCATCCTCAATTGCATCTGATTTGCGCTTGCGTCCATCACCGCCCTCTTCATCAGTAGCTTTACTCTTTTTCTTCTCCTTCCCCACTTCAGCAGCATCTTTTTTTTCCACAACAGCAGGTTCAGCTGCAGCAGCCGCAAGACTTGCAACCATAGAATCCCCACCGGCAGGCAAGACCAAATTCCTAAGCCACTCTTGAGGAGTGTTGCCAGTAGGCTTGCCGTGCTTATCCAATTTCCCTTCCGCGATCAATTTCTTCTTCATCGACGCCCTAGGACCCAAACCCCACTTCCTCGGATAAGTGTCCCGATCCATGACAACCCTCTTGATCTTCGCCACCACCCCGTGATCGCAAGTGGCCATAACAGCAGTGGTCATCTCCGCAATTCCCAACGCAATCGCCTCCCCCTTGGTAGTCATAAGCACAACCTCCTCCCCAACTTCGATATCATTCTCGAACCTCAGCAACCCCGGAATCATCAACTTAGCACCATAGCAAATGGCATTAACAGCAGAGTCCTTGACAACCAACCTCTTGTAGCTCGTCAAAACCACTTCAAGAGGCATTATAACCCTCCTCAAATAACTCTCATCTTTATGGTTATCATGAACATACATAGCATCCAATACATCATGCATAGTAACCATATTATCTTTTTTCACCCAAAATCCCAGACCTAACCCTCCTAAGCTCTTGCATATGACCACCCACACCAAGAATAAGACCCAAATGAACACAAAGCGTCCTTACATAAGTCCCGGCCTCGCAAGAAATCCAGAAAACAACCAAATGCTTATCGGCATCGTACTCAAGAAGCTTGCTTTCATAAATAGTCCTAATCCTAAGCTGCCTTTTTACGGCAGAAATCAGAGGAGGCCTCTGAAAGACGGCTCCGGAGAGCGTCTCCAGCGCCCGAGCCACTTTCGCGACGTCGGGGACCGCAGAATGCAAGCGAGCGATGCAGACGTACTCTTTCCCGGCGCCTTGCTGGGATTTGACGAGCCTTGTGGCTCTATCAATGCAGACAATGAGATTTCCGGTAACTTTGGGATCCAAAGTCCCGCTGTGGCCGGTCTTTTCGACTCGGAGAATCCGCTTAATCCAAGCGACAACCTCGTGAGAAGAGGGATTCGAGGGCTTATCTAGATTGATAATGCCGTACCTGATGTACACCTCGAGGGGGCGCTTGAGAGGGGAGTAACCGGACGGGAGAGGAGTGTAGTGTCCGGTTCGTACATTGAGGCGGTCATAGTTTTTGAGGAGAATCGGCCACTGAGAAGTGTCGATGGCGGGAGTGAAGCTCTGAGGCTTGATCATGAACTCGGACGATTCCTTCTGCGTCGGCTCGGACTCCAACTCGCCGAGTGGCTTTTCATCTTTACTTTTGTGCTTTTTCTTCTTCTTTTCGGAGCGAACTTCTGCTTCCGACATGGCTGAGCCTGAGCCTGAGTCTGAGTGAGCTTGTGAGCTTTTCCTAGGGTTTTAATGGCGGCGAAAATGATATAAAGGAAGTCTTTTTTTTCTTCTTTTTATGTGGAGAAAGGAAGAAGGGCCATTCGTTAGGGTTTTGGAGTTGGGGGGGTTTTAGAGAGCACAGGCGAGTGTAAAACTCTAGTCATTTCCACGGCGTCAGTCAACTAGGCGTCTTGGGAGTTTGGGCTAGGCCACAAGTTATGAGCTTATTGGGCAGATCATTGGGCCCAAGAAGAAGAAGAAGTAATCGTAACGATATTTTTTGAGACATTTTCACTGTTAATAAAAATTTATTTATTTTCTATATCTATATAATGTCATATTTGCATTCATATTAGTTGAATATAAGTAAATTAGAAATCTAAGACTATTATTTTAAGGCTTTAGATCGTACATATAATGAAAAGAACACGCTGAAGACTGGAATGTAAAGATGATAGTGTAAAGAATCTTGTCAATCAAGAGAATTTGATTAACCACTTTTTATTCATGTTAAGATTGTACGTTGTCTATTTTTAAACAGAGATGATTTGTCTTAATCATAACTGTAGCTAGAGATATTGATATAGTTTTTAATGGTGAAATATATATTGCATCATACCAAAAATTGGCCTATTTTTTTAAATTTCAATTGGCTTATTTTCTACTATTTCCCAACAATTTACTTTTTTGACGAATTATGTATAGTCATCTTAATTCGATTTGAATTAAAATTTTTAAAATAGGCAAAATTTTTGAATTAAAAAATAAATAGTTTAAAATTAATAAATAGGCCAAAAATTATTATTTTCGGTGTAACTTGTTTTTTAAAAACAAAACTTGAAAGTTTTGTTCATTTGTCCAAACTTGTCCGGTTATGAAAAAAACTGTAAGTTTTCCATAACTTTTCTCGTTTTTAACTTGACAAGTTATGGCCTTTAATTTCTATAAAAAAAAATGGCCTATTTTCTTTTTTTTTTCATTTTATTTTCTACTATTTCCCAAAATCGTTTTTTGATTATGTATTATTTATTTTTATTTTTTAAAAATAATTAAAATTATTTAAAAATATGTTTTTATTTTTTAAAATAAAACCAAAAACATTTTTTATATTTTTAAAATATTTAATAATATTATTTATTTAAATTTATTTAAAATGGATTTCACTTTTTTTTTATTTAATATTTTTAATAATGTTTTTATTATATATATTTATTTAATATATTTATTTATTTAATAACATTATTTATTTAATATATTATTTATATAGTATATTTAATAATATTATTTATTTAAATTTATTTAATATATTATTATTTAATATATTTAATAATATATTTATTTAATATATTATTATTTAATATATTTAATAATATTATTTATTTAATATATTATTACATGTTTTCAAAAATTAAACCACTAAACGCAGTTTCAGCTTTTTGAAAAACTGAAATCAATCTCTAAATCAAACTACCAAACGCATTTTCAGAAATAATTCAAAAATGAAACTAAAAACGTTTTCATTTTCATTTTCGTACAGAAAATAAAAACGTTTTGGAATCAATTCCAAACGCACCCGATATTTTTGAGACATTTTCACTGTTAATAAAAATTTATTTATTTTCTATATCTATATAATGTCATATTTGCATTCATATTAGTTGAATATATTATAAGAAAATTAGAAATCTAAGACTGTCATTTTAAGGCTTTAGATCGTGCATATAATGAAAAGAACACACCGAAGACTGGAATGTAAAGATGATAGTGTAAAGAATAGGATCTGCAATCAAGAGAATAAGATTAGGCACTTTATTCATGTTAAGATTGTTTCGTTGTCTACTCAGAGATGATTTGTCTTAATCGTCAGAGGTGGGACTCTGTAGCTAGAGATATTGATATAGTTTTTAATGATGAAATATATATTGCATCATACCAAAGTTGAATTGTTTTAATTAATAATTCCATTTCAACATAACAATTTACTTTTGACGAATTATATATAGTTATCTTAATCTTGAGATGAATAATGAACCCGTATGCTTGACCTGTATCCTTTGAAGGGAGACATCCTAACATTATGTAAACATAATTATATACATAATTTACTTCTATGAACTTGAAATATCCATTCAATATAATCATTATATATAGATCAATCCTCTATAAATAATTCATAATTAGAACTAGGCAAAATCTTTTAACCTCTCCAAGTACATCAGTATGCTTGAGTACTATTGATTCTCTTATGAATAGTATATTCATAAAACATATTTATGAATACAAGCTTGTTACTTATTCAAGTATTGAATCAACCCTTAAGAAAATTATTTATCTACTTTTTCAAAGAAGAAGGAATGGATTTCATCTTGTATATTAGCATTCTCTGCTCTCCATTTCATCATGTTTATAAGATACAAGAAACAGGATTTAGGATCTCGAGATCCATACCAAGTAAATAAAAAGCACAAATCTATAAATAGGAGTCTACTAACAACTCAAGATTAAGATCATTCCATATATGACTATCAGTAGACTCAAATTTGATTTCTATAATTAACGAAAATTATCAGAAAATTAAATTGTGTCTGTATCCTAGTTCTACATAATCTTATTATGCATAATGCACTCATTCAATATCCCTCTATATTAATGATGCGGATAACACAATTCCATTTTTAATGGGAATGACGTGTATTAATAATGTTTTAATTAAAAATTCTATAACTTTAATTAAATTTATTACGAACATTATTAATACTAAACGGTGTTCATAATGAATTTAATTAAAATTTGAAATCTCTAATTAAAACATTATTAATACATGTCATTCTCAATTAGAATGGAACAGTGTTATCCGCACTGTTAATATGGCGAGATATTGAATGAGTGTATTACGCATAATGAGATTATGTGGAATAAGGACACAGACACAATATGAATTTCTGATAATTTTCGTTAATATAGAATTTCTAATTGAGTCTACCGATGGTCATATACAGAGTGATCTTAATCTTGAGTTCTTAAGAGACTCCTATTTATAAATTTGTGTCTTTTGATTTACTCGGTACGGATTCTAAGATTTTGAATCCTATTTCTTGTATTTTAGAGACATGATGAAGTAGGTGGCCGAGAATATTATTATACGAGATGAAATTCATTCCTTCTTGAGAAAGAAGTAGATAAATAATTCTCTTGAGGGTTGATTTAGTACTTGGACTAGTAGAAGTTCTGATTCATTAATTTATTTTATGAATCATTATCCATTAGAGAATCAATGATACTCAAGGAGAAAGATGTAATTAGAGAGGTTAGGGGATTTCACCTAGCTCTAATTATGAATTATTTATGGAGGATTGATGTATATGCATTGACTACATCACATGAACACTTCATGGTTTAGAAGTAATTTATGTCTATAATTACGAGAGTGCAATTCCAAGTTTATAGTGGAGTAACTATTGGAATTAATAAGATTAATTAATTAATTAAAGTGTTTAATTAATTACTAATTTTATTGGAGCTCAAAATTATAGGTCCATGAGTCCCCGCGTCGTCTTTGTAATTCTACTCGACACTAAGGGCAAAATGAGAATTTTTAAATTAAGAAATTATAAAAATTAAACACTCAAGGATAATTAATTGAGAATTAATTATTATTTAAATAATTTGATAATAATTTAAATTTAAATTTTAGATCACTTATGTGAAGGTATTCCCATAGTGTGAATGCAAGGCATAGTGTGAACACATCTAGATCTATCCATTTAAGCTTATTTGATAAGTTGTTCAATTTATAATTCAAATTAATTTAAGTTTGACTTAAATTGAAATTTGAATTTGAGTCAAAATTAGACTGCATGATAAATGATGATTTTCTCTTCCTTCCGTATCTATATTTGGCAACACACAAGGATAAATTCCTCTATAGGTGGCCGGCCATAATTGTCACGCCCCGGATCAGGGGTGGTGACGTGGAGGCTCGGTCAAGGGTTAAGATAAGACATTAAAGAAAATACCTAATGAACGAGCCCCCACACTTACTCAATTAAAACGAACTACAAGATCTTTCCACAAGATCTTGTTACAGTACATACATGGCATATAAATAAATCATTACAGTTACAGACATCATCCACAGTCTAGTAATCCAAGTACAAGAGTTTATAGAATTTATAAATTCTTACATTTCTACTCACAGGAGGATGACACAATCCTCTCCAAAATTAGGTGGTAGCACTCAGCTACTCTACATTCCTCCTAGAGTCTCCTGGGAGGGGTTCACATTTTAAATATTGAAACGTGAGCAAAAGGCCTAGTAGGATATATTTGAAATAACTTGGTAAATAAATAAACAAGTAAATAAATGAATAAATATAGATATTCAGTTCCAACACAACAGCCGGAACCTCACATCTTTTTTCTGAAAGGAATATAAACTGAAAATTACCGAATTACAGGCATCAACAAGTAATTTGTGCAAATTACTTATACAACCAAGTGCACAAGCCTACCCGGACCGAGTTTCGAGTTATGCCCCCAAGGATGTACTCTCCACATCCTATCTATGCCATCAGTAATATTTTCTTATCAGTTCGCAAGATCTCTTTCATTAAGAAATCATTTATTAAACATTATGAAATCGTTATTATAATCCCACGAACTACAACAAGCCATGGGTCCCCATGAACTACAACAAGCAATGGGTTCCGTGAACTACAACAAACCACCGTTTTTAAAATATTTTTCTTTCGCAAACAAGCCCCTTTCTTTAAAACATTTGCAAGGCCAAAATCCTTTTGAAAATCAGGCTCACAAAGAAAGAGATAGAAATCCTACCTCGAATTTACCAAACTTGTGGCTAGCGGCGCACTATTCAAGCTTTTGCTTCCTCAAGTCACTCAGTCCAAGTCCTTAGCTATCACTGTTACAAGACAATACTTTAGGATTCCAATCTCATTCTAAAAGTAATTCAGACTCAATCATATCCTTTAATTTCCTATTAGTGTGCCATAATCAATTTCATGTTTCAAATCATAATTTCAAGGGTTTTAATTCCAAAACATGGATTAAAGATGCTAATCCATCGACTCTAGGTCCCCAAATGAAGCTAATTTAGGTCCTCCCAAAAAACAGGGATCAAAACAGCAATTTCAGGCCAAACAGGGTTAAACCCTATGTACACCGGTCGACCAATGACAGAGCAATGCATCACCACCGGTCGACTGGTGGTGTGCAATCCGGTCGACCGGTCCAGTGGCCTTAGTGCAGTCCGGTCGACCAGTGAAGAACTCCAGTGCGAGAAAACTCACAAAAATCAGTTCAAAAACCTGCAAATCCAATCCCAATTCACAATATCTCAAGGGACAACACCTGAATCCAGGTTCTAGGCACTAAAACAAGTCCCAAAAACCCAAGATCCTCAATTTCTACCATAGTTTTACTCAAAATTCATCAAAATTCGTTTAGAACCAGGAATAATTTTTAGAATCTGAAATCTAGAGATTCAAGAGAGGTTTTTTAGAAATCTTACCTTGAATCCTTCTCTTGACGTTGAAAACTCTTTGAAACTTTCCTTTGGTTCGAAATCCGGTTGATTTGAGATAAAACAAGAGAGAGAACCGAGAGAGAGAGTGAGAGAACGAAAGAGAGAGAGAGAGAGAGAGAGAGAGAGAGGCACAGGAGAAAAAAGGGAAAAAGAAAGAAAAGGAAGAAAAGAAAAAGAAAAAGAAAAGAAAAGAGGTACCAACATTTAAAAAAACAATCCAGAAATGCGCTCATACATACTTTTGGGTTAAAATAAAATTACTGAGAATATTTAAATACCTTAGAATTATTTAAATTACACGTCAAAAATATTTATTAATCAAAACTCAATTAATTAAATCAGATTAGACACACTAATAATTCTTAATTATCTCAATTAATCCCATTTAATTCTTCGGGGTGTTACAATAATGGATAAAATAGAAGAGGAGATTTTGTTCCAAATTCTAATAAGAGATAATTAACAAGTTTTATCTTGGAGATAAAGATTGGATTCCTTCTAAAAGTTTGATTTCTACACTATAAATAAGAGAATGATAGAAAATTGTGAGACACAATTTTTGCCCTAATTTTAAGAGTGGCCGAATTCTCTAATATAGTGAGAGGAAAAATTTATCGCCAAAAATTTCACATCGTGCATACGTTGGTGTTTGTGAAAATTTGAGTGTTTATTTTAACTCATTTTATTTTAGGTGCGCCCACACACACACGTCTTCATGGATTCTAGGAATTGACGTGGAAGACATTGGTTTTCTAAGCACAAAGCTTTGGAGCAAGATTGTTCTTGGTCAAAGAACTCAAGTTATCATTCTAATTGGCCGCTAGGTATAATTCATAATTGAGTTCTTATTAAATAAATTAATGTGATTAATTTATTCGTGTATAAATTAATATAATCTATAGAGTATATCAAAAGTTTTATGAAAATTTTTGATATACACGATCCGCTACCCTCACACTTCCGCATCCGAATTTGATTCGAAAACCAACATATATTTGCTCAGGTCCTCACGCTTGCCAGTGCCTCTTTCTCTTTTTCCCTCTTATGAAGCAAATCTGATCAGTTGCGTGGTTGGAGTAGCAGATCTGGGTGATCATGATTCATGATCGATCTGAGTCCTAATAGAGTTCGACCTTCAGCATTGCAGCAGATCTCAACTGACAAAGATCGCGGTGATTTTCCAGCTAGATGCGATCAGATTCTGACAAAGTCGCTGAGATCAGAGGCACGGGTTCTGAAAATCGGGACGATGCTCGGTGTTTAGTGTCTCGTTGTCGCCGCAATCTAGTCGGAGCTGTTCATGAGGTGTTTGAGTAGATCCGGAGAAACAAAGAGAGGAGAAGAAGATAAGAAAGAGTAAAGAGAGAGAAAATTGGAACATACATAAAGAGAAAGGGTAAATTACGGAAACAAAGTATTTAAAATTAAAGATATGCTATTATTTATCATATTTGATAAACTATGCTATTTGCTTCAAAAGTACCCATCAAATATGCTATATCTTGTATTTTCTTTATTCTTAATTAATAACTTTTTAGTCAAATAACTATACTAGTAAAATGGTACTAATTTAGAATGAAAGGTAAAAATCTAAACCCACAACTCTTAAAAGTAAATTCTGTAATTTTTTTAATAAAAAATAAAATTTGAGTATACTAATAATCATATATAGAATGATCTTAATCATGAGTTGTTAGTAGACTCCTATTTATAGATTTGTGTTTTTTTATTTACTCGATATGGATCTCGAGATCCTATATCCTATTCCTTGTATCTTGAAAATATGATGAAATGGATATCAGAGAATACTAATATACGAGATGAAATCAATTCTTTCTTCTTTAAAAAAGTAGATAAATAATTCTCTTGATAGTTGATTTGATACTTGAATAAGTAACGAGCTCATATTCATGAATATGTTATGAATATATTATTCATAAGAAAATCAATGGTACTCAAAGATAAAGATGTAATTTGAGAGGTTAAAAGATTTTACCTAGCTCTAATTATGAATTATTTATGGAGGATTGTTCTATATGTAATGACTATATCGAATGGACACTTCAAGTTCATAGAAGTAAATTATGTTTATAATTATGTTTACAAAATGTTAGGATGTCTCCCTTCAAAGGATACAAGTCAAGCATACGGGTTCATTATTCATCTCTGAATTAAGATGACTATACATAATTCGTCAAAAGTAAATTGTTATGCTGAAATGAAATTATTAATTAAAACAATTCAACTTTGGTATGATGCAATATATATTTCACCATTAAAAACTATATCAATATCTCTAGCTACAGAGTCCCACCTCTGACGATTAAGACAAATCATCTCTGTTTAAAAATAGACAACGTAACAATCTTAACATGAATAAAGTGCCTAATCAAATTCTCTTGATTGCAGATCCGATTCTTTACACTATCATCTTTACATTCCAGTCTTCAGCGTGTTCTTTTCATTATATGTACGATCTAAAGCCTTAAAATAATAGTCTTAGATTTCTAATTTACTTATATTCAACTAATATGAATGCAAATATGACATTATATAGATATAGAAAATAAATAAATTTTTATTAACAGTGAAAATGTCTCAAAAAATATCGTTACGATTACTTCTTCTTCTTCTTGGGCCCAATGATCTGCCCAATAAGCTCATAACTTGTGGCCTAGCCCAAACTCCCAAGACGCCTAGTTGACTGACGCCGTGGAAATGACTAGAGTTTTACACTCGCCTGTGCTCTCTAAAACCCCCCCCAACTCCAAAACCCTAACGAATGGCCCTTCTTCCTTTCTCCACATAAAAAGAAGAAAAAAAAGACTTCCTTTATATCATTTTCGCCGCCATTAAAACCCTAGGAAAAGCTCACAAGCTCACTCAGACTCAGGCTCAGGCTCAGCCATGTCGGAAGCAGAAGTTCGCTCCGAAAAGAAGAAGAAAAAGCACAAAAGTAAAGATGAAAAGCCACTCGGCGAGTTGGAGTCCGAGCCGACGCAGAAGGAATCGTCCGAGTTCATGATCAAGCCTCAGAGCTTCACTCCCGCCATCGACACTTCTCAGTGGCCGATTCTCCTCAAAAACTATGACCGCCTCAATGTACGAACCGGACACTACACTCCTCTCCCGTCCGGTTACTCCCCTCTCAAGCCCCCCTGAGGTGTACATCAGGTACGGCATTATCAATCTAGATAAGCCCTCGAATCCCTCTTCTCACGAGGTTGTCGCTTGGATTAAGCGGATTCTCCGAGTCGAAAAGACCGGCCACAGCGGGACTTTGGATCCCAAAGTTACCGGAAATCTCATTGTCTGCATTGATAGAGCCACAAGGCTCGTCAAATCCCAGCAAGGCGCCGGGAAAGAGTACGTCTGCATCGCTCGCTTGCATTCTGCGGTCCCCGACGTCGCGAAAGTGGCTCGGGCGCTGGAGACGCTCTCCGGAGCCGTCTTTCAGAGGCCTCCTCTGATTTCTGCCGTAAAAAGGCAGCTTAGGATTAGGACTATTTATGAAAGCAAGCTTCTTGAGTACGATGCCGATAAGCATTTGGTTGTTTTCTGGATTTCTTGCGAGGCCGGGACTTATGTAAGGACGCTTTGTGTTCATTTGGGTCTTATTCTTGGTGTGGGTGGTCATATGCAAGAGCTTAGGAGGGTTAGGTCTGGGATTTTGGGTGAAAAAGATAATATGGTTACTATGCATGATGTATTGGATGCTATGTATGTTCATGATAACCATAAAGATGAGAGTTATTTGAGGAGGGTTATAATGCCTCTTGAAGTGGTTTTGACGAGCTACAAGAGGTTGGTTGTCAAGGACTCTGCTGTTAATGCCATTTGCTATGGTGCTAAGTTGATGATTCCGGGGTTGCTGAGGTTCGAGAATGATATCGAAGTTGGGGAGGAGGTTGTGCTTATGACTACCAAGGGGGAGGCGATTGCGTTGGGAATTGCGGAGATGACCACTGCTGTTATGGCCACTTGCGATCACGGGGTGGTGGCGAAGATCAAGAGGGTTGTCATGGATCGGGACACTTATCCGAGGAAGTGGGGTTTGGGTCCTAGGGCGTCGATGAAGAAATTGATGATCGGAAGGGAAATTGGATAAGCACGGCAAGCCTACTGGCAACACTCCTCAAGAGTGGCTTAGGAATTTGGTCTTGCCTGCCGGTGGGGATTCTATGGTTGCAAGTCTTGCGGCTGCTGCAGCTGAACCTGCTGTTGTGGAAAAAAAAGATGCTGCTGAAGTGGGGAAGGAGAAGAAAAAGAGTAAAGCTACTGATGAAGAGGGCGGTGATGGACGCAAGCGCAAATCAGATGCAATTGAGGATGAGGCTGAGGATACCGCCAATGAGAGTAAGAAGAAGAAGAAGAGGAAGAAGGATGAAGAAAACGGGCATGTTGATGATACTTTGGATGGGGACAAGGCAGAGAAGTCTGAGAAGAAGAAGAAGAAGGAGAAGGAACACAAAGATAAAGAAGAAGCAGCTTCCCCTGAAACTGAAAAGTCGGAGAAAAAGAAGAAGAAGAAGAAGGATCACAAAGATAAAGAAGAAGCAGCTTCCCCTGAAACTGAAAAGTCGGAGAAAAAGAAGAAGAAAAAGAAGGACAAGGAAGCTGAGGATGGCAGTGCTAAATCTTCCAAAGGTGCCGCTGACAGCGAGGTTGATAAGAGTGAGAAGAAAAACAAAAAGAAAAATAAGAATAAAGAGGAAGAAGATTAGTTCTAGATCATCAAAGGATTAGTATATTTTGGTTTTTAATTTATGTCAAATCCTTTTTTGTTCAATTCTATGTCTTTTCATCTGTGATGGATTTTTAAACTTTTTGTTGTTACGTCTTTGCTTTTCTTAAAGAGCTAGCTTTACATAACATTTTCCTCGGTTTGGTGTGCTATTTTTTGTTGTTGAGGCTTTTTTTTTTTTTGGTTGTTGAATCCCAGGCACAACCCTCTTAATTTGGGGAAGGGAAGATCAAGGCACATCTATCTTTTCACAGTGGTTTTTTTTTTTTTTTTTTTTTTTTTTTTTTTTTTTTTGTTTTTTTTTTTTTTTTTTTTTTCAGTGTTGAAGGCTGATTGCACCTTTCCCAAAAGTTCACTTCATTCTGTTAACTTCTTAATATCGTTCACCTTCTGTTGAAAACGGATTAACAGAAAATGTATTATGTATGTTGAGTTCTTTTCAGAGGAGCAAGTTGAAACATAAAAATAAAAGCGAGAGGCAAAACATTTTAATGATGGGCATAGGAAAGTCACAATAGCAAGAGTAAAAAACAATAACAAAACATAATAGAGTACAAAATAAAAATCAAAAGAAGCTTGCAACTTTGCAAGTAATCAAATTAAGTTCCTTTTATTTTCAGAATTTCAAGGTCTAAGATACCATATGGGATTCATATTCAGATTGGCTGCAGACCACATTTGTGCAAACGCGTAGCCAGACAGTAGCAAATGTATGTTCTTCTCATGATTTATGAGGATCCTGGACTATTGATCAGTATCTAGACCATGGATTCTATTTCTGCTCATAAATTATTTGACATTGCTGTTGCATGCTCAAAGCACAAAAACCTTCCTGCATTATGCTAACTGTGGCTGTTCAGATTTGCCTGCGAGTCGTTCTTTCTTGTTCTTGGTCTGGCCCAGTTTGAAATTCATGGCAACCTTCTATTTTCCTCTCTCCTCCTCCCTATTGATGTATATTTTTGTTTCTAAATTTTTAGTTAATGACAATGACATTGCAGGGGATTTCCAAGACAACATAAACATTCGAGTGTGGAGCGCAGCCCCACTGTATTTTAGCAGTATGCCAACTATATATAGCATACATTCTTGTTTGTGCTTCAACTAAAGGATATGGGTACTTTTCCTGTATAACTTGTTTGCCGATTTTGCAGCCAAATTATGAAACGAGTATAAATACTTGTGGAAGTACCATCTGGATGGTACCAAATAGGCTTTCCACGGTATTTCTCTGGATTGGGTCTGTGAATTGCTCGCATGTGAAGCGGATAGTCATGGTTTATGAGAGATCTTGGTAAGGCATATTCACTGGAAAGCTTTATTTTTTATTTTTTTGATTTTTATATAAACATCAATCTTGCTCAGAGTGGAAAAGTGGACCAAATTACTTTTAAGTTATGAATTTCCTGTGGTGAATTTATACGGCGACGGCACCTTTTTATTTAGAAGTGCCTTGAAAGAGAAGTGTTTTATTTGACATTTTAAACAAGTGTTAAAAGAGTTTTCCAGTGAGTAAACTTCTCTTACTGGAAAGCCTAAGAAAGATGCTTCCTGTGTTTTTGTTATACCTTGACTTACAGCCAGCACGCTGAAAGCCACAATTTAACTTTTATTTTAATTTGACTTTTAACATATGTTTGTTTCTTGCGTGCTACGTTAAATATAGTTTTGTGCAAAGACCTGATAAAACCCTCCTGTGAGTGAAAGGTGCAGCTCATGCTTAGATCAAATTACGATTGGGAACACAGTCTAAATTCATTTGTGCGGTTATCTTCAAGACCAAGAATTAAGCAAAGCTATGGCAAGTTAGTTCCCAAGAGGCCGGTCCCCGTTTATTTCACCCACATTTAAAAAGCTCTCATATAAAGTCACATCTTAATTCGAATTAAAAATTTGAATTAACGAACTAAACGGGCCTGTAGAGAGCTAAAGTTGAGCAGAAGCAGAAGAAGCTATAGGAGTTTGTACGACCATGAGCCCATTTTGAAAGATTTGGGTGTAAGTTCAATAAATACTACTCTGGCTGGAGCAGTTGACACTAACCTTCCCAACTTCTTTGTTTGTTTTCACTTTTGTGCAACTTTTTTTCAGTTTTTTTTGTTTTTTTTTTTTTTTTTTTTTTTGTTTTAATTGCCTTTAAACTGAAAAGGCCTCTTTTATCTTTCATGTTTTCTAATAGAGTTTGTACACAATGATATACTGTATAGGTAATTCTCAATAGGTGTATACAATAATATACTGTATAGGTAATTCTCAATAGGTAAATGAATAGCGTCATCAACAAGTCTATGAGCAGGAAATGTATGAAAAATAAAAGCTCAACTCCACAATGGTGGTGCCATAGAGGCAATATACCATGGCTTTATACTCTCGCTCACCCTTTAGAGGCTCGATTTTTTGTGTCCGCACTAAGTCCCATGCAATTGTGAGATTGTGTAATGTGCATGATTTCTAGAGATTGTTGATGAGAGCGCAGACTAGTATACTTTTTATTTTATCCGCGGTTTGAGTAGATTCCGATAGTGGCATTGTGTTAAGATTGTGAACCACTGATATTCTTAATTCTTCTTTTTTTTTTTTTTTTTTTAAAGAAAAACTATGGGTGTATTTAGAATTGATTTTTGTTTATTTTTTAAAATGTGTTTACACATTTTTAGAGCTACGAAAATAAAAATGATATGCAAATTGTATTTGTTTAGCAAATATTTAAAAAAAAAAGTGGTGTGGTAAAATTTTTAAAATGATTTTGTTTTCAGTACAAAAGTAAAAATGAAATTGTTTTAAAAATGATATTGAGACCGATTCTAAAATTGTAGTTGGTTAGTTTTTAAGAGATTATTTTTAGTATAATAAAAAAGTGAAATCATGTTTGGTTAAATTATGAAATCTTGTTTTGAGTATATGTAATTAATAATCTTAAATTAATAGATTAAGTAAGATAAAGTCTCTAATATGGTACTAGATTAGAGTGTCACATGTATATTTCTTTTAAAAATATTTATATTTTCCTCTTAAAACATGTATGTAGGTATTTAGACAAATTATAGGTGTCTCCTCATATTATACATATTTTAAGAGAAAATATACATGTTTTAAGAAAAAATATACACGTTCTTAAAAGAAAATATACATGTGTCATTTTAATCCAGTGCCGGATTGAAAACAATTTCTATTAAGTAATTAATAATTAATAATATATTAGTAATATAATAATAATAGATATATTATTATTAGTAAGCACATTAGTAATTAAATTATATATAATAAATAAATATGCAAAATGATTAAAAAATTAGTAATTAACAATAATAACTAAGTAATTACTATGTTAGTAAGGTACTAATAATTATTAGTTTAAAAGTAATTAATTAGTGTATTAAAAAAATAATTAGTAAATTAATAATTTATTAGTATTCTATTTTATAATTAAATATTTAATTTTAATTACATAATTAAATAATTAGTTAATTAATTACTTATGTTTGTCTAATAACCTACTATTTGATATATCACATGTTTAGTTGTTAGTAACCAGTGGTGAAACTTTTGGCAGTGGGCATGCCTAATGCTTGAAAGTTTTCGAGCACAGCGGGCAGGTGCCATTCGCTGCCCATTCGAGTATTTTAGTCGAGCACGGGCTCAGGCAGCCCAAAAGAAATTCATTTTGGCTGCCCACCACCAGTGGAGAAGTCGACCTCGCCGCTAGTGGAGAAGTCGACCTCGCCGCCCGCTAGATTTTTTTTTGAATTTTCCCAACCTGAATTTTGTCCGATCTCTGCCAAACACAATTATCGTTTGACTGTCAAACCAGCGGTCTAAGCACGTGGAAATACGATCCGCAAGTTGATCGTACGGAAATGGCACGATTAGTAGCCACATTAGATCAATCACTTAGTTTTACTGAACAAAGGAATTGACAACGTTATATTAAAATTGTACATAATCCTAATGCACAATTTTTTTTTTCTAAAACTACTCTTAGGAAGGATGCATTAAAATTATATAAACAAGAAAATGACGTATTAATCAATATTTTACATTCTACTAGTGGTTGCGTTGCGTTAACGATGGATATTTGGTCCGCCGTTGCCAACAAAGATTATTTAACTGTAACCGGACATTATTATAAATGTTTTGATTTGGATAAGAGAATCTTAGGTTTTAAATGTGTTATAGGATCACATACTGTCAATTTAATATATAACACAATTTTATATGTCATTGATGAATATAGTTTAAGAGACAGAATAATAACCATAACATTAAATAATGTAACTGTAAATACTAAAGCAATAGAATTTTTGAAAATGATTTAAGTTTATTTGGTAATAATGATATATTTTACTAACGTTGTGCATGTCATATAATTAATTTAATAGTAAAATCCAGTTTAAAATCAATGTCAGGTCATATTAAAAGAATTAAAGATAACATTGCTTGGATTCAAAGTAGTAATCAAATAATACAAGATTGATTTAGATTTCTACAAGCATGTAATCAAAATCTTAAAGCATTAGCCTTAGATATGCCCATAAAATGTAACTCCACTTATATAATACTTGAATAATGCATCCCCTATAAAGATGTTATAACAAATTATGTTAGTGCAAAATTAAGATAATAATTTTTAGATGAAACTGATTGGTAAATTATCAAACTCTTGTTTAATTTTTTAGGTAAATTTTACGAAATTACTTTAAAGCTTAGTAAAATTTATTACCCAACGTCACTATTAACGTTATGAAAATTTTTAAAAATATTTATTTTATTTAACAAATTTAAGACACATGAGATTTTAAAAGTTCTTATCGTTTTTATGGAAAAAAATTTTAAAAATATTGATCTAAATTACCTTAAGTGAGAGAGAAAGAGAGAGAAATGGCCGGAGAGAGAGAGAGTCTGGAGAGAGAAGTGGCCGGCGAGAGAGAGAGCCTGGAGAAGAAGTGGCCAGCGGTGGAAGAAAAAGGGAGAGAAAAAGAGAGAGAGATGGCTGCCGTGGGTGAAACCAGAGGAGAGAGAGAAAAGAAAAAGAAAGAAAGAAAGAAAGAGAGAGGGGTCTGCAGCCACGGAAAGGAAAAGCGGGAAAGGAAAAAAATAAAAGAAAAAAAAAAGAAAAAGGAAATGAAAAAAAAGAAAAGAAAAATAAAAAAAATAAAAAAATAAAAAATAAAAAAAATGTACTAAAATTTAAGTGTATTTTTAAAAAAATTTAGAGTGAAATCATAAATATTAAAAATAATTTAAAGTTTCTTGATTAATTATGAAAATTAAATTAGACACATTAATAACTCATAATTTAACATAATTAAATATCTTTAATTTTAGAGGGCGTTACATAAATAATTAATTGAGTAATTATTATTTATGTTATATGATTGATATATTACTTATTAATTATTTATTTAATAACTTATTATTAAGTATTAATTCTTAATATATCATAACCAATGTTTTGCAATTAATCTTTAGCTAAATGGTTAATTACTATTTACTATTTACTATTTATTTTAATTAACAAATTAAAATTTTAATAATAAATTAATATTTAACTAATAATTAAGTAATTATAATCTATTGATTAATTATTAATTAATGTATTATGTAATTGGTAATTAATAATTAAGTATTAACTATAACATTGTTGATAATTATTAGAAAATAAAAACGGAAAAGGACAAAGAGCTTTCAATCGTTATTTAGTTTCTTCACAAAAATCATTCTCATTGTTTTTTTTTTTTTTGTTTTCGTTTTCAAAACATTTGCTAAACAAACGCGATTCATAGACCGTTTTTGTTTTCGTGCCTTAAAAGATGTGCAGATATGTTTTAAAAAATAACCAAAAATTAATTCTAAACGCAGCCATATAATTTTAACTGGAATCAAAAAGATTAAATATGCAATTATTGTCTTTACTTTGTATCAATCAGTTTGGCTTACTTGTGTTTGTAGAGAGAACCCTGCTGATCATAGTTTGTAAGATAAGTGTCACTTTTTATGTCATTCTTTGTCACTTTGATGCATTTACTGTTTAACGCTAACATTTCTGCTGTTTGTAATTGGCATGCCTTGTGAATGTGATAATTCTATAGTATGTCTTTTTTTTTTTTTTTTTTTATTATTATTACTAGTTGTAAGCATGTGTTGCATTCCTTACATTTTTCTTTGATATGAAAATCTAAAATTTCTCCTCACATACTTATTCATTCCTCTCCTAATAATTGAGTTTAGTTAAAAAAAAAAAAAAAAAGTTTAGTAGAGCATATATAAAATTGAAAAAAAAAAGTAATAAATTATTTATTGAGTACATATAAAAAAAATCGAGAAGGTTGTATGATGAAAATGTTTAGGTAAGAATACATTGAAGAAAAAACTTATTTAAACATAGCAATTAGGGAGAAATAATTACAAGAGTTACTTTAAAAAATTGACTAAAAGAAAAAATGTCTCCGCAATCGCACATTTGGAAAAAATTTATTTTAACAAGAGTATTTTATGCAAAAGAAAAAAAAAAAAAAAAAAAAAAAAGTAGTAAAAAAGTGAGGAGGGAAAAAAGGACCAAACGACGTCAAGGACTAAAAATTAAAGAAAAAATACAAAAAAAAAAAAAAGGGAAGATCCGTTGGATAAAGAATTACTGTTACATATATGTTGAAGATTAATTATCAGGGTACATAAAAAAATATATTCCAGATGGTTTCTAAAAAAAAAAAGTTTAGGTATATAAGAAGAAATTATTTGAACTAGATAATTAAGGAAAAAAATATTTACAAGAATCACATTAGAAAAAGGGAAAAATAATAATGTATAGTGGTAAAAATGATAAGATTAAATAAGGAGAGAAAAAAAATGAAAATAAGGGACTAAAGAGGTAAAGAAAAAAAGAACAGAGAACTGAAAAAATGAAAGAAGATAAAATAAATCAGGAACGTAAAAAAATGTTTTAAAAAATAAATTTAGGTATAGACATATATGAGAAGATATTCGAATGGGATGATTAGGAAAATAATATTTATAAGGATCACGTTGGAAAGAAGAAAAAAAATAATAATGTATAGTAGGAAAAAATGGTAACATTAAATAAGGTGGAGAGAAAAAAAAAAAATGAGGAACTAAAGAAGAAAAAGGAAAAAAAAAAAAAAAGGAAAGAGGGCAAAAAAAAAAAAATAAAGAAAAGAAAAAAAAAAAAAAAAATGAAAAAAGTCAGGAACATTTTTTTTTTTTTAAGATAAACGTGCCAAAAAAAACAAGGACGAAATGTTTCGGTCCTATCCATTCAAGGCTTACATTTCGTTCCTATTTTATTTTTGTCATGAAATTTTATTCCTTTTATTTTGGTTTATTTTACCTTAAAATTTATTGGCGCCCCCCTCCCCCCGGCCCCTTTTTTCTTTCAAGTCCTCCTTTTTTTAAAAAAAACTTTTTTTCCCAAAACTTATTTATATTTTTATTTTAGTCTTCTTTTACCCTTCTTTTTGTCCTGAATTTCATTTTCCTTTTTGTTGTATTTTTTAGCCTAAAACTTATTTATTTCTTCATTTTGACCATTTTATTTTTGCCTTAGAATTTTATTTTTTTTTGTTTGGGATCATTTTGCTCTATTTTTTTTTTTTTTTTTTTTTCATTTTAGTCCTTTTTGGCCTTTTTTTATTTTTTCCTGAATTTTTTTTTTCATTTTAGTTCGTTATACCCTAAAACTATTTATTTCTTCATTTTGATCCCATTTTGACCATTTTTATTTTTGTCTTGAAATTTTTTATTCATTTTGGTTTCTTTTGCCTTAAAACATTTATTATTTGTTCATTTGGTTTTTTTTTTTACTTCTTTTTTATATTTGCCCAACAACTTTATTTTTTTCATTTTTGTCCCTTTGTCCTAAAATTTATTTATTTATTTATTTATTTTAGTCATTTTCTAACCCTTTTTTCCTTAAAAGTTTATTTTTTCTATTTTGGTCTTTTTTCACTCTTTTCTTTTTTATTTTTTGCCCTAAAACTTTAGCTTTTTCGTTTGGTCCCTTCTACCCTAAAATTGTTTATTTGTTTATTTTAGTCTTTTTTTGACCCTTTTTTGGGGCTACTTGCCTAAAACTCTATTTTTTCATGGTTTTCCTCTTTTGAAATTTCATATTCATATTTTATATGCTTCTAATAATTACACGACAATTAAAACTTAACACACGGATTATCTCAATATGGATTGCACGCGGAGTTCAGCTATTCTATATAATAGAAAGCATAAAAGTTTTATCCCTTTTGGCACTTTCGACCAAAACGCTAGCATTTTAGTCGAAAGTCCCCTCAACCTAGCCTTTTTATTTTTTTTTTTTTTTGCTCTTTTTTACCTTTTGGTTCTCTTTTAGTTTCTTTTTTTGTCTTTTAGTCCCTCATTTTTTTTCTTTTCTTTCTTGTCCCTCCCTTTTTTTTCCATTCTTTATTTTATTATTTATTTCTTTTTACTTTTGTCTTAAAACTTATTTATTTTTCATTTTGGTTATTTTTGACTTTTTTCTTTCTTCCCTAAAACTTTATTTTTTTTTTCCCTATTTTGGTTCATATTTGGCTTTATATTCAAGGTTTTTTTTTTTTTTTTTTTTTTTTTTTTTTTTTTTTTTTGTCTTTTAGTCCCTCAGTTTTTTCTTCTTCTTTCTTGTCCCTTTTTTTCAATTCTTTATTTTACTATTTTTTTTTTTTTATCTACAACTTTTTTTTTTTTTCATTTTGGTCCTTTTTATTTTTTTCTTTTTCCTCTAAAACTTTTTTTTTTTTCCACTTTTTGTTCCGTTTTTGCTTTACATTCAAATTTTACATGCTTTAAAAAGTGTCTAATTTTCAAAACTTTATTTTGTGAAATAATTTATGGAGTATTAAAAATTGTCTTTTCTGTTTACTTTTTTAATCTATCAGTATGATTAAAAAAATAAACAACTGATAGTTCTATATTTTTAGCCATCAGATCGGTATTATAAACCGTCTGTTGTGCATAAATTTTTAATTTAATGTGATTTTGATAAGATTTAACAGTCAAAAACTAGTCCCTATCTGTATGGAGGCCTTATGCGAGATACTAATTTCATAAGTTGGAACATGATCAAGATTCTTGTACGAACTTGAAATTTATTTATGATAAATCGAGTATGTTTTGTTGATTTAGACAATTGTTATGGGCAATTTTATTTTTTACTTACAAGAATTGATATTCGTGACATGTTCTCATTTGAGTCACATGGATCTTAACATTATTTTGTGATATTGATTTTTGTTTTGCGGATGAACAAAATTAATAATTATGTTTTGTTCTTATTACTTTAACAAAAGTAAGAGTGTAAATTAAAATGGAGTGGTATGTTTTGGACTCAGATTTAGTTTTAAATGGAGATAGAAAAGAGCCCAAGTCCAAGTTATTAGAGAAGCCTAAAATGGTCCAGTGGCAAACTTGTAATTCAAATGTGATAAAAAAAAGAGAACAGAGAAAAAACTAAATGCCCGTATAATTTATTAATTTGAGTTTTTAATTTAAATTAAAATATAAATTTTTTATTATAATAAAAAATTAAATTTAATTATTTTTGAAAAATTTTTATTATAACAAAACTTAAATTTTAAATTAGTGAAATAAAAAGTACCTAAGCGTGAGTTTTCTCTGTTTAGAAAGTCAGAATCAGGTCTGGCTTCTCCACCCCCATACGTTTTCTTCATGCAGCCCCTCACTCCCTCCCTATTCTCTCATCTTTTTAAACCACTTATTCTCTCTTTCTCTCCCACTCCAGAAACCTTAACCTTATTTTCTCCTCTCTAATCCCTTAAAAACTCAAATCCCGTAATTAGGATTAGGGCTAAAGTAAAAGCCCCCAAAACTCCATTAAAACTCAAGGTTTTGAAGAAATCTTGGACCCTAAGGTCTATATAAACAAAAGTATGCTTGTAAACCATGTTTTGACTTCTAAATTTGAGATTTTAGAGGTCTTTTGTGTGGTTCTTAGTGGTAATCCGAGTTTGGTATTTTTATTAAATGCTTCTTTTGTTGTTTAATCTTCTTCTCTTGTCTAATAAGGAATGGTTATAGTTGGGATTCACATTTTTATTGTCTTTAACATTAAGAATCTTATTTGCATGAAGGGTGTTTGATAAAAAGCTTAAATTTTGTTTTGGTTGTTGTAACACTATTTCTTCTTGATAACTTTTAAATAAGTTCTTGCATGTTGATAAATTTGAATTTTTTTATGTTTTAGTATCTTTAATAAGCTTTTTATGGAGACTAAATTGACCTTTATTGAGTGAGTATATGATTTTATCTAAATTTTTAAACGTTACTATGTGGCTAGAACTTATTGTTAGGCTTTTAATCTGACCTGTCTGTATACTTTTGGTCCCGTTCATTTCTTGATTCCTTTAGTCTGTATAGTAAAAAGTCCTTTTATTTTTTTTTTACTAGAATTATTTGCTTTTTCTAAAATTATTTGCTCTGAATTTTGAGAAACTGACTTACGAGTATTAACTAGACTTGTTAAGGGTCATGTAAGATTTTAAATCACTCAAAAAGCTAATTTCTAGAGAGTTATGAATTTTTGAAAAGTTCACTACTTTGCTGGAATCTGTCTAGCTTTCTATCCGACCTTTCAGTATACTTCTATTTTTATAAAATTATTGGTTTTGAATTTGGTAAAACTGATTTGTTTACATAAAATAGACTGTTTATGGATCATTTAGGATTTTGAATCACTCAAAAAACCTATTTCTAGAGAGAGTTATGAATTTTTGAAAAGTTTACCACTTTGCTGGAATCTGTCTAGTCTTCAATCCGACCTGTCAGTATACTTCTATTTTTATAAACTTATTGGTTCTGAATTTGGTAAAACTTATTTGTATTCATGAACTAGACTCATTAAGGATCATGTAGAATTTTGAATCACTCAAAAATCTTATTTATAGAGAGATTTATGAAATTATTAAAAAGTTCACTACTTCTCTGGAATTTGTCTACCTTTCTATCCGACCTGCATATACACTTTTATTTTTTTGAATTTATTGGCTTTGAATTTAGGAAAAATAATTTGTGTGAATAATTTAACTCATTAAGGGTCATTTAGAATTTGGAATCATTCACATGGAGTCATGGATTTTACAATTTGACAATAAAAGCTGGCAATTTTTCTGAGAGGCAGATTTTGGGTCTAATTACGCCCATTTTGGTCATTTATATGGTTTCAAAATTTGTCATTCAGTAGCTCTAAATATAGTGTTTTTAATCCTCTTCGATTTGCCGCTGATTTCGTAGCTTTTCTATTTTTATAGAATAAGTTATGAATTTTCTAAGCGTAGGTTCGATCACAAAAATTTTAGGTTATGAAAATTTTTATAATACACAATTTGTTAAATACAGGCATTTACATTTGAAATTGTTTTGTAAACTAATAATTAGTATCAAAACAGTTTATAAACTATATTAATTTATACTCTAATGATAATCATTATTAATATTACATATGTAATATTTAATTATATATGTATGTGATGGATAAATATTTTACATTTATAAATGTTCATATTATAATTTATATAATAAATATATGAATAATAAATTTAATCGTTAATTATATTATTTCATGAGTTGATTATATATTTATTTTTTTTTTCAATTAGAAAATTTGTAGACCTTCATGAATTATTGTAATTCTATAATTGGACAGAGCACGCTAAAGTAGGGCAGAGACTGTTGGCCGCCAGATGGAGAAAGAAGCTTAAAACAGCAGCATAAACAAGGCCAACTGTTTTTTTTTTTTTTTCTTTATTTTTATTCAACCGTAATCATGGCGCAAAAGATTGACATTAACATGCGCATTGCGCAAAAGTTTGTTCGCCCAGACAAAAGCATGCGCGCTGAGAAGTGCAAAAGGAAGGACGCATCTTGAAGTATATTTACATTATTTATATATAATGTTAATAAACGTTATAACTGATAACGTTTTATGATTATATATAATTTTAAATATATAAAATATATATTATTATATGTATACGGTACATATAAAATATATAATAATATATATAAGTTATATGTATTATATTACTAATTATTATAAGTTAATACTTATGATTATTTATATATATTAAATTAAATAATTTTGTTTGGCAAAAATAATTTAGTAATTTTCCCAATGGAAGAAAATTATGGGTAAATTATTTTAAACAAAATAGTATAAAAGGGAAATAGTAGAAAATAGGCCAACATGAAAAGCTTAAGAAAGGAAATAGGCCAATTTTTAGTTATAGAAATTAATAGGCCATAACTTGTCAAGTTATGGTTCATAACCAGATAAGTTATGGACAAACTTATCAAGTTATGGTTCATAACCGGACAAGTTATGGACAATTATGAATAATAACTTGTCAAGTTATGGTTCATAACCAGACAAGTTATGGACGAAAATAATAATTTGGCCTATTTATTAACTTATGTAAACTATTGGCCTATTAATTTTAATTCATCTCAAATTTTAGCCTATTTTCCTCTTTCTCCCATAGTAAAACTTAATTAGACCTATTGGCCCATTAGCGCTTCAAATTTGAACACTGCACAATTTTTTTCGGAAGTGCTCCGGAGTAAAAGAAGGTGCCCGACTCGAAGACGAAGGGTTCAAAGACTGAAAAATTAAATTTAAAGACCCGTTGATATAATTGATAAAAATAATTATTGTAATTATTTATTTATTTATATATTCAGTCAATTGGGCTGTAAATTTAATTATTCCACGGGGCCCGGTTAAATTTTATCTCAATAACCAATTGCGTATTTTATATTTTTATATTGATAATTATATAATATATGTCCATGCATATAGCATGCCATATAGATCTAGTGTACCTACTCATATGTTTGATTACATGTCATGCATACATGCACATTATTATTCATTTTATTTGTTTAAAAGAGCTTTGAAAAATAAAATAAGGACTATGCACTTGATTTAATGTGATTAAATCGGTTTAAGTTGTAATTTGATTTGCAAAATAATGTAATATGTGAAATTGAATTTAAGAGTTAAATTTTAGAATTTCACATATCCGATAAATAAATTGTTTATTTATTGGAATTTAAAAACCATGAGATGTTTTTCAAAATAAAATACATATTTGTAACTACTGGTCTCTACCGTTAATGCAACACTGTGAGATCCAAAAGTGGCTTCGTGGCGGCATCGATTCCGTCCTCACTGCGGAGAGTGTTCTTTCATATCAGTATCAAGGTTGACTTCCTATCGATAGGGTTAAAGGATGTATTTCTGGTTTGACCTATCTTATGGCGGCACTCTAGAGTCAAGTCTGTAGAATTTGAAACGTTAGGTTACACTCATAAAAATTTAATTAAATTAGATAATTATATTTTGACCAAAATAACGATAATTAATAAATATGAAAATATGAGATATTTTGACAATATTTATTAGTTGAGAATGTCTCGATTTAATTTGTGAATATTTTGACCTACCTTACGGCAACACTATATTTGTGGTAAATTGGATTATTGTTGCATTGAGAATTAAACCATGATTTTATGTATTTTTTCATGTGCATCATGCATCATGTTTAATTATGCCAAAACTATTTTGCTAAATGATATTCATGCACATATTTATTCAAATGATTTTTTATTTATTTCCAACAATATGTCTAATCTAATAATAAGCCTACTCGAAGCTGAAACACTAACCATAGATAACTATGCAAGTGGTAAAGTAACATAAACGACTTGCATTCACATGATGAATATAACTTTGTCCAAATGGAGGATTGTCCTCCGGTCCCTGAGGAAAACGCTTGTAGCTAACTGTTAGTTAGTATTAGGCGTGGTGCTTCACGAGAAGCATGAAGGCATGGAGACAGCTTATGAGATAATGTAGCTATCAGATACCATGTTTACAATGCATATTAAAGGCTTGGTTAAATGTTGTAAGGGCCCTAACCAAAAGACAAAAGGAAAGTCGTTTCCACTGAAATAAAGGAAAAGAACCAAAGCAAATACGATTTGCTAGTGCTAGAAACATGTTTAGTAAAGGGTGATTTCTAATACTAGATAGTTAATTTGTGAGCAACTAATCATGTTTGTTTTCTTTACTAAGTCCTAGCTCTTGCAAGGAAATTGTTTTCCGAAACAAAGAAAAAGAATGCAAGTAAATATAATTTGCTTGTTCAATGAACATGTTTAGCAAAAGGTAATTCCTAATCTTGAAAAGTAAATTCATGAGCAACTAATCATGTTCATTTTCTTTGCAAGGATTTAGCTCTTAGATCTATTAATTGTACAAACATCTTTAGTAGATGGCGATTCCTCATCCTGGATAGTTGATTCAAGAGTAACTAATCATATTTGTTCATCCTTGCAAAGTCTTAGTTCTTAGGAAGAACTTCCGTTAGGGGTTAAACGATGAAAGTGGGCACTACCACGAAGGTATCAGTCAAAGTAGTGGGAGAATTTAGACTTCATTTTGGAAATAATGACAATTTTATTTTGAACAATGTTTATTTCTCTCCAGGTATAAAGAGAAATTTAATTTTTGTTTCCAAATTATTTAAAAAATTTTAAAGTTGCCTTTAATAATAATCTAGTCAACATTTTTCGGAATGGTTCCTAAATTTATTCTGAAAATTTGGAAAAACGGTTTATACATATCAAACTGATGCCTGACTCATAACTTAATGTTGAAATGTCCACGGTTGCTGAACCTAAGAATAAAAACAAAAGATTTCTCATGAAGATAACACATATCTAATGACATCTTAGACTTGGTCACGTTAATCTAAACACGATTAAAAGACTTGTAAATGATGGTCCTTTTAAGTGAACTAAAAGTTAGTGAGCTCCTAAGTATGCAAATATTGTCTAGAAGGTAAGAGACTTTTCTCGGCTAAAGGTAAGATAGCCAAACAACATCTTGAGCTGATACATTCTGATATATGTGGACTATTAAACGTTTAAGCTAAAGGAGGTTGTGAATACTTCATCACTTTCATTGACGAATATTTGAGATATGGTTATGTTTACCAAATGAAAAGGAAATCCCAAACTTTTAGAAAGTTTAGAAATTCTGGGATAAAGTTGAAAAACAGCTACCTAAACTTGTTAAGAAACTTCGATTGCATCGGGATAGTAAATATTTGGACTAAGAGTTTCAAGATTACTTGACTGAAGAAGAAGTATTGTCGCAATTAACCTCACTAGGCACGCCAAAACAGAATGGTGTGGCAAAAAAGAGAAATCAAATTTTGCTCAACATGATGATATCGGTGTTAAGTTATGGACTTTTTGACTAATCCTTCAACTTTCCTCTAACATGCATTTAATTACCTATATCATTATTGTCCCCCTCCATGATTATCTTTTGATTGTCGAAAATGTTATCGTTTTGCTCTATATTATGCACATTATATATATATATATATATATATATATATATGTAACACCCCATTACCGTACATCAAATTAGATAACTTGTCAAACTCTATTGGTAACAGTGCACTTCGTACTTAATATTTCCTTTAACTCATTTCTTAAATGTGGGGTCAAATTTGGACTTTTCAAAACTTTAGATTTTCCTTCAAACAATTCATAGTGTATATGTACATATATACTATATTAAAATGACATAATAGTTCTATACATCAAAACAATGGCACAAGTAACCAAAATATCACAAATCTCTTCAAAAACGTGGAAGACTCTAGGTCAAGTGCCCATATGTACATCTCAGGGTCCGAACTGCTCCCTGGTTCACTCTGTCAACTCAGTTCTTTCCTAATTACCTGCAACAAAAGACATACGTGAGCTGAAACCCAGTAAGTAAACTATGCATGCTATGCACATCATGTACTTTCATATATACTATAATGCGTGCTCATGCCTTTCTCTTTCTTCGCCTTCATTTATAGGCCTTTTTATTTAATGCTTGTGCCCACTGCCACGCTGAAGCATGCCTGCAGGGCTTTCATCATTGTAAACATAATAAGCATATGCGTATCCCATGGGAGACTCCTCCTGCTGCCATCACTACAGCGGGGCTCATCGCTAACCTTATTCAATCGTTGCCTCGTCAAGCTCAAGAGATAAGGCGGCCCCTTACTGCAGTGTCATTCATAAATCATCATCATCATGTAGAGGAGTCGCTATCATCATTGACCTAGCCATGGGACCTCGTCCTTTTGTATGGCGGTGTAATCCCAACTCTAGGTATCACCATCATATAGTCGACTTAGCCATAGGACCCCGTCCTTTTAACTGGCGGCGTAATCCCAGCTCTAGGTCCTTTCATCATCCTAGCTTTCCGTACAGTGGCACATCAAGCTTCTTTTTCATTTTTCTTACTTGTATTTCTTTCCTTTTTATTATAACATGGCATTTCATTGTGTCAATCTACATTCTCATATATGCACGGTCTAGCATAGTATGCAAATTATTCTTATTAAACATGAAATGCCAATGATCATATGCATATCATAGGTGCATATATCCCATCATCATTCATAATCATCACATAACATCTAATCTTGTGTTGCAGTTGATAAATTTACTCACCTCTTGAGCTTTTGAAGGAAATGGCAGATCGGTCAGTCAAGTGTGCTCGGTTGGTCAAAACTTGAGAATGCAAATAGCATGATTTTCTTTAATTATCACTCTCTTAACTCATTTAAAAGCCAATGACACTTATTTTCCATTCATGTGAGGCTAATGCACATAATTCCATTCTAAATGCATAGAAGTGGCTCATTTTCCATCTTTCTTCGTACTTTCTTCTTTTCCTCCTCTTTTCCCACACTTTCACTTTCTCATGCTACTTAAGGCATTAACTCAAGTGAATATACTTAAATACTGAATCAAGCATAATAAAATGCAGCCAATCACTTTCATAGCCCAATTACATAAAGCAAAATAAGAACTAAGTAAAGTAAAACCATATGCACTCAAGCATACATAACCAACTAGTAACACCTCCAATATCCTCAATTTGATTCTAAGAAATTAAACAAACTCTTCCCTGTTTTTTGTTCAAAAGAATGTATAAATACATAGCCATACAGTTCAAGCACACTCAAATAAACACACCTTTCTTCTTTACGCAAGCATACACCTCACTTTGAACAAGTACACATCTCACTTCCAGCCACGTTTTCCAGCAATCCTACACTAAATTAAAGCATCCCAAACAAGAATAACAACTATTCAAGCTAAATACCAAATTACAACAATTAAGGAAACTCAAAATCAAGCAATCAAATTCAGCCCTCTCTCTTTCTCCTTCCATTCTGAACAGCCATGGGGTTCTTTTAAATTCATGTAACAATCAATTACGAACATATAAACTTAAGGAAAACATCAAAACTCACCTTCTTAGTGATTGAGGCTTGACTAATTAAAGTTCCAAAGCTTGCTCTTGCTCTTTTATGGCTGAAATTAATGAAGGAGAAGAAGAAGGAAACTCGGCTGGAAGAGAGAAAAACAAGCACATAGGTCTCAAGGGGTGGGCTCGGTGCTTGAGGAGTTCTGGGGTTGTAATTCTCCATCATTTTCCTATCCTTCAAATCTGTCCACCTATATATATATATATATATATATATATATATATATATATATCAAACTTCAATCTTAAACTTAAGATCAATACTTACTTTAAAACTTAGCCGTTGGATTTATCTTACCCTAATCGTATCTAAATCCTCTTTTGATTGAATCATCTAATATTCTATCAACCCAAAGGTAACTGTAGTGTAGGTTTTACATTGATAGTAGATCTTTAATTTTACTGACTTTATGCCATGTGCTTGGCAAGATCAAATGTACTATTTCTAACATTGGTGCTATAAATACTTATCCATTGTTGTTGCTATTGAATTTCTTTTGAAAATTTAATTACAAAAATTTGTTAAACTCTAGTGCTGAAATTGTAACACCCGCTTGAATTAATTGAGATTAATTAATTTAAACCGGTTGTTAATGTTAATTAATTTTAAAATTTGCATTTCAAATTTAGTTATAATTATTTTATTATAAAATGTTTCATGATTTTTAAAATTATTTTTAAAAATTGTAGTTTGACCCTTAGACTTTTACATATTTATAATTTTGTCCCAAATATTTTGAACTTTATAAAAAGCCCCTATTAGATTTTTATATTTATTTTATCTATTATGTGGCGGGAGTGTTTGAAAAAGACAATTTTAAGTTCAAGATTTTATTTACTAAAATTTCTTATAACAAATGCATTTGAGAGAGCATTTTGTCATCTCACTTGTAATTATGTGGCGGGAGTGTTGCATAATGGTTCCAAATCTGATTTTAAGACCCAAACATCTCACTTGTAATTATTTTTTATCATCTCTCCTCTCTCTCTCTCACGTTAACTATCTCTCCCCCTGTCACTCTCTCACATTCTCTCTCTCTCTCCCTCACTCTCTCTCTCTTGGTTCTCCCTCTCTTCCTCCATGAGAGGTGTTGTCCAAGCTTCCAAAATAGAGGGCTTTCACTTCATTTTTTATGGATAATTCAACCTTAAAGTTGATTTCAAGATTTGAGGATGGATTTCTATGAGATTTCAAGAAGCTTGAGGTAGGGTTTTCAACTTTTTTCCTCCTATTTGGTTTAAATCCGAATTCATCCTTTTTATTTATGTTTAAATTGTGATTTTGAAAAGAATTTGATGAATACATCTTGTTGTCTTTCTTGGCTTGGTTGATTTTCTAAATCTTTAAAGCTTAGGTTCTAGAATTTGATTTCCTTGATGATTCAGCTTTTCCATGTCTTGGTGTCCATTCAATCCTTAATTTACATTTATTTGAGTTCTTGAATGTGATGTTTTGTTGGGAGAAGGATTACAAGAAATAGAATGTGTTATGGAGTTAAAGGAAATATATATTTATTGATGATTTAGAAAACCACAAGTATGCTAGGTGTTTGATAAAATACTGAGTGAACAAAAACCTATGGTACTTAGGTAATTCAAACTCTATAGGATTTGATTTTTGATTGTCAAATTTAAGTGACTTTATTGACATTATTGGAACATGTTAGTCTATGAATAAGTGATTCAGGATGATTTGAGGTTATGCTTACATGAGTGACATACATAAAGATTCCATAATGGTTTGAGAAGAATTTGAGAACTAGAAACATTTTCTACGAAATAGGAAGCTAATTTGCAAAGTTTATGCAAACATTAGGAGCTGTCCATTGAGAAAATGAAAACTGCGTTCACTCTTGAAGTTATTGAGTTAGATCATGTTAGAAACATAAAATAGACATCCTAAGCTTCGTATAGCCTTAAGAATCACCTCAAACAAACAACTATAGCTCAAGTTATGCATTTTTAAAGTTAAGCATGATTTCTGAAAATTCTGCAGAAAAACAGCCACGTTTTGATCTGGTATAATGTGTTTTTTGAGATATTAATAGACCTGAAACTAAGCTTATGATAGCTCATTGGAAAATCCTAGATGTCTACTTCGATTAGGCACTGATTTTGTAATTTTTAGGCTGCTGTGTAAAATATTTTATGATTATTCCGTAACAGTCGCGAAAGCTGTCTTTTCTAAAAATTAATAAAACAAAAAACTGAGACCCCTACTTTTTGAAATAAGATTGCTGCATTTTAGATAGTTGACTTCAAACACTATCTAATGAGCATTTTGAAAATGATTAAGTTTTTAAACGTTATCTAATGAGCATTTTAGATAGTTGACTTCAGTATGATATTCTAGAGATCGGGATATGGAAATCGTATCATTACGGGCATGTCTCGAAACCCGCATAAGCCACTATTATAGTGGTGATATCAAGACTTTGCACTAGATTACGTATCGGTACTTTGAAAGAGCATTTCAAACTACCGGCGTATGCTTTTTATCTTTCTTCTATTTTCAAATTACTTAGATATTCTAGTGTCTAATAGATTTACAAATACCTAGGGTGCGTTTGGGTTCGTTTCCAAAGCATTTTTTATGTTTTTCGAGGAGGAAAAAATTAAATTGAAAAAGAAATGGCGTTTGTTAAGAAAATGTTTTGAAAACGAAAACGAAAATGAAAACAGTGAGAATGGTTTTTGTGAAGAAATTTAAAAAACAATTGAAAATTATTTTCACTTTTCTATATTCATTTTCTAATACTTATAAACAATATTCTAATATATTAATTAATAATTATATTCAAACACAATTTCACTCTTTAATTATACTCAAAACAATCTATTAAAAAAACTAACCAAATGCAATTTCAGAATTATTTTCAGAATGATTCTCAAAACAATCTCATTTTTACTTTTTATTGAAAATAAAATCATTTTGAAGCCAATTCCAAACGCACCCCTAGTATTTTTAGACTATTTGGACACCGGGTACCTTATCAGTTTTGAAATTGATTTGAAAATGATATAGTATTTTGAAAGAGCTTTCAAATACTTGAGTATCCGCTTGATTATACATTTAAAAAATATAGTATTTTGAAACACCACATATACTGGTCATGATTACTAGTCATAATTATGTATTTTTCACATATTATCACCTCCTTGTTTTTTGAGTTATGCATTTTATGTTTTTCGATAGTGTTCATTTGCAAATTTATAAGTTGATTTTATGATTAAGATTTCACCTTCCTTTTTTTATTTTCGTTTTTGAGCTTTTCCCCCTTATTGGGCATTTGACTCACCCCTGCTTTAAATGTTTTTCCCCCTCTAGAGTTAACAGCTTGATTTGTAGCGCGGTAAGTTGATGCCAATGGATGAAAGGCTCCAGATTCAAGGTGGTTCGTTTTATTTTGAATTTATAGTTTTTAATTTTGAGCTATATTGTATATAAACTGTAATGGTCGGCATTGTCCCAAAAGTTGTATTATTTTGACAAAGATTATAACTTTATGGATTGTTTTAGTATTATTTGTCAAACAAAAACTCCGAGGAATATATTTTGGTATTCATATATTTTATTTTCATTTTCATGGATGTTCTTTAATTAACCAAGTTTAATTATGTTAAATTTTAAATTAAACTACAATTTTTATTTCCAGAATTTCATCACATAAGATCATAATTTATGGATATTGAACTTTACACATGACAATTTAATTTAATTGACACAAAATAAAATGCCATAATTATCATTTCAAAGATTCTTATTTCATGATTAACTAAGTTATCACAAAATTTCATTGTCTAAATCCGGATAATTTTTGAGATTTCTTATTGTTGAATTTTCCGGATATTACATAAATTAGGGTCACAAAGTTCTCATGACATATAAGAATTGTTATTACAAAAGTGTGAGTACGAGAAAATTCACCTTCTAAGTCTTGATAAATATTAAAATGGACCTTGAATCTTTTGTGTCCTTACACACATAGGTTTAAAATGAATTTTGTATTTATTCCAGCAAATATGTCTAATCCTATCATTTTGTTGCTTGCGACTAAAAAACTAATTGGAGTCAATTATATTAAGTGGAAAAGTAATATGAACATCTTACTAATTTACGACTGAAAAACTGAATGGAGTCAAGTTTGTCCAAATAGAGGAATGTCCTCCAGAACCCATGGCAAATGCAACCAACGCCATTAGAGAAGCCTATGATTGCTGGATCAAAGCCAACAACAAGGATAAGTGTAACCTATTGGGGGGCATGAGCGATGTGCTTGAAAAAAAGTATGAGAAGATATAAATTACTTATGAGATAATGTAGTCGTTGAACACCATGTTCGGAGCTCCATCTAACAAGGTTCGCTTAGATGCTGTCAGTCTTAGCATTTATACATTTAAGAATAAATGTAACAATGTTTTTGAAACATTTTAACTATTAATAAAGACTTATTTATTTCATATATTCATGTATTGTTCTCTTTATATTCATATTAATTGAATATATGAAAAGCAAACTGAAAGTCTGAGACTGTTATTCTAAATTTTTAGGTCATGCATGTAATGAGAAGAACATGTGGAAGATAAAAATCTAAAATGATAGTCTAAATCATATGATCCACAATTGAAGGAATAAAGTTGAAAACTTTATTCATATTAAGATTGTTATGTTGTTTACTTCTTAACAGAGATGGCTTGTCTTGGTCGTTGGAGGTGGGCCTCCATTGGTAGAGACATTAATATAGTTTCTAGTGGTGAAATCTATATTGGGTCGGACTCAAAGTTGACTTATTTTAATTAATAATTCCGTTTGTATAAAACAATTCACTTTTGATGAATTATATGTGGTTATCTTAATCCTGAGATGGATAATGAACCCGTATGATTGACTTGTATCCTTTGATGTCCAAAAAAGAGACATCTTGACATTATGTAAATGTACGCTTACCGGTACATTGGGGGTATGACTCGTGTATATGTAGATTTGTTATTCATAGATAGTGGAATCCATAGCTCCTATAAAGAGTCAATGATATCCACTTATATATTATCTGTGGATTGAAAAATATGAACACTAGGTCATTAGACTACTCTGTGTTATCTAAAGGTTTACTATTTGTAATGGTACGAATAATGGTTTTCTGATGGAGTGGTAATGGAACATAAGATAAATGTAATCGGAAGGTAAAACGGAATATGACCTCAAGTCAATTATAGATATTCTATGAGGATGATACACTAATCTATTGAGTCATGGACGATAGCTATTCAGCGTTTTGTAAATGTGCTATATAAATCGAGAGTGCAGCTCTAGGTTTTTAGTGGAGTAGTGCTAGAGTTTTATAATCATGAGACGGACCTGTTGGCTTACAAGTAGCGTTATGATTATAGGAGCTTGATTTATATATCTCTATTGGGTCCCTTTGCTAGCTCACATAATTTCCTGTAACGATACGACATATTTCTTACATATTGGTAACATGTGTTATTTCCATAAAAGAGGTTCAAAGTTAATATGAGATTGGTTAATTAATTCATGAGTAATTTATTGGGTGAATTAATTGATGAATTAATTCTAGATAAATTGGTTGAAGTAATGTTTGTGAATGTTTAATTCATGAGTACTTTATCGGGTGAATTAATTGATGAATTAATTCTAGATAAATTGGTTGAATTAATATTTTGGGTTGTTTAATTCACTAGAAATTTATTGGGAGGATTAATTGTTAAATTAATTCTAGATAAATTGGTTGAATTATTATTTTGGAAGTTATTTAATGTGGGAAGATTATTATAGGATTGTTTTGATCAAATAACTTTCCTATTGGGTTGTTTGAATTAAAATTGAGGCTCTTCATAGGTTTCCCATGTTGAAAAACTAGGAAAACAAGTTTTCCTAGTTAAGACAAGTCGACCGGTTCATGAAGGGTAGGTCGATCGGTGAGTTATAACTTCTCTGTCCCCGCTCGATTAATTGTAACGTGTAGCGCATGCTGACGTGGTGAAACCGACTCTGTAAGCGAGATAAACTTTAGGAAACCAAATTGTTTAGGATATATGAGTTTCTAAACACTATAAATAGCCTAGTAAGTATCATTATTCATTAGATGACTTGAGAGACTTTTTGGGGTATTGGTAAAAGATTATTGAGAGGCAAAATTATTTAATTATCAAGAACAATTTTTTCTTTGGCTCTCTTGTGGTTGGAAAGAGTTCAAGAACACCAAAGGGAGATTGAACAACGTGTGCTCATCCACACTCCGATCGTGGAAATAAGAATAGCAAAGAAAACCAGTTGGTTGAGGTTCTTCCGGTTGCTATTGGGAACGCTTTGATTTGTTAGATGTGATGTTTCCAGTTGGTTGAGGTTCTTTTGGTTGCTATCGGGAATGTTTTGATTTGTTAGATGTGATGTTTCCTAAATCTCTAAAGGTATGATTTAGATCTTTAGTATTTATGTTATATAGCATCATGAACATGTTCTTAGTTGGCTTTGACATTGATTTAAATTTTTTTTTAAATTCCGTTGCGCACTCAATGCCGTATTTTCCAAGAGTTAAAGCCTTCACCAATGAAAAGATGAAGAAAAGTTCTTTGGCTTGTGCCTATGTTCTGAACATGATAGAGCATTTTAATGAGGAAGAGATCAACGGTGCGGTCATTGATGAAGCTACCCACGTCGGTATAATCTTGGAAGCCTTTCCCATAGTTATAGCAGTTCAAGAACAATTATCTCATGAACAAAATGAACTCGAACTTGACGGAGCTATTGAATGAGCTACAAAACTTTAAGTCTATCAACAATAATGGATAGATTGGAGAAGCAAATGTTACTATTGCGGAGAGTTCTTCCAAGAATAAGAGGAAGAAATAGATGTCCCAATAGAAGGCAAAGAAGAACGACAAAGGCTTTGACCAAAAACCGAAGGAAAAATGTTTCCACTGCAATCAAGAAGGTCATTGGAAGAGAAATTGTAAAAAGTATCTCATGAAGCTGAAAAAGAAAATAGAGCAAGGTAAATATGATTTACTAGTTCTGAAAACATGTTTAGTAGAGGATGATACCTCAACCTGGATAATTACTTTGGGAGCAACTAATCATGTCTATCTTTCTTTGCAGAGTTTTAACTCTTACCGTGAACCTGAAATGTCCATTTGATATGGTCACTACATATAGATTAATCATCATCCATAAATAATTCATAATTAGAGCTATGTAAAATCCATTAACCTCTCTAGTTATATCTTTAACCTTGAGTACCATTAACTCTCTAATGAATAGTATGTTGACAAAATAGTTTCATGACTATGAGCTCATTACTAATTCAAGTACTCGAATCAATCTTTAAGAGAATTATTTATTTGCTTTTTTATTAAAAAAACAAATGGATTCCATCTCGTAAATTAGCATTTCCCACTACCCATTTCATAATGTCTCCATGATATAAGGAATATGATTTAGTAATCTAGAAATCCGTACTAAGTAAGTCAAAAGACATAAATCCATAAATTGAAGTTTGCTAATAACTCTAGGTTAAGATTGTTCTATATATGACCATCGGTAGACGCAATTTGAATTTCCATACTTAACAGAAATTATCAGAAATTCAAATCCGTTTGTTCCACTACATAATCACATTATGTATAATACACTCATTCAATATCTCTCTATATTAACAGTGCACATAACACTGTTTCATTCTTAATAGGAATAACATGTACCAGTAATGTTTTAATTAAAGATTCTAAAACTTTAATTAAATTCATTACGAATACATTTTGATTATTATCTTTAAATATTATCCTCTCTGTAGATAACTCTTATATATAATATTTAAGGTCACATAAATAATCACAGAATTTTCTATGATATTCATAAAATATTCAACAATATATGCACATAAATATTAAAATTTCTCTATAAATAAATAAATAATAAATATCTTTTTTTAAATCTTATTCTTTAAGGACACCATTCCTAACATTAGGGCTGGGCCTCATCTATGAAGTCCGTAGCATGGGCACGACACTAGCTCGTAAAGGGCCCAAGCATGGCCCAAGTCCGTGAAGAAATTAGGTCAAAATATAATTTAATTATCCTTGTACTTTATACTTCACTATTTTTTTCCATCACAATAGTCAATATCTTGTAATGATTTATATTATTTAATAAAATCACATCTTTTTGGAGTATATGATATTACTTCTTTGTTTCTTTCTTTGTCATTAAATCTGAAAATATAAAATAATAATAGAATGGGTTAGCCTTGTTGAGCCGGTCTACTAAAGGCCCTTAAGAGTCGGCCCATATGAAGGCCATATAGGCCAGACCTAATAGCCTGGCCTTGGCCTTAAAGTACAGGGGTTGGGGCCAAAGTTAGGCCTGAGAGTCTCTCCTCATGTCTGGCCTATGCCCAACTCTATACTATAGAGGGTCGTGCCAGACACGACCAAAGTCTATCTTGGACAGTGGGATCAAAAGGGCAGGGCCGGGCTGACACGACCCTTTTGACACCTCTCGAATAACGTCTTGTGGTCCTTAGGAATATTCGTTTTGAGAATGGACATGTTAAAGTTAAAGTTCATTATTTTCACAAATAACTTATTCTCACAATGTTAAAGTTAATTATTTTTCTTATCACTTTTTTGTCTCGAAATTGATTTAAACCAATCAATTAAAAGGGTGAAAGAGTTTTCATTCCCTGAAAATAGTTAAGAATACGAGTTACGACGCACGGGTACAACACAATCACAACAACATAATTGACATAAAATCGACTCTATTTATCAAATTTTTTATTTAAAATATATATAGATATGGACAGATATTTTTTAACAAAAATCTTTTAACAGATTTAATTTGGATAACATGAAAAATATAAGATTTGTAACCTATATTAACAACCTAAAATATAGATAAATGAACTAAGTAAATAAATTAACACTTAAATTGTTTATATTCACTGTAATAGAATCTGGGTGACATTTTCACTAAATGGGTAATGTGTGGGTTGTCAACTCGAACTTGACATGAAAATTTGAATTGACATGAACATGATCCAAATCACCACCCCTATTAAAATGCATAGTGAAAAGAGAGAGAAAGACAATGGAATATCAAGTAAGCACAAACATATCCAATGATGATTTGATTTTACACCTTATTGTATGTTGTATAAACACACATTTTTAGTTTTCTTAATCAAACACTTCACATTTGCCGTAGAGTTTGTAAGGTTTAAGTAGCTTGCACTTAAACTTTTAATTTTAGCAATTCATCTCCCAATTTATAAAACTGTTGTAATGGAGAGTTAGAAATTAAGAGATTTATATCACGGTTTAAATTGGGATGTTGGAAGTTTTCATCAAACATGCTTTTTTGACTATCCATATAATTTTTGTAAACTAACATATTATTGATGTTTGGTTTGAAGATTCAAACCATGATTTGAATCATAGTTCATGGTTCGCTATAGTATTTTTTCTCATAAAAAATACACGTAAATCAAAAATAATTCTAATCATATGATTCTAATCCATGAACTAAATGTCAAATAAAAGTTGGGGAAAATTGCCAAGCCAATACAAGTTTAGAAGTAAAATGTCTAAAATAACCTTCTTAATCCAATATGTTCATGCCATGTCATTTACTCAAAAAGTTAGTGTAAAATTAGGACAACCTTTCGTGTTCCATGGAGATTTATTCCTGTGGGGACACATTGGAGTGCTTGTAAAATTAAGGATTAAAGGGGTTTTCGCTGTCTATCTTTAATAAAATAATGTTTTCGGCTATCCGTATTTTTCAGTGAGTGACAGTTTGATCTTAAATTGTTTGTCAATTTAGTTTCTAAACTTTATCAATAGTTTAGTCGCTTTATAATTTACAATACATTTTTAGAAGTTAATAGAGACAGTTGCATGTCCATCATAAAAAAAATTGAATTTTACAAAAATAATCACTCTTTAACTTTTATCCATTTAAATGAGCATTGTAAATAAAGTTTTGCTTTTTCTGTGATCTTCTTTTTTATTTTATTTTTTGTGTGTAAATTTTTTAATTGTTATGCCATGAATATATAATTATTTTTAGAGAAATACTAATGTTCCGAACTTTCTTTACACTTGATAACGAATAATTTCATCCGTTGGACAAGAATTAAATGCTCACGATAATATTATCCCATAAAGACAAACATACATCTGATTGCACCAAATCAAATTCAAAAAAAAAAAAAAAAAAAAAAAAAAAAAAAAAAAAAAAAATCAAAGAAACATGAGAAAATTTTTTCGGCTCGTTTAGTTCGTTGATTCGAGTTTTTAATTTGAGTTCAGATGTGATATTATGTGAGAGCTTTTTACTGTAGTAAAAAAATTAAATGTGACTGTTTCTGAGAGCTTTTTACTGTAGAAAAATTCAAATTCTAAACTCGAATCGGCGAAGTGAACGGAGCCTTCATCTGTCGCCTCTGCTAAGAATGTCTGACGACGACCTTAAATTTGAAAAGCTTCATATCTCAATAAGCTCCAGGGCAATGTTCTCGACCCACTCATGGGTTGTTTCGTCGCAACTGTAGCTAAAGGAAAACGAAAGGTCATGGCTGTTGAGAACAAAAGGAGAAGTTGTGATTCCAAAGGTGTTGTTGTTGGTTGGGGAGGAGATCATGTTGTTGTCGATTGGGGGAAAGGTTGCGAGTAGATCGCATGCCGTTCCTATCTTGACTTTTTGAAATCTCTGACGGGATCACTTATGGCCTAAGGGACCGTCGCGATTTGAGGTCATTGAAGGGAAACCCCACCGCCATTCCCCGTGATATGAGCATTTGCATAAAATCATGATTTAGGACCATTGATTATTAATCTAACGGTTTAAAAATAGTGTGATATCTATATTGAATCTGCACACTTCAGTACTGCAGTCATCCCTTATTTTTATTAAATTTTAAAAATTAAACATTAATTTTACATCAACGATTAAACTTCTAAAAGAATAATTAACAACAATAAGCTAGGAATTACCAAAATAATCATAAAAAATTCTAAGGACTTGCTTAAACAGTTTTTTAAAATAATTTTACTTTTAAAATATAAAAAAAAAAATATTTTGAGAGCCATTCTAGAATTAATTTTAAAATTATATTTGGTTAATTTTTTAATAGATTATTTTGAATAACGATTTTTTAATTTTTCATAAAAAATATTTTTATTATTTATTATTTTTATTTTATTTTCAAAATATTTATTTTATTTTATTTTTTATCAAAATTTTTATTTTTTTTTTAAATAAACATAAAATTTTTTAAAGATAAATAAAAATTAATTTTATACGGTGCCCTAAAAAAAAAAAAAAAAGAGAAATAAGAGGAAAAAAAGAAAATTATAAAGAAAATGAATAATGAAGGCACTACATGCGCAGTTTGTCTGTGTGCCAGCTCGATTCCATCATCATTCATCTCTCTCTCTCTCTCTCTCTCTCTCTCTCTCTCTCCGTCTCCATTAATCAGACCACAACTGGTTCTTTCTTTCATTTCCCATCGCTCTCAGAAAACCCAAAAAAAAAAAAAAAAACGAAAAAGCTTCTAACTTCGATTAAAAAAGTCCGACTGTTTCTTAACTTGGAAAAAGTGAAAAGAAAATCGAAAAGAAAGAAAGAAAGAAAGAAAACGACATGTCGTCGTCGGAGGACGAGTCGGGAGAGGAGTATCTGTTCAAGATCGTGATAATCGGGGACTCGGCGGTTGGGAAATCGAACCTCCTCTCTCGGTATGCGCGGAACGAGTTCAACATGCACTCCAAGGCCACCATTGGAGTCGAGTTCCAGACTCAGAGCATGGAAATCGACGGCAAAGAGGTCAAGGCCCAGATTTGGGACACCGCCGGCCAAGAACGCTTCCGCGCCGTCACCTCTGCCTACTACCGCGGCGCTGTCGGTGCTCTGGTCGTCTACGACATCACTCGCCGCACCACCTTCGACAGCATCGGCCGCTGGCTCGACGAGCTCAAAAGTATGATCATTCAATTCTGAGCTTTTCAAGATATTTATACACATATATATAAATGTATATATGTTCTTTGCTTTATGTTTCGGTTCAAGTAAAAGTAGTGTTTGGTTTGTTCGTTAGGTTGATCTTTTTGGTTCTGTTTTTGTAATTTTGTTTTTGTTTGACTAGTTTTTATTTGATTTAGCCGTTTTAGCTTTGTCGTAATGGTTAGGACTTTTAGATCTGAGGTTATGATGATGCTTCTGAGTTAAGTCTTCATCTAGAAGACTAGAACAAAGCAGCCATTTGACTCTCGTTTTCTTTTCTTTTTTCTTTCCCCGGATAATTAGGTTTATAGTAATTGTCAAAGTTAATGGCGTTAAACTGGAAGATAAAGAACCGCTCCACGCTTACTGGCCCAGCTATTAGTCACATTTTTTTGTTTTTGTTTTTCATTTTGATTGGGATAGATGATGGCCTTAATTGTTTTTGGTTTTGTTTTTGTTTTTGTTTTAAATGGATTGCCCATGTGTCCTGCCCACCGCGGTGGGACGGACTCAAACCGAAAGTTTTGTTGAGGAGATCGAGTAGCCTTTTCACCCTACCAAATAATCGGTGATATGTTATTACTTTTTTTTAATCGTTTTTCAAATGGGATAGACAGTGGTGATCCCCGGGAGGGGCGGGGTGTTTCCATTCCTAGCTTGGTATGTCAATCCGTTATAAGTGGATAATGCATATACCCCGTCCACAACAGTGGAACTGACTAAAATCCAATACTTTATTGAGGAGAATGAGTAGCCTTACCACCCCGCCAAATGACTGGTGATGTTTTATTTGTGTTCTGTGAATAGTGCAAATGCAAGTGCATTAGAACAAAGGTGTTCTTTTATCACATTAACTGAATTCCATTTATTTGGGTGTTCTTTTTGTGATCTTGGATTTTATGTGGTTTGATATGATGCATTCACTCTTCTCAATAGGTGTGTGTTAGGAGAATTTGCACGAGCAATATCTAAGATGTATGATTGGATGTGCTAGGCCAAAGATCAAAAAAGGAAGCTTCAAGTTTGCAAAACTCTATGAAAGTTGTTTCACTTGCACTTCCTTTTTCAGTTGACCAATTTATAATTATCTGTTGGTATGGTAACATAGTTAGAATTGTAATGTTTGCATATAGTGACAATTTGAGATATCTGTTTCTACATGAGGTTTGAGCTTTGATGCCTGATATGAAGTGTTAAAGAGCAGTTAAATATAGAACTAAAGACCGGAAAAGTTTCCCTTTTCCATATAAGTAGAGGAAGGGCTTTTGTCTAAAATGGAAAGAGAGAAAGGTGCAGGTATTTCTTTTGGTTTGGTGGCTTCAAGGGATTCCAATATTTTCTGAACTTTCCTAACCTTTGCCGCTTATGCCTCTACCTTAGAATAGCCAATTTCTTTTTCCTTCTAGTTATCCCTCTACCCTTTGGACGCTCTCATGTTTCCTTTCTATAGACAAAGCATAATTCTTTGATCCTTTTCTTAATAAGGGAAGTGGTTATAATTTGAGGAATGTAGTAAACCTGCCACGTCCCCCACAATGCCCCCCAACCCCCCACCACCAAAAAAAAAAAAAAAAATTCTGTCTCAGATGGATGAATTGGAGGAGGAACCAAAATGGAGAATTTGTAAAACGGTAATTTTCCTATTGACCTTTATGTTTCGTTTCCTTGTTTCTGTTGATATTTTCTCTCATTCATGTGTTATCCTTAGAGACAAGAACAAAAAGCACTCATATCCGATCCCATCCCACCAAGTATAGCTAAGGTCAGGAAAGCTTGTTATATTAATAGGAACCTTGTATTGAAGTCAAATATAGAAGTTTGCCTAAACTTTTTGGACTAGCTATTTGTGTTACTTTTATGTTAGATAGTGCTCCAATTTGGTGAAAAGAACAGAGAAAATGTGTGCTAACTTTTGTCATTTCTCATTTAAATTTGATGGTGCTTTTGTTTGTTAGCAGGCTGCGAGAGATGTTTTCGTTTTGTTTTTCATTATCATACTGATTTGCTTGTTCACCATAGAAGTGCTTCATATCATGCTTATTGACTGATTCAAAATCTATATTTCTATCAAAGTCCTAACAACAGTAAATTATACTATTGATCCTCAAAAAAGTCATTTGGTTCTTTGACTGGAACTGGATGATTGAATCCCACAAAAGTGTTGTCATGGAATTCAAATGAAGGAAAATTATTTTTAGGTGAGTACTGAACTAATTGAGCTTTCACTCAGATCAAATAGTTGTCTCTAGCAGAGATGCTTTTCTTGAAGGAGGAGGAATAGTGGTTCCATTTTTATCTGGGCTTTCGTCTCACTTAATCTTGGTTTTGCTGCTTTATGTTTTTGATTTTCGAGTTCAACTATAAGATACTTGTGCTGTAAACTGAACTAAACTAATTACATTTGTTAGTCCGTCTGAACAAATACATGTGACGAAACGTAAGCCAATCTTCATTATATAAGGTTTTCTTTTTGCTTTTTCTGTTTAACAATTAAAGCCTCAGAATAAGTTGGTTATTTGAAGATTAATCATTTCAAACTATTATAGTTTAGAATCTGAATTATTGACTGGCAATTATACATCATGTAATCTTAATTATTGAGCTTGGCAGTTATGCGTACACGTGATCTTAATGCTTGAGCTTTTCATTGAAATAATCATGCAGCTCATTCTGATACAACTGTGGCAATGATGCTAGTCGGGAACAAATATGATTTGGAGAATATCAGGGATGTGAGTGTTGAGGAAGGGAAAAGCCTTGCAGAAGCTGAAGGTTTGTTCTTCATGGAGACTTCCGCACTCGACTCCACCAATGTTAAAAAAGCTTTTGAGATTGTTATTCGGGAAATTTACAACAATGTCAGCCGCAAGGTCCTAAACTCGGACACTTACAAAGCAGAGTTATCTGTAAACCGGGTAAGTCTTGTCAACAATGGCGCGGATGGGTCGAAGAAAAACCAAAATTATTCATGCTGTTCCAGGTGACTTGGTCGGATCATATCCCCAGAAAAAAGAGCACAAGTGGAGGATTTGTATGGTTGGTTTGTGAATTCTATTTGGTTGATTTATTGGTTTGTCATTGGCAATGTTTTTCTTTTTCAAGGATAACCGAATAAGACAGTATTTATAGAAAGAAATTTTGTGTTTTATTTATGTACAACATCAAAATTTTTTACTCCGGATACTGTAGTATAGCTGTGCAAGATAAAGCAGCCATTATTTGTTTGTGGAATTGTTTTTTCTGGTATGCCTAATGATTCCAAAGTTAAGTTATCCTTTTTCTGCTTCTTTCAGTGTGCAACAATGTTTTGTTGAATTTTGTGGAAGTTTGCTGATTATATATATATATATATATATATTAATTTCTGGAAGTGAAGTTAGAATGTTAGATTCAATTTTAGAAGAAGCATACTTTTGTCAAAGGACATAAGATTAGGATTTGATATGGTTCAATCTCGTTTTAGTGTGAAATCCTACAACTGGAACCAACTGAACTGTGCATGCTTACGGTGGTTAGTTCTATCCATCATAGAGATGATTGTGAAATGGTGTTCATGGCTAGTGAGTAGAGAGAGAGGTTAAGAATTAGACACCTTAATTCTAAATTCTAATTACCGATCCTTCAAGAAAAAAAAAAAAATCTATCTAATTACGGAGAGCAATAAAAATCATAATAAAATAAATCAAATGAAATTGACACAGAATTTATAGAGGTTTGTCATAATGTGAGATTACATTTTATTTCAGCCTCTGTAGTTTTTCATTATGATCATAATTTGTATCAAAAGTTTTCCCTACCAAGATTTGCTCTTCCAGCTCTAGATCCTGTTCATGGAGCGATCCCACTCTGATTTTTATTCCTCAATTTGTTTTTGGCTGATTTGCATATTCAACGAAATGGCCTTGTAGAAAAAAAAAAAAAAATTATTACTTCAAATAAATCCATTGACATCATTATAAGGGGGTCATCAATGCTATGTAGTTTTAAAATTTGAGGACATGTCGATGTAAGTGACATAAATCAAGGAGAAATTCATAAACTTTATCCTTAGTTTTTATACAATGACAAAATCAAACATTTGAATAGGAAAATAAATCTAACAAAATGTTATGGCATGTTTAACATGCAAAATAATTAGTATTAAATTTAGTACCAAGTATAACACATATCAATTCAGTACCAAGTATAACATACAAAGGTAAGTAAAATTTTAGCATTGCTTTCGATTTAATAATTATAACATTGTTATTTTTTTTTTAATTATGTACAAACTAAAAATTGCTCTTTTATAAGCTTCAGAGAATAGAATGATTTTATTGAATATGCTATTCTTATACCTTTTGTTTGTACATATAACATTAACATTAATATTTGCAATGGTGATGGTCCAATAGAAAAAATCTTATTCTTCAAAATAATACTAGTAAAAAAGAATAGATAGTAAAACTAGTTGAGCTACATATTATGTACGTGGAGAATAATTTTTAAATTTGATTCTGTGTCAAAGCAAATAGTCGTTTTAGAATCGAAGTTTGTTAATTTGGGGGAAAAAAAATAAGTACTTTAAAAAATCATATTGACAAAATTAAAGTTATATAGGAGCTTTTGATTAAAAAAAAACAAATTTAAGTAGTGAGACATTTGAAAGGGATTATTTTAATTAAAAGAAATGAGGGAAAAAAGTATTTCAAAGAAATATATTGTAAAAAAAAATGAACTGTCAAAGAATATTTGAAAACAAAAAAAAAAAAAAAAAAAAGCAAAAATTTGAAGAAGAGAAAAATAAGTAAAGTTATATAAGAGTTTTTGACAAAAATAAAATAAGTAGGGTCATATGTAAAAGGAATTGTTTTGATTAAAATAAAGGAATTGTTTTGATAAAAAATAAGTAAAAAAAAGAAAGTATTTCAAGGAAGAATATTGTTAAAAATATGATTTATTAAAGAATATTAAGAAAAAAAAAAAAAAAAAACAAAAGACAATAAACAAAAGAAAAGGATTAATAAAAAAAGAAAAAAAAAGAAAAGAGGAAAAATAATAAACAAAAAAGAAGAGAAAGAAGAAAAGATGGAGGAGGAGGAAGCCAACATGTGGCCTCTTTAAGAGCTAAATCCATGTGGTTGTACCTTAGATGTTAGATTAGATGTATAGATAGTTATTAAAAAATTAAACTATAAAGAACACTCAGGTAAAATAAAAAAGTAAAAAAACAAAATTAAAAAAAGCAAAATACAAGTGAAAAATTAAACTGTAAAAAAAATTCAATAATAAAAATAAAAGAAGAATACATTTAAAAAAATTTAAAAAATAAAGATAGAAAAATAAGAAAGGGAAGGGGTTATCACGTGGTGGCTTAAGATGTGCTTTTGGAAGCTTTGTAAGAAAAAAATGTGTAAAGATAACTTTTAATATGATAAGAATTACATGAAAAAAAATTAAGTACAAATACATTTGAAGAATATTATTTAAACTATTGAAAAAAATAGGAACATCTGTCAAAGGAATACTTTTATAGGAGTAAAGTGACAGAAAAAAAATATCATTTTTAGAAATATATGTAAAAAATTAAACTGTAAAGACATATTCAAAAAATAAAAAAATTAAAAGAACAAAACAAACATTTAAAATATAATCAAAAAAAAGAAAGATGAAAAGAAAGTGAAAAAAAAAAAAAAAAAAAAATATGGAAGGGCTACTGCGTGGCGGCTTAGAAACACATTTGATATGATAGGAATTACACATAAAATAATTAAGTATGAACACATTTCAAGAAAATTATTTTAACTATTAAAAAAATAAAAACACATGTGAAAGAAATCACTTTCATAGGAGTAAATTGTGAAAAAAAAATATGTTTTAAGAGAACACATGTAAAAAATTATATACAAAAATACAAAATATAAAAGTAAAAAACAAAACAAAACATTGAGAAAGGTGTGTGGAAAGTTAAAAAAAAAAAAAAAAAAAAAAAAAAAAATGGTGTGAATAGAACCACCTTAATAATAATAATAATAATAATAATAATAATAATAATAATAATGATGTGTGGAAAGTAAAAAAAAAAAAAAAAAAAAGTGTGAATAGAACCACCTTAATCATGATGATGACGCCGTTGAGATGGCAGTAGATTTAGTCTATAAAGAATAGGAGTTGTCACTTTGCATCCCATACAACTGAGAATGAAACAAAAATCTCCCATAAATTTTCATACCTTGCAACTTGGGTATTTCAAATCTTTTTTTTTTTTTTTTTTTAACGGTTGTATTCACACGTGGTTCACGTAAGTAATTAGTAAAGAGAAATTTTTTAATATTTTAATCACGATCTAGTCACTTAATGATCACACGTGATTAAAACTATTAAAATGTTGATGCCTCAACGTGAAAAGTATTATAATTGCAACTTATGATCAATTGTGTCATTAGTTAGACATCCTTATTTTTTAAGAGTGGAGTTCAAAAGTGACCCTAATAATAGTAAAAGTTATTAGCACTATTAGTTTTGACATATTATTTGTTGAGTTTTTGTTTTTTTAGAAGTTTTGATCATTGACCCTGAAATGATAAAAGATATTTGGAAAATGTGACAATTCTCACTGTTTAATATATGGACAAAAGTAATATGTCAAAGAAAATGTCAGTTTTACACTAAAAAGGAAAAAAAAAAAAATCCATATGTTGACTTTTTGATCGTAGAGAACTTCTGACATTGATCAAGCATTACTTTCTTTCAACTTTCAAGTCTTTCTTTTTTCTCTCCTCCTCTCCTCAAGTCATTTTGCTTCATTGGTGTGATCTTTCGTGCATACAGTCATTAAATGCCCATTTTGGTTTCTTGTAAATTTGTTTTTCAAACCAAATTCTTCGAATTCAATGCTGCCAGCCTGTGATAATGGAAATCCACTACAGTTGACGTATTTTGCCCCAGATTTTCAGCCTTAAACATGGTAAAGAATTATTAGCAAAAAAGAAAAAGAAGAAGAAGAGAAGAGAATTTCTCTTGCAATTCTGCGAAGATAAATAATTGAAAGACTCTATTCGCCCGTTTAGTTTGTTGATTCGAGTTTTTAATTCGAGTTGATATGTGATTTTATGTGAGAACTTTTTACTGTAACAAAAAAGTTAGATGTGATTATTTGTGAGAACTTTTTACTGTAGCAAAATTCAAATTTTAAACTTGAATAAGCGAAATAAACGGGGCTTATTTTTAATTGCATGATAGATATAAATTGTCTGTTCTGTTTTTTTTTTTTTTTAACTGATATTGTTTTATTTCGATTTGATAGACTTTAGGGATTCTTTGGTAATTTGAGAAGGGTTCTTCGTATCCGCCAATTCTTTTCTGCCCATAACTTGAGACGTGGGTGGAGTTTAAAACTTAACAAAAGTTAATAGAGGTTCGGGGAAGGCTGGCAAAACCACACACCCCTATTCTCAAAACACTATTTGACACTCTAAATATAATATTTTTAATTCGAATTGAGATGTAATTTTATGTGAGAATTTTTTATTGTAACAAAAAAATTAGATTTGACTGTTTCTGAGAGCTTTTTACTATAATAAAAAAAGTTAAATATGACTGTTTCTGACAGCTTTTTACTGTAACAAAAATTAAATCGGCGAAATGAACGGAGTCGTAAGTATTCTAGAGATTGACATTACACACGTTCTCATTCATCATAAGATTCTTAGGCTGAACTTGGTTTCAAACTACTATTTGACGACAAATATAGACAAAGTCAAATTATGTTTTAACCAGCTTGAGTGAACACGTTTGTGTAACTTGATACCTTTCATATTCCTTTAATCGATTTTATTTTGAAATTTAATTGAATTGATAAGTTGCTCTAAACATTGTAACAAATTATTCTCGAACTTAATAAGATATTGTATAATAGCGTTAAAATTGATGAATGTGACTAATTTAGCAAAAAAGAAAAAAAAAAAAAAAAAAAATAGAGATTGATATTACACGCAAAGAGACAAATCGTTTTAGGTTCAAACTACTATTTGACTACAAATGATAGAAACAAAGTCAAATTATGATTTAATTTATTTGAGTGAACACATTGGGGATAACTCAATACTTTTCAGATTTCTTTTGTCGACTTTGCTTGGAACTTTAACTGAATTGATTAGTTGTGCTCTAAATTTTTAATGATGGTAAATTATTTCTTCCTAGGGACACCCACTAAAATTTTAATTTATGTGTACTAACTGATGTGACATGTGAGTTATTATTTTTATATTAATAAGTATTTAAAATATTACCACATCAATTAATGATGACAGATTACATCTACTAATTAAAAAATGACAACTCATTGCCACGTAAATTGGTACACAAAGGTTAAGATTTGAATTTGTATCCCTAACAATACTCTTAATAAATTATTGTAGAACATTATCAAAATTGATGAATGTGGTTCAAAATTGGGAAAGAAACACCTTCATCATGCTCATAAGGTGACATGCTTTGATTTTCATCACAATTTCAATTTATTCTTTTAACACTCATGCTATGTGTACGAGGGCGTCTGAAAATATCACTGATTTCAAGTACTTCGCAACATTTTCATTAAATTTAAGAAGTATTTTTTCAAAATGGGAATATTTTGAGATTAACTTGTTAATCATAAAACTTAGAGAGAGATGCACCAAGTACCTAAACTTTTGTGTTAAGTTGAAATGTACTCTCATTCAAAACGCGGCTTTATAAGAAAAAGCAATGAGAGCACTAGTTTAGTGTTAGACAAGAAATAAACAAAGTGGAGTGTTTATTTATGTTTTTAAAACGCAAGTCAACTAATTTGAGTGAACACTTGTGGATCAAATCTCCTCCATACTAATGCTCATTCTCAACTAAGAAGAAACTTTATAAGAAATGCGCCTTCATCTAGTTGTCTCTCTTACCCTTTATTTTAAGTGTTGAATAAGAGGACCACAAAGCCACATGAAGAAAAAATGAAATGGCAATTCATATTTTGTAGTCTAAGACCACGTTTATTTTACCGATTTGAGTTTAAAATTTGAATTTTGTTAAGTAAAAATTTTTAGAAACAATCACATCTAACTTTTTTGTTATAGTAAAAAAAATCTCACAAAAAGTCACATCTCAATTTGAGTTAAAAACTCGAATCAGCGCCTTAAATTACTCTTGCTTCTCCACGATGTGACCACGTGAATATACCAAAGATGGATAGAAATTAGAAGCTCAAAGATCCCTCTCCACAATATTCAAGATCCCTCTCCACAATATTCAACTCTCTCTCTCTCTCTCTCTCTCTCTCTCTCTCTCTCTCTCTCTCTCTCTCTCTCTCTCTCTCTCTCTCTCTCTCTCTCTCTCTCTCTCTCTCTCTCTCTCTCTCTCTCTCTCTCTCTCTCTCTCTCTCTCTCTCTCTCTCTCTCCTGAAGTGGTTTTAGCAATTACCTTCTAGGTGGAGGGTCACTTGTGGGTGTTAGATATGATTGTGAAATCCAACCCAACACGAAAGAAAAAAAAAAAAAAAAAAAAAAAAAAAAGGGCCAATCTTATCACCATTTAACCCCAATATAAAAGATGAAAAAGAACCAAAAATCAATCCCCTCCAAGAGACAATGAAATCAAATTCTTATCATCAGCTACCACATGACAAACAATAATTTAACAAAAAGAAAAAAAAAATAAAATAAAAGGAGATTACCTAAAACAATAATAAGCTGACCCATCAATGAGTTTAGTGATAAGCCATCTTTCTTCCATTTTGCAATTTCTAAACCTTCTAGAAGCTCTAGCTCCAATTACATCAAATTCCTTTTTCACTTTCCTACTCAATTGCTCTTGTGGAAGAAGACAGTGACATTGACAAAGATGGAACCTTTTATTTTATTCTTCTAAAATCTCTCCAAGGATTAGAAATCTAAAACTTTTTTTTCTTGTTTTTTTTTTTTGGCACTGACTCACTCATTGAGATCTCCAATACTTGGCCATTTCAAACCCATTCTGGGAGTAGTAATAGTCCTGAATGGTCTGATCAATCTCAGCTTGTGTGTTCATCACAAATGGACCATGCTGAACCACTGGCTCATTCAGTGGCAGCCCACCAACCAGAACAAACCTCAGTGGCTTTGACGACTTGTTCCACACACTTAAGCCATCCCCAGGACCCAAGACCAGGACATGGTGGGCTGAAACTGGGGATGAATTTAGGGAACCAAAAACTCCCTCTCCTTCAATCACATACACAAATGAGTTCCATGATTCTGGGATGCTTTGGTGAATTTGGGCTCGCGGTTTTAGAGCGAAATCCAGGTACATTGTGGGAGTTCTTGTGTAGACTGGAGACCTTATTCCCATTGATTCTCCTGCTATGACTCTCACTTCTACTCCGTCTCTCTCCGCACTTGGTATCTCATCACTTGAGAGTTCTTGATATCTTGGCTCAATCCTTAACACAAAAGAGGAGGAAAAAAAAGAGTATATTTGTATCAAATTAGAAAGTTGGTAAAATTTTCTTAAATCATGTTTGGATCAAATTTACATGAAGGAGTCAATTTCTTGGATCGAGGTTTATGAGTGACGAAAAGGTTTACCCAATTGTCTAACTAAAAGTAAGGAAAAACTATTGATAAGACACAATTTTGAACCGTTAAATCGCATCATAATCACATCTTGATGAAAATCTGGAGGTTTAGAACTATGCTTCCTAGAGAAGGAAGACATTTTGAAAATGTTTCTTACATTTTGTCTTTAGAGGAAAGATTGATCCAAAGCTGCAAACCCATTTGGGGTCCTTCTCCTGCAGGCATTTCAGAGTGGATTATCCCTCTGCCTGCTGTCATCCACTGCAAAAACAAAATCACATAAAACAAGATGAATACATATTAATAAGAAGCTCAAGTCATTTGTTGATCTTGACAAAACTCATTCAAGAGATAAATAGAAGGGCCTTTTTTTATTTTTTTTTTTTATGTGCTAGAAAAAAGAAACTACAATTTGCTCTTTACCTGTACATCCCCTGTTCTGATTGTACCTTTATGTCCAGCAAAGTCTTGGTGAGTAATAGCACCCTAAAATCCCCATTAAAAAAAAAAAAAAAAAAATTACTTCACAATTGAACTTTCTTTTTTCATTGTCTTAATAAATTTAAATCATGTGATTAGAATCATTTTTAATTTATGTGTATTTTTTATGAGAGAAAATATATAGCGAACTATGAATCATGATTCGAATTAGGAAGTAAATCTAGGTACCAAATAGACATGAAGTTTCTGGGGACAAAAAAAAATAAAAAAAAAAAACAACAAGTTTTACCTGTAACATGTATGTAACAGTCTCAAAACCTGAAAGACAAGTGGCACATCAGAACATAACCCAAATCAAATGTTTTTTTTTTTTTTTTATTTAAAAGAAAAAAATCCCACTACAAAAAACTGATTATAGAGACATAAAAAGTACAAAAATAGCAATGAAAATGGAGGAGATGAATAAAGAACCTCTGTGTGGATGGTCAGGAAATCCAGCTGGTGGACTTACTGCAAGATTCAAAATGTCGTTAGCCAAAGTAACAACACATATTATATCCCGCTAATGAATATTTGAAACATGAAAAGAAGCACAAAATTTCATTTTTGCTATACCTGAAAAATCATCCAGCATGAGAAAAGGATCCAAGTTCTTCAAATCACTCCTGAAAAGGTTTTGACCCAAAACAACAATCAATAAACCAGATTGGAAGAAGTAAAATTGAGAAGAACCCATGAACCCAAATTTTCTTTTTCGAACCCGGGTGGGGGGATTGGAGCTATTCACCATTAGGCTATATCTCTAACCACACCCGTAAACTAAAACCGTTAAGGAAAAAAAAAGGTTCAAAAAAAAAAAAAAAAGAAAAGCCCATATAAAATTTACCTTCCAATGCCTCTTCTAACGACAGCACCATCACCTTCATGTTGAAGCTTGGCCAGGACCTTCTTGGCCACCAATCTGGGTCTGTTAAAGGCAGGGCTTTGGTCTGATTCAGACATGGTATTTCTGATCAAGAAAGGAACTTTTGGTAATTTTGTGTTATAAAATAACAACTTTTGTGTTATGGCTCTCATAAAAACCTTCTATATTCACCTTTTTGGATGCGGGTATTTGAACGAGCTTCTTCCATATATATAGACACACGCACGACGACATTGAAGAATGTGGAAAGAAATAGAAGGATTTGAAGAAGCAGGAAAGGAAGGCTTTGAGGTTAGTTGGTTGGGTCTGACATGGGGAAGTTGGATGGAGGCGTGAGGAAATATGGGGTAGGACCCACTTTTCCTTTCTTGGACCCACGATGATTAATGATGTCAAGCTATTGTCATGGTGATGAAACTGATGATAGGAGAATTTTTTTTTCCCAAAAAAAAAAAAAAAAAAAATGTTAAAAAGGAAACGAAAGGAGAACAGACCTTTTTCGAAAGTCAAAATAGTTATTGGTTTTTTTCTTTTTTTTTTTTTTTTTTTTTTTGGTGTTTTTTTAGAACACTTGTATTTTCTACTTATTAGTGTTTAAATTTGTATTAAATCTATTTAAAAATCAAATTAAATTAAAAAAATAATACAAATTTAATAACTAATAAATTAGAAATATTAGTGTTCTAAAAAAAATAAACACCATATAAATTCCTTTTTTTTTTTTTATCATCTCAGTTAAAAAGCATTTATATTTTTATGATATCTCTTTTTGGCACAAATATTTTCTCCTAGAGATATTATAGATCTTTTTTTTTTTTTGGACTTTCATTTTCTTTTATTTGGAACACCAGTATTCTCTTATTTAGAACACCAGTATTCTCTACTTTTCACTCGTCAGATCTATATAAGAATTTATTTATTATGCATACTTTTCAATATGATGTGATTTTGATTAGATTTAACAGCTAAAGAAATAAGAAATAACGGTGTTTCTAAAAAGGAGGGAACACTAGAAAAATTCTTTTTTTTTTTTTAAAGACTTCAATAGGATTTGACTCGAACTTTAGGTAATTATCATACAAAAAAATAAAATAAATGATTTCAGCTATTGAAAGAAAATTATCAGTAAGAGAAAACGATTTTGTCTGTCAAAAGAAAGTTGAAAATGCTTAGGAGTATCACTGATGCTAAGCATTGCACTAATAAAAGGTATGCCCCACTTATAGTAATGCTAAAAAAAATTACGGACTAAGGCCTAGTTCACTTTATAGATTCAAAAAGTAAACATTTCTAAGAACTTTTAAGTGCAATATAAAAAGTTATTTTTTTTTTTAGTTAGAACTGAAAACTCGAATCGGTAAAATAAACGAGGCTTAAAAGAAATAATCTCACTTTTTTTAACTACTTTCTTTTAAAAGCCAAGACTTAAAAGAAATAATCTCACTTTTTTTAACTACTTTCTTTTAACGGCCAAGATCTTTTTCATAATCTAATGATTAAAATTGAGCAATATAACTAAGGGTCCGTTTTGTTCATTGATTCGAGTTTTTAATTCGAATTAATATATGATTTTATGTGAGAGTTTTTTTATTATAGCAAAAAGTTAGATGTGACTATTTCTGAGAATTTTTTACTGTAGCAAAACTTAAATTAGTGAAAAAACGGAACATAAAGAAATTGAAACATATCACAGTTTGCTCCTAAACTTTATAGGAAAAATTTATAAAGGGAAAAATGTATAAACAATTAAGGTAATATAATTGTTTGTATTGGCCATAATTTTGAATTAATGATACGAGGCGTATTAGTTTCTCACTGAAAGATTTTTGACTTTTTTTTTTTTAAAGAAAAATGTTTTGAAGCTTTTTGTTTGAGAATTTTTCTAGTGCTTTCTCTTTTTTAGGAACGTCGGTGTTCCTTTCTTATGAGCCGTAAAATTTGTATTACATTTTCAATCTGATTTGACTTTTGACCAGATTTAATATAAATCTGACAGCTAATAATCAAGAAACATTAGTGTTCTCAAAAAAGAGGGAACACCAGAGAAATCCCTTTTTGTTTTTCAATTGTCCATGAATGGAACATTCCAAATTAGTTTCGATCATTACATTTCTTTAAAAGGGAGTTTCTCCGATAATCTTAGTTTTTTGACTGTTGAATTTAATTAAAATCACATCATATTAAAAAAGTATACAGAATAGATAGATTATGATATAAATTTAACCTCTGCAAAATAAGAGTATCGGTAGTCCATTTTTGCAGAGATTAACAAAGAAAGTCTCTTGTTTTTAACCTATTTTCTTTAGGGAGGCTGAAGAATATTAGCTGCCCCTTCAAAAACATTAAAAAAAAAAAGGAAGAAGAAGAAGAATATTAGCTGAACTTTGGATCCACAAAAAGGTGGGTGAAGATTCAAATAGTAAAAAAAATAAAAAAAAATAAAGTAAGAAGAATATAATATGTAAAAAAAAAAAAATCAAGAATATCATTTAAGATGATAGAAAATTTATTTACATCACTCCACTAAAAAATAAATAATTAGTATCCAATTAATTAAGAGAAAACAGAAAGATATATTGACATTTAATTATTTAAAATGACATAAATAATAAGTTTTGCAAAATCATGGTAAACTATATATATATATATATATATATATATTTAAAGGTAAACAATGTACTTTTCTCAATACAATATATATGTGTATGTATGTATGTAAACAAATCATATATATTCTTAAATATTTTCTTAATCTCTCAGATGAGGAGAGTTTTATTTTCTTAGATCTTCAACTCTTAAAAGTAGTATTACTGTCCAAAAATGAGTTTATAGGATCAAATTAAGTAAGGTCAGGAATGTTTCAAAATCCAAAAGAAAACAAGGCAGAGACTAAAATGGAGTTCAAAAAGAATTTTGATTTATAATCTAACAAATACATAGTTTTTTCTCCTAAAAAAGAATCCTTTTTTTTTTTTTTGTTTTATAATGAGAGGATACATGTTTAATTATATATAAGTATAAAATCAATTAAAAGTCTTAGGTCTCGTTTACTTCACGAATTCGAGTTGAAATGTGACATTTTTTAAAAGTTTTTACCTGTAGCAGAAAAAATTAGATGTGATGTTTTCTGAGAACTTTTAACTGTAAAAACTTAAAACTTAAAATTTGAATCGTTGAAATGAATGATACCTTAATTTATTTAAATATGCACTTGATGGCTCTGGAAAAATTAATAAAGGGGAAAATAACCCACAATTCAAGGAAGGGCAAAAAAGGCGTACAAGCCAAATAGTTTTCAGACAAATTTAGATTGCCTAAGTTACTGTAAAACATATGGTGGCTCTGACATACACCTTTTGAATTAAAATTTCTTACCAACACTGGTTCAAGACCATACGAGGTGCAAAAATTTTAAATTAGGCCATTTTTTAAGTGAAAACTTGCCTTATTGAAAAGATGATAAATCAGCTTGTATAAAACACTTGATAAATCTAAGACAAGATAGAAACTAAATACATCAGATGACTTCTTTTGGGTTGATGTAATTTTATTTTGGTTTTCTTGAGCTTTGTTATCTTTTTCATTTTATTTTAATAAATTAAATAGGGTTAATTAATATAGGATAAGTTTGGTAATGGATGTGCCAATTTAATTGAGATTTACCTGAAAACTTCAGAATGCACATCAAGTTCTATATATACACTGGAAATCTAGTTTGCTGTCTACATACATATAAAAAGAGAATGGGGTTTTAAACGTTGTTAACGAAACGTTTCGTTCACTTTTTTTTTTTTTTTTTTTTTTTGTACCTTCTTTCTTTTTCTTTCTAACTTTCCTCCCTTTTCCTTTTTCTCTTTCTTTTTTTTTTATCCGCCCTTTTACATTCTTATCTTTTTTTCCCCTGTATACTTTAATCTTTAATTCCCTATTTAAATAATTTATTCCCATACATATCTCTGTCTAACTTTTTTAAATTATGCTCCTCCGATAAAACGTTTCGTAAGTTGATTTTTATTATTTTTTTCTGGTTTTTTTTATTTCATTCATTTCCCCAGCTCTTTTATTTTTCTGTCTTCTCCCTTTTCTTTTTATTTCATTCATTTTCCTCCCCCTTTTTTTTTTTTTTTTCTGTCTTCTCCCCTTTCTTTTATTCTTATCCTTTTTGTCTCATTATACATTTTCTTTATTCTTCAAATGAGACCCTAATAAATAGTTAGCGGTAATTTTAAAATTAATAGGAGCTTATCAAATATAAATTTAATCGTTTTAAATTATGTGTGATGTTTCTATTAAAAGAGATGTGTAGAGTTTACATGTGTGCCAATAGAATCACCTTAAAACATATGGATAAATCATTCTATTTTTTGTTTTTTTGTTTTTGTTTTTAAAGATAACAACTTAATTTTGAAAGCGTTTTAATTTTTTATCATTATTATATGGTGTATTTTAGCGTAACAAAATGAGTACATTACATCATCTTTTGTACATATAAAAACAGTACTTTATAGTTTATGAAAATATCGCTTAGGTACCTTGTTCCCTTTTTACGTTTTCAACCAATTACCATGAACTAATTTCTTTAAAACATCAGAAAACATGAAATTTACAAAAAATAAAATAAAATAAAAAAAGAAAGCAGATCTGATTATAGCAAACATATTGCTTTAATGAATCATCTGAAGAAACATGTACAACATATATTTACTTCCTCCCAACTGTTATAAAAGCATATTAGATACTAGAAAAAGCCTTTTGGGTTAAAAAAAAAAAAAAAAAAAAAAAACCCAGGCTGCTTAAACTAAAATCTGGGTATGTTCTCTAATGAAGCGTAATTTCAACTCAACGTGAAGTTTCAAAATCTGGGTATATTCTGTTAAAATATGCTTCTCTAAAAACAAAAAGAAGAAGAAGAAGAAGAAGAAAGAGTTCAAATTTCTTGTCCCGTTTTCTTAACCTATTGACCGTGCCCAATACTATTTTGAAAACTCATTTAATTGGTCAAGTAGTTTTCACATTCAATATTTATTATGTAACCAAATTCTTAAGACAAGAAATTCTGGACATCCAAATGATGCAGTGAAATAGTATTGGCGAACGTTCAATAAGACAAGAAATTCTGGACAAGAGATGTGGAGTCGGGTCTGAATAGGAAGAAAGCGACAAAAAATTGGGAGAAGTTTGAAATTAGAACTTGTGGATTATTGAAGCAGAGTTTTGCGTGCGAGGACATATATATTGGATTACTTAATTTATTTTCTGGTTATATTAGGCTCGTTTAGTTCATTAATTTAAATTTTTAATTTGAATTGAGATGTAATTTTATGTGAAAATTTTTTATTGTAATAAAAAAATTAAATATATTATTTTAAGAGTTTTTACTGTATTAAAATTTAAATTATAAATTTAAATCAGTGAAATAAATGAATCCTTAATTTCTTACTCTCATCCAATTTCCATTCCATTTTTTTGGCCATAAATAACTTTTATCTTTTTATTATTATTATTATTATTATTATTATTATTATTATTATTATTATTATTATTATTATTATTTGTCCCCTAATGACCTATATTCTACGTCATGAAAATACTAGAAATAATATGAGGTGGCAATATGTAAGAGCTGATCATATATATATGAATATTGATCATTATTCTATTATAAAAAAACATGCATATGTGTGTCCTGAAATATTGAAAATATGAAGACCCCGCTCATTGAAGCATTCCAACATTGACCGTATTAAAAGATTAAAATCAGACATCAACAAGTACTTAGAAAAGGAAATACATGTATGTATAATTAAATAGAGGTTCAAGCTTGGTGTGTTTCGCTTTGCCTCTACAACCTTTATTGTATTTTTCTTTAGGAGATTATTTAATACGTTTGGCGTACCGATAGGTCAAGCTTTTTTAATTGTTAAATCTGTGTATTTTTTAACTTTTACGTAATTTTATACAGATTTAACGAATAAAAAACTTATCATATTAGTATGTTAGACATATCAAAAAAGGTATTATTATTATTATTATTATTATTATTATTATTATTATTATTATTATTATTATTATTATTATTATTATTATTATTATTATTACAACATGTGCCACCTTTTATCATTTGGTTTTGATTTAGATGTTGATGATATCCATTAAATGACTTTTTTTTCTCTCTTTTGAAGACTAAATGGATTGTTTTTGGTGATCTGTCTTTTTTATGTCTAAGCGGGAAAAAATCTCTTATGTCATATCCCCTGGACAGCTATTTGCTAATAAAGTAGCATAATTGGGGCTGCCAAACTTGAACTTTGGCTGACGTTCATGTTAGCTAATATGTGATGCTTAAAGACGAGTTTTGAGTTGAGTAGGGAATCGGCCCTAGAGAGAACGAGAGAAAGGGAGGTTGATTGGTCATAAAAGAGAGGGCTGGCCAGAGCTTGGGAGCCACCTCCGGGTGCATTGTCAGGCTCTCGATTTTGAAATTTAGTCCCATGCTTGTCTAGTTATGTGCTTTCTAGTTAAAGAAAAATATACCATCCGGTACGTGTGCGGAAGCATCTACGGTAGTGTCTACAGTGTTTTCAGATTGGATATCTAATTTGACTTCGGCATAAAATTTGCCTCCAGGTAGCCACGACACTCCAGTCATGAGCATAATCTTCATGCTCTAAGTCACAATCCTCCATGATCATGATCATCACCACGTCCTTGATTGCTCACAGAGTGCGTGGTTATTACAAAGGCAGAGCCCAAATAATTACGATAAACCCACAACTCAAGAACCTATGGAAGACTAGGAAAGAGAGAGAGAGATGACAAAATTCGACATATTTCTATCACACTCGTTTTGTTCCTTGCTATCTAACTATTTATAACCACACTTATCATAACAAGAGTAAACAATGAAAAGTGTCTCTTTAATTATTTGCCAGAGACTAAGTCATCCGATTACTTTATCCGTCAAAATATTAAAAATATTCCATAATTTTACTAATAGGATACTTTTCCTTTTCTCGTGGAATTTATTCTAGATAAAATTCGGGCGTGCAGTAAGAAGCTTTCATTCAGGTGGATCAAATGTGGAATGGAGAATGGTGGCTGTTGATTTAGAGAGTTGTACGTGTATGATGTCCAATAGTCAAGATTCTTCATGATTTTGATTAAAGCGATGGTAAGCCTGTGGTGGTGGCGCTTTAGTCTGCTGATGGCGATGGTGGTAGCTTGTGGAGTCCACACACCGCTATTCAGGTGAAACTTCGATATCATAATCGATCTCTCGGGTTTTGCTTATTTTTTATGGTTTTTTCATCGCTGGAGTCTGTGACTGTGGTGTTGGATTTTTTCTTTAAAGTTTCTTTGTGTTTTGGTTTGCAATAACAGTGGTTTTAACACTGACTTTATAGTTCTTAGTCTCATTTTCTAATGTTAAATTTTGTGTTCAGTTTGCTGGTATTGATACTCAGTGGTGTCTTGTCTAGCCTTGGTGATATGATTTTCTCATCTCCATCAATTGTAGACATTTTACTTAAGAGCTGTAACGACCTAGCTTTTTGAGTTGTTACTGAATGTGACTTATGATAGAAAAATTTAATTAATTTTGTACCTAAAATTCCTGGAATTTTTTTTTTTGAAACTTATTTTAAAGTAACTCCTTTTCATTGAAACATATAGCAGAAATAATATAAATGAATTTCGGTTACGAGTTTGAACTAGTGCATCGGTATGATATAGTGTCTGCAACTATAACCAATTTTAATTATTCTTAACTTGACAGAATTGATGGGCGTCAAGTGAAACCCTCATAGTCTTAACATAAAACTCGTTTACTTAAACCATAATCTTAAACCATGTAAACCTTAAGCAGATTTTAACTGCAAGGTGGTATTCATTGCCTAATCCCTCCACCATACATGCCCTCTGCATGCCACAAGTACACCAATGAGTCGTACGCTGCAAACTTGGTACACCAATGAGTCGTACGCTGAAAACTTGGTACAAGTGCATGAAAGTTTGTTCATGCCCTCTGCATGAACAAACTTGGTAAGCTGAAAAGCTCAGCAAGAACAAATATTACTCACAAACATTTTTTTTAAACATAACAATGTGATAAAGAATGCATGATCACTTATGCTTCATCATGGAAATCCTATTATTATTTGGGACCCTATGCTCGTACTAATGTGCACAAGGCCAAGGAGAGTACGGGAACAACCCAAACATTTAATCTGACTACCCCAAGGTCATAATTAATGTATTTAGTTAACCTCCCATCACCAAGGGTTGGAGAAATTAACCTCCCATTCCCCAAGGTTAGAGGGCAACATGACACTTTACATCTCATCATTACCTTAGCCACTTACTTAGATGTGCTAGTGTTTATGCCATTAGGAATAAATGTAACAATGATTTTTAGACATTTTGACTATTAATAAAGATTTATTTATTTCATATATTTATTTATTGTCCTCTTTACGTTCATATTAGTTAAATGTATGATACGCAAACTAAAAGTTTAAGTTTATCGTTCTAAGTCTTTAGATTGTGCATGTAATGAGAAGAATATGCAGAAGACAACAATCTAAAGATGATAGTCTAATCAAGAGAATAAAATTAGGCACTTTATTCATGTTAAGGTTGTTATGTTGTCTACTTCCTAACGGAGACGGCTTGTCTTAGTCGTTGGAGGTGAGACTCCTTGAGTAGAGACATTGATATAGTTCATAGTGGTAGAATCTATATTGGATCGGACCAAAGTTGACTTTTTTAATTAATAATTTCGTTTGAATAAAACAATTCACTTTTGAAGAAATTATATGTGGTCATTTTAATCCTGAGATGAATAATGGACCTATATGCTGGACTTGTATCCCTTGATATATCAAAAGGAGACATCCTAACATTATGTAAAGGTACTCTTATTGGTACATTAGGGGTATGACTTTTGTGTGCGTAGATTTATTATTCATAAATAGGGAATCCATAGCTCCTATAAGGAGTCAATGATATCCTCTTATGGCATTATACAGGGATTAGAAAATACAAGCACTTGGCCATTAAATTATTTTGTGTTATCTAATGGTTTACTATTTGTATTGCCATGAATAATGGTTTTTTTGATGGAATGGTAATAGAACATAAGATAAATATAATCAAGAAAGTAAAAGGGAACTTGGCCTTAAAATCAATTATGGATATCCTATAAGGATGACACACTAATATAAATGAATCGTGGACGAGAGTTATTTAGAGCTTTGTAAATATACTATATAAATCGAGAGTCCAGCTATAAACTTTTAGTGGAGTAGCACTAAAGTTTATAATCATGTGATGAACTTATATGTTAACAAGTACTATCATTATTATAGGAGCTTAATCTATATATGTCCATCGGGTCCCTTTGCTTGCTCATACTCTTTCCCGATACGATACTGCGTATTTTTTACATATTGGTAACTTGTGTTATTTCCGCTAAAGGTTCAAAGTCAATCTGAGATCGGTTGTTAATTAATGAGTAATTTATCGGGTAAATTAAATTGATAAATTAATTCTAGATAAATTGGTTGAATTATTAGTTTGAGTTTTGTTTAAAATAGAAGACTATTATATGACTGTTTTGATCATGTCACTTATATATTAGGCTATTTGAATCAAAACTAAGGCTCTGTGCAAGTTTTCCTTATTAAATAACTTGAGAAACAAGTTTCTTGGAACAGGTACTGGCCACCGGTGGAAAATACACTGTCCATACCAAACGACCGGTGGTAACACGCGGAGACGCGCTGACATGATAAAATTGACTCTGTACACGAGATTGACTTTGAGAAACCTAATTATTTTAGGAATATGACTTCTTAAACTCTATAAATAGTCTAGTAAGTCTCATTATTTATTAGATCACTTAAGAGACTTTTAGAGGGCTATTGGTAAGGGTTCCTGAGAGGAAAATTGGTTAAATCTCAAGTTCAATTTTTCTTTTGGCTCTCTTTTGGTTGGAAGGAGTTAAAGAATACCAAGGAAAAATTGAACAATGTCTGCGTACTCGCACTCCGGTCATGAAAATGAGAATAGAAAAGAAGACCAGCTGGTTGATGCTCTTCTGGTTGCTGTTTAGAATGTTTTGATCTGTTAGACGTGTTGTTTTCATAATCTCTAAAGGTATGATTTAGATCTTTGGTATTTATATTATATACCATCATGAGCATGTTCTTGGTTGGCTTTAGTATTGATTAAAAGTTTTAATATTCCGCTGCGCACTCGATGCCATTTTTCCAACAAGATGAATATGCGATTATGATCATGGCACATAAACTTTAATAATAACATTACTTTAGAGAAAGTATACTTAAAACATCATTATCATCATAATACATTCATCATCATAAATTAATCATTCACATAAAATTGGTGCACATAAAGCAAGTAATATCTTAAACATATCTTTTAAAAACATATTCATAATGTAAGTGAGGTTTACACTCACTAGGATGATATTGCTTAACGTTTACCCATAGCAAATCATACTTGTAATGTTGGAAATTGGGTTCTAAAACATTAGATGTAATAACGGATATTATTAATTATATAATAAAAGAGAAATTTCATTATTTATGTGGATGTATTATTGAATACTTTATGAATATCATTAAAATTTTCACATTTATTTATGTAATTTTAAATATTGTATATAAGAGTTATATACGAGAGGATAATATTTAAGGATAATAATAGATACGTGTTTGTAATGAATTTAATTAAAGTTTTGGACTCTTTAATTAAAACATTACTAATACATGTCATTCCCATTAAGAATGTAACGGTGTTATCCGCACTGTTAATTGTTAGAAAATACAACATCGAGTGCATAGCAGAATTTTAAAAATTTTAAATCAATGTTAAATCCAACCGAGAATATGTTCATGATGCTATATAACATAAATACTAAAGATCTAAATCATACCTTTAGATATTTATAAAACAGCACGTCTAATAGATCAAAGCGTTCCAAATAGCAAACAGAAGAGCCTCAACCAACTGGTGTTTTTTAGTATTCTCGCTTTTACGTAATCGGAGTGCGGGTGGACGCACTTCGTTCAATCTCCCTTGATATTCTTAAACTCCTTCCAACCACAAGAAAGCCAGAGAAAAAATCGATCTTGAAAATTAAACAATTTTCTCTCTCAGGAATCTTTTAGTAATAGCCCCCAAAAAGTCTTTCAAGTCATCTTATGAATAATGTCACTTTTAGGCTATTTATAGTTTTTAGGAAGTCATATACCCACAACAATTAGGTTTCAAAAAACTTATCTTGCTTATAGAGTCGGTTACGCCACGCCAGCATGGGCTATGCGTTACCACCGGTCGATTGGTGATAGAGAAGTTATAACTCACCGGTCGACATTTCCTTCATGAACCGATCAATCGGTGTAAACTAACTTGGTTGACCGGTTCGCATACGGAAAGTTGTTTTCCTAGTTTTTAATATGGGAAACTTTCACAAAGCCTCAGTTTTAATTCAAGCAACCCAATAGGAAAATTACCTAATCAAAACAGTCATAATAGTCTTCCTATATTGAATATTTCTCAAAAATAATTTTTAAACCGATTTATCTAGAATTAATTTAATAATTAATCCACCTGATAAATTACTCATGAATTAATTAACCGATCTCATATTAACTTTGAACCTCTTTTACGGAAATAACACAAGTTACCAATATATAAGAAATATGTCGTATTGATACAGAAAATTATGTGAGCTAGCAAAGGGACCCAATGGACATATATAAATCAAGCTCATATAGTCACAATGCTACTTGTAAATCAACAAGTTTGTCTCATGATTATAAAACTCTAGTGCTACTCCACTAAAAACCTAGAGCTGCATTCTCAATTTATATAGCACATTTAGAAAGCTCTGAATAGCTCTCATCCATGACTCAATATATTAGTGTATCATCCCAATAGGATATCCATAATCAACTTAAGGTCAAGTTTTGTTTTACCTTCCGGATTATATTTATTTTATGTTCCATTACCACTCCATCAGAAAACCACTATTCGTACTATTACAAATAGTAAACCATTAGAAAACACAGAGTAGTCTAATGGTTGAGTGCTCGTATTTTCCAATCCATGGATAATGCATAAGAGGATATCATTGACTCTTTATAGGAGTTATAGATTCCACTATCTATAAATAATGAATCTACGCATACACGAGTCATACGCCCAATGTAGTAAGTGTACATTTACATAATGTTAGGATGTCTCCCTTTGGTACATCAAAAGATACAAGTCAAGCATACGGGTTCATTATCCATCTCAGGATTAAGATGACCACATATAATTCATCAAAAGTGAATTGTTTTATACAAACAGAATTATTAATTAAAACAATTCAACTTTGGTCCAACCCAATATAGATTTCACCACTAGAAATTATATCAATGTCTCTACTCATGGAGTCCCACCTCCGATGACCAAGACAAGCCGTCTTTTTTACGAAGTAGACAACAAAACACTCTTAACATGAATAAAGCGCCCAACTTTATTCCATCGATTATGGATCATATGATTAAGAGTATCATCTTTAGATTCCTGTCTTCTGCATGTTCATCTCATTACTTGCATGACCTAAAGATTTAGAATGGCAGTTTCAGAGTTTCAGTTTGCTTATCATACATTCAACTAATATAAACATAAAGAAGACAATACATAGATATATGGAGGAATATTGAATGAGTCTATTACACATAATGTAATTATGTGCAACCGGGACACATACATGATTTAAATTTCTAATAATTTTCGTTAAGTATAGAAATTTAAATTGAGTCTGTTGATGGTCATATATAGAATGATCTCAATCCTGAGTTCTTAGCAAACTCCTATTTATGGATTTGTGTCTTTTCATTTAATCAATATGGATTTTGAGATTCCAAATCTTATACATTTTATCTTAGAGACATGATGAAGTAGGTAGTTGAGAATATTAATATACGAGATATAATTCATTCCTTCTTGAATAAAGAAGTAGATAAATAATTCTCTTGATGGTTGATTCGGTACTTGAATCAGTAATGAGCTCGTATTCATGAATTTGTTTTATGAATATACTATTCATTAGAGAATCAATGGTACTCAAGGATAAAGATGAATTTAGAGAGGTTAACAGATTTCACCTAGCTCTAATTTTGAATTATATATGGAGGATTGATTTATATGTAATAGCTATATCAAATGGACACTTTAAAGTTTGAAAATAAATTATATCTATAATTACGAGAGTATAATTCTAAGTTTATAGTGGAGTAACTTTAGAATGAATATAATTAATTAATTAATTAAAGAGTTTGATTAATTATTAATTTTATTAGAGCTCAAAATTATAGGTCTATGAGTCCTCGCGTTATCCTTGTAAATCTACACGACACTAAGGACAAAATGAGAATTTTTAGGATTATTAAATTATAAGTAAAACACTCAAAAATAATTAATTGAGAATTCATTAGATATTAAATAAAAAGTGATTATTTAATTTAAATTTTAGAACACACATGTGATGAAGATCACAAGTGTTACACACCCAACACTGTTAGAATTCCTTTAAAATTTAGTTGCTTAATATCTAAGTTATCTAGTTGACTTATTTAATAAGTTATCAAATTGAAATTCAAATTGAATTTAAGGTTGACTTTAATTTGATTTTGAACTTTTAGTCCAAATAGGACAACTGGATAAAGGAGAAATTTTATCTCCTCCTGATTTACAGCTGGAGAGAGAGAAAATTGTTCTAAAATTAAATAGAAATTTTATTTGATTTTAAATAGGATTTATAATTAAATATTATCCCTTATTTTCTAAAATTTTATCTTAAGAAATAAGATAGAGTTTCTCTAAGACTTTCAGAGGTACTCTATAAATAAGAGGTAGCAAAAAATTAGAGAATGCAATTTTTTAGCTTCCAAGTGTTGGTGTGGCTGAATTTTACTGTGTGAAAAAGAGAAGAAAAGTTCTTTATTCCTAGTTCCACGTCGACATGTGTTGATGTTCATGGAAAACTTGAGTGTTTTGAGTGCAAATTCTATTTTGTTTAAGGTGTGCCCACACACACATTCTTTGTAGATTTAAGGACTTGACAAAGAAGATTTAGGTATTTCAAATAAGCTTGGAGTAAAGATTATTTGTGGTCAAAGAACTCAAGTTATCATCATAATCAGTTGCTAGGTATAATTCCTAATCCGATTCTAATTGGTGTACAATAATATATTCTATAGAGTGTTTTAAAAGTTTTATGAACATTTTTTATTATACACGATCTGTAGATACATACTTCCGCATAGAAAATCGTTTTCAAAACTAACAACTTTTCATTTAAAAATAAATTATGTACTTATTATATTAAAATTAATCATAACTAAATATTTTATAAAAATAGAGTAGTAAAATAATAAATTAAATAGTATAATTATTTTAATATAAAAATAAATTATCAAAATTGAAATAAAATAAAAAATAAAAAAAAAAATATTAAAAATTGACATATGTTATTAATTTTAATAAACAAAATAAAGTACATATTTATTGTGTTAAAGTTAACAATAATTAAGTTAATTATAAGAATTGTCTTCCGTAGGACACCTAGGAAGGTTCGGATCAGTTAGTCCGACAGCCTAGGTAAACAACTGTTTATTAAAAAAAAATTAGGTAAATGACTTTAATGAATAAAAAAATGATCGGTATTTTCTTTAAAAAAAAAAAAAAAAAATGCATAGGAATAATCAGAAGCCTTTTTATCCTTTGAGTTTCTCGTGGTAAGATGAACGGTTTTGACAAAAGTGGTGCACCGAAATAAAAATAGAAATGCCCAAATAAAATGGTGTTTGCTCGGAATAGTGAATGAGAGAGGACAAAAAACAGAGCAAACAAAAATCAGGATTTTTTTTTTTTTTTTCTTTCAAATTTGGAAGATTAAAAGAAGAAGAAGGAGAAGAAGACGACTTTGGTTTTTTACAGAACAATGATTTAGGTTGAGGTTAATTCACCAAAATGCTCACTGAAAATCAATCACAATAATTTTTTCTTTAAAAGAAATATAAAACAGAGTGATGGAAATTTTCTCTTTTAATCCAAATCTTAAATGTTCTTTAGAAACTCAAATGGAAAAAAGAAAATCTCTATTAAAAAAAAGTAAGGAGTAGCGCATCAAAATTTTGAAAATTTTAATTTAATACTAAAATCAACTTAAAACATATTCATGATGTTATATAATATAAATACTAAAGTTTAAATCATATTTTTAGAGAACTCGAAAACAACACGCTGACAGATTAAAGCATTACAAACATCAATAAAAAGTGCATATTCTTTGTCATTCTAATTTCTATGTTCGAAGTGTGAGGGGCACACGCCATTCAATCTCCGCTTGGTATATATTGAACTCCTTCCAACCATAAAAGAGCCAAAGAAAAAATTAATCTTGAAATTTGATCAGTTTTTCCTCTCAAGAATTCTTACCAATAGCCCAATAAAAGTCTATTACGTGATCTAATTAATAATGAGGCTCATTAAGCTATTTATAGAGTTTAAGAAGTCATGTTCCTATAATAATTAGGTCTCCCAAAGCCTAATTGACATAATTTATTGCATTAAGTCAGTTTCACCACGATAATAGACACAATCAGTCGACCGATTCCAGAGCTTTTATAAACCCATCAGTCCACCGGTTCCAACGAAACATGCAAAAAACGTTATGTTCCGGTTGACCAACCTCCATCATAGGTCGACCGATACTATTCTGATTTCTAATTTTCTCAGTTTATTTAATACGGGAAACTTGCACAAAACCTCATTTTTAATTCAAATAACCCAATGTATAAATTACCTAGTTAACACAATCATGTAATAGCTTTCCCATATTAAAAAAAACCAAAAAATAATTGAACCAATTTATTTTGAATTAATTCAACAAGTAATTTAATTAATAAATTACTTTTGAATTAATCACCGATCTCACACTTGACACTTAAACCTTAAGTAGGAATAACATAAGTTACCAATGTGTAAGAAATACGCCGTATCTTTACAAGAAAATATATGAACTAATAAAATAACATATAGATTAAGTTCCTATAATCACGACAGTACTTGTTCATTGACAAGTTCATCACATGATTATAAACTCTAGTACTATTCCACTAAAAGTCTAGAGCTGCACTCTCAATGTATACAGTATATTTACAAAGATCCGATTAGCTCTCGTCAATGACTTATTATATTAATGTATCATCTCTATATTATATTCATAATCGACTTGAAGTCAAGTTTTGTCTTACCTTTCCGATTATATTTATCTTATGTTTCATTATCACTTTGATAACTCTATTAAATAAAGTTATTTCCTCTTGCGTTTAAATTGACTTTGTTTTTAAGATTTTTTGTTATTTTATTTTATTTTTAATTTAATTAATTTTATTTTATTTTAATTTAGTTTATTTTTTTTTGATTTAGTTTATTTTTCTTTCTAATTATTTATTTTCTCCTCATTTGTGTAAATAAATTAGGCGTGGAGTGCAATTTGGAGTTTATTTGGAATTAAAAAGACGAAAATTTAAGAAATAAATGAAAGTTGATCCGGAATTGCTTTCCCACTGGTAGAGCTGCTACAAGTGGCTACTCTCAATACTAGCCGTCAGATCAGCTCCTTGGATTAACCAGATCGCAAGTGCGCGTCTTCTCCCATCTCAGGAGCGTCGAAATGCTCCAGCCAGCCAAGGTGGCATCCTCAGCAGGGTGTCTGTTTTTATGCGCGGCGCCCCATGGAGATTAACGTGCACCCGCTTCTTCTGCAACAGTACGACGCCACGCGTCTAATTTTCCTTCCACCTATTCATTCGACGCCACGTGTCCTTGCTTTGTCAGCAGCACTAAAGCTGATATGCCTTTCTTTTACGCGTGATTTGGGAGGATTTATAAAGCCGTTTTTGGGCAATTTCAACGAAGAGTAATTTGCACAATGGTCCTCAATTTTAAAAACGTGACAATTTAATTTTTAATTTTTTTAGACAAAATGATATTTAACTTATTTAAAATGGTGTAATGTCATTTTTTTTAAATACCGTTTAAAAGGTAATGGGACAGTGCACGTGAAATATCAAGTGACCCATATTTTTGCTGGGAAGACAAAAATACCCTTAATTACAGGTTATTGGGGGTGATGTGATTTTTGGCAAGCGTACAAATCGCACAAGTAATATAATGAGTGAATAAAATATCGTTCTCTCAAAGACTAGCTTAACAATTTCTGAAATCGATATTTTTAACTTTATCTAGACAAATAAAATCTATGTAATAGATTAAAAGTGAAAGAAAACAAAATAAATTAAAACAAATTATATGCAAAATAATTATGAAAAGAGATCAATGCAAAGATAACACTAGAGCATACAAGTTTCACCAAGACAATTCCTATTTAATTCTAATTATTCGCTAACATCACCTCTCATTCATGTAGTAGAACAAAAAACTCTAATTTATTTAATAGTCCTTCTGGGATGCGGTTAAAAATATTTCTAACATGTAAATTCACTATCGTTAGATGTGAATCCCACCATCCTAGAAATTCATTAAGTTCTTTAATTTTTTTAAAATTGCACTCATAAGTCGTATTACAATTTCTCGATGTCCTACGCAGCTTACGGTTCCTTTTATTAGAAACTATTCCTAAAAATCTCCTTCTGAGGTTTCAATTTAGGTTTTTAATTCAATTCAATATGTAATCAATTTATTGAAAGCATTAAGAATAATAAAAGAAACACATTCATGAATAGAAACCGCTTAGTGAATAAACTTCATTGAAAGAAAATAAATGAAATCAAATATTCTTGTCTTGGCTACACTTATAGCCCTAGTCTAGAAATTTAGAGCATAATTGAAAAAGAAAACATAATGACAATAATAATTAACAAAAGAAATTCAAGAAAGAATAAAATTGTTTGGTGAATTCGAAGTTAAACTCCGTTCTTGAACGAATCCACCTCTCCTTCGTAGAGTTGTCTTCTCTCCTTCTTTTCTTAGCCAAAAGATCCTAGAAAATAACCCTAAAAATCATATTTATATTTCTTAGAATCGCAATGGCATTTTTGTAAATTTTCAGAACTCAAATGAACTCCAGTCGGTAAAATTTTCAAAGTAGCGTCGCAGCCCTACTATTTGGGTGCCGCAGTCCTGGGCGGAAAATTTCTTCATTGCGTAATTTGGCGCCATGGCTCTATTGTACAAAGCCTAGGTTCTCTTCTGTCGGGTTTTTGTACTGCAAATGAACCGTTTCAAGGCCTAGGCGCCATCTTTCAAGGCCGAAGCTCTCCAATCTCAATTTAGCTCCAAAAATTACTCAAATACTCACCTACGAACTCTAAATGATGCTAATCTATGAAATGAACTAAAAATACATAAATTAACTACTAAAAGCACTCTTAAACTAACAAAACACTCAATTAGAAGTATTAAAAGATAAGCACAAATCCAATGTATCAAATACCCCAAAACTTGAGATTTTGCTAGTCCTCAAGCAAAAGAAAAGAAATAAAAGAAACTAATAAGAAATCAAAGTGCAAGTGACAACTTGTTGATGATTTGACAATCTTGCCTCAGAGATTCCACATAGTTAATAGCTCAAGAGAATCACTCTCCACTAATGTAGAATGCACACCATACCAAGGATCATTAGGACTTTATTCGACTTGTAAGGTGAGGCTTGTGCTCAAGGTAGGATGATGGTGTTGGGAATGGTGTCCTAGAAGCATGAGATGTAATAGGATATTTATTATTTATTTAATAAAAGAGTTTATTCATCAATTTTATGTGTATATATTTGTGAATATTTTATGAATATCAATGAAAATTCCATGATTATTTATGTAACCTTAAATATTGTATATAAGTGTTATATACAAGAGGATAATGTTTAAGGATAATAATCAAAAAGCAATGTTCATAATGAATTTAATTAAAGTTCGGAATCTCTAATTAAAACATTATTAATACATGTCATTCCCATTTAGAATGAAATGGTGTTATCCGCACTATTAATATGGCGAGATATTGAATGAGTGTGTTTCACATAATGCGATTATGTGGAACAAGGACACAGACACAATATGAATTTCTAATAATTTTCGTTAAGTATAGAAATTTTAATTGAGTTTACTGATGGTTATATATAGAATGATCTTAATCCTGAGTTCTTAACAAACTCCTATTTATGGATTTGTGTCTTTTGATTTACTCGGTACGGATTCCGAGACCCTGAATCCTATTCCTTGTATTTTGGAGACATTATGAAGTAGGTAGCTAGGAATGTTATTATACAAGATGGAATCCATTCCTTCTTGAGAAAGAAGTAGATAAATAATTCTCTTGAGGGTTGATTCGGTATTTGGACTAGTAGGAGCTCTGATTCATGAATGTGTTTTATGAATCACTGTCTATTAGAAAATCAATGGTACTCAAGGATAAAGAAGTAATTAGAGAGGTTAACGGATTCTACCTAGCTCTAATTATGAATTATTTATGAAGGATTGATCTATATGCAATGACTATATTGAATGGACACTTCACAGTTTAGAAGTAATTTATATCTATAATTTCGAGAGTTCAATTCCAAGTTTATAGTGGAGTAACTATTGGAATTAATAGAATTAATTAATTAATTAAAGTATTTAATTGATTATTAATTTTATTGGAGCTTGAGATTATAGGTCCATTAGTCCTCGCGTCGTCCTAGTAATTTTGCCAAACACAAAGTGCAAAATGGGAATTTTAGAATTTTGGAATTCTAAAATTAAACACTCAAAAATAATTAATTGAGAATTAATTATTATTTAAATAATGTGATTATTTAAATTTGAATTTGAACACATCTAGATTTATCCATTTAAACTTATTTGATAAGTTGTTCAATTTAGAATTCAAATTAATTTAAGTTTGACTTAAATTGAAATTTGAATTTGAGTCAAAATTGGACTACAAGATAAATAATGATTTTTCTCTTCATTCCATATCTGATATTGGTGCCTACATAGGGATAAAATCCCCTAGGGTTGGCTGGCCATAAGAAAAAAGGATAAGTGGAGATTTTGTTCTAAATTCAAATAGGAGATCATTAACAAGCTTTATCTTAGAGATAGAGATTTGATTCCTTTTTGAAGTTTGACTTCTACTCTTTAAATATGAGAATGGTAGAAAATTGTGGACACAATTTTTGAAAACAATTTTTTCAGCCCTAAGAGTTAGGTGGCCGAAATTCTCAATAGCAAAAAGAAAGGAAAAATTTTTCTCCAAAAATTTCACATCGTGCATGCATTGGTGTTTGTGGAAATTTGAGTGTTTATTGTAACCCGTTTTGTCTCATGTGTGCCCACACACACGTCTTCGTGGATTCTAAGAATTGACGTGGAAGACAATGGTTTTCTAAACACAAAGTTTTGGAGCAAGGATTGTTTGAGGTCAAAGAACTCAAATTATCAACCGAGTCGGCCTCCAGGTATTTTTCCTAATTGAGTTCTTAATAAATGAATTAATGAGACTAATTTATTCGTGCATAAATTAATATAATCTATAGAGTATCTCAAAGGTTTTATGAAAATTTTTGTTATACACGATCCGCCTCCCCGCCACGCTTCCGTCGCCGAATTCGATTCAGCAACCAACAAATAGATACTATTTTTGGCTAAAGTCACTCATGTGCACACAATCATTCCATGTTCTTTTCATAAGCTTCTTCAATTCTCCTTAATTCTCCCAAACTTGATTTTGAACCTCCATTTGTAACCCACTTTATTCATCATTATTTTTTATTTTCTTTTTTTTTTTTGCACACCCCAAACTTTTCTTTACTTGAGCGCACAAAGTGGGGTGCCTAAGTTGTCATCCTTCAATACTTTTTCTTCTTGTGTTTTTTTCTCTTCTTCCAAGCTCCTCCCATCCTCCCAAAATTGTAATATAGCTCTAAATATTCTTCTCTAATAATCATATGCACATAAGTGAAGGGTCAAATGCGAAAATATTAGTTAAAGCGAGGTCCAATTGTAGGTTACAAAGAAAAAGGTCTAAACAAGCTCAAAAGGGGTACAAGGGATGTGTATTACGCACGGGTTGGCTTGAAAGGCTCAAACGATCCAAATATGACCTAAATCCCTTCCCTAATATAGTGTGTCCTAGGATTTCGCCTCAAGTGACAATCAAATCCATTCTAGAATTCTTGTGAGATCAAAGAGTTTGCTTAAGTCACATAATCTTTCTCCAAGTAAGCAAAATGATTAAACAACTTTAAGCTAGTGCTCAAAATGTCATAGCGTCCCAAGCAAAGCAAAAATTAACAAAAAAAGATCAAGCACACACACAAAATACAATATTCATTAGTTTCTCCCAAGCTGGAAGCAGGCATAACCAATCTCATCATTGACCTTGGTCTCGTCACTTTTACTTTTTTTTTTTTTTTAAAGTAGCAAAGAGCAAGAAAATGCAAAATGAAAGAGCGAAAGAGACATTCCCCCCAAACTTAAATAGAAACATTATCCTCAATGTTGTGATAAAGAATGTAGAAGCGCATAGGACATACCTGGGCGAGGGCCATGTTAGGTGCCTTCGCCATTAGCATCATTGTGACCGCGGATGGTGGGTAATGAGTAAATATTGGAGCTGGGGATAGCCAAGGGTCAGTGAATTCTTTTTTGGGGACTTCAAACTTAGGCATTCTTCCTTGACAGTATTGTGATGTAATTGCTACATTCGCATTGCTAGCTTTATCCAGTTCCTTCTTAGGGGGGATCCTGCATGCTTTATCTTGCCTTTTAAATTGCTTTGGAACCTTGACCGAGTTCTTTTCACACATTGTCTTCTTTATGTTATCCATCCGGCAACAAGTCTCAGATTCCTGTGGACCCTTGAGTGGACTGAACACATTGAAAGTTACTTTTTCATTTTCCACTTCTAGACTCAATTCTCTTTTCAAAACATTAATCACAGTATTTCCAATGGCTAAGAATGGTCATCCTTAGATTAAAGGAATATCTTAGTCTTCTTCCATATCAAGCACAATGAAATTAGCTGGGAATATCAATTTGTCCACTTTTACTAATACATTTTCTAAAATGCCCCCGTGAATAGTTGATGGAATGATCAGCCATTTGGAGTAACACAGTTGTGGTCTTTGGTTCTCCTAAGCCCAATCTCTGAAAGACTGACAATGACATGAGGTTTAAACTTGCTCCAAGGTCACATAATGCTTTTCCAAAATATGAATTACCAATAGTGCAAAGAATGGTAAAACTACCCGGATCTTTTAACTTTGGTGGCAACTTCCTTTGAATGATTGTGCTACACTTGTTAGTCAATGCGACTGTTTTAAAATTTTGCAACTTCCTCTTGTTAGAGAGGATGTCCTTCATAAACTTTATGTAAGTTGGCATTTGAGCCAAGGCATCCACAAATGAAATGTTGATGTGGAGCTTTTTGAATACCTCTAAACAGTTATCGAATTGGTGATCCAAATTCTTTTTCTTTAACTGTTGAGGGAAACGAATTTGTGGCTTGTACTTTTCTACCGGCAACGCTTGTTTTTCAATCTCCTTCCTTACATTCCCACTTGCATCTTCATCATCAGCCAGTTGCTTCTTTTCTATACTCGACCTCACTGGTAGATCTTGTAGTTGCAAACCACTCCTTATAAAAATAGCTCTGCATTGCTCTTTAGGATTAGGAATGGTATCACTTGGAAGAGAGCCTTGTTTAGCTAGAACTTGTCAATTACCCCATTTGCACTTCTAAGTTCCTGATTAATATTGCTTGACAACTAAACAAGGTGGTTGTCTTAGCCATGCTCAATATCATCCATATGTTGCTTAGTTGTCAACATGAATTGAGAAAACATCTCTTCCAACGAAGTCTTCTTCTCTTGTTGCACAAACCCTGGAGGAGGATTCAAGACATTATGAGGCCTCGTTCACTTCACGGATTCGAGTTTTTAATTTGAGTTGAGATGTGACATTTTCTGAGAGTTTTTTACTGTAGGAGAAAAAGTTAGATGTGATATTTTCAGAGAGCCTTTTACTGTAGAAGCCTAGAACTGAAAACTCAAATTGGTGAAATGGACAAGGCCTGAGTATTCTTGTAAGATAAATTTAGATGATTCTTGGAACTAGGATGATAGGTGTTTGAATTTGGGTTCCATTGCTGCCTATTGAAATTCCCCATGTAATTAGGATGCTCTGGCACAGACAAACAACTCCCATTTTCATGCTTGGCTCCACAATATTCACAACAAGAAGTTGGAATATGCCCTGAATTCACCTCCCTTTTGTCTAGTTTCTTCACCAAAGGAGCCACTTGGCTTGCTAGAGCCATCAAAGCATTAACCTCAAGTACCCCTGCAGTTTTTCTCACCATAGTTCGCTCCTTCGGATACTTGTAATCATTTGCTGCCATCTCATCTAGAAGATTAAAAGCCTCATCCATAATCTTTCTCATCAATGCACCTGCTGCAGCAACATCCACTAATTTTGCATTGCTCAAATCTAGACTGTTGTAGAGATACTTAATTTGCATCCATTTTTGCACCTCATGATGAGGACATCTTTTGTATAACTCTTAAAATCTCTCCCAAGCTTCTAATAAAGTCTCCCTATCATGTGCACAAAATTAGTAATCTCATTTCTTATCTAAATAGTCTTGGACAGAAGAAAATACTTAGTTAAGAACTTCTGAGCAAGATCATTCCAAGTGGTGAAATGACTTGAGGGATGAGAGTAAAGCCAACTCCAAGCCTTGTCTCTGAGAGAAAGGCTAAACAGTCTCAATCTTATAGCACCCTTTGAGACTCCATTAAACTTCATGGTATCGCACAATTGCAAGAAACGTGCGATAAGAGCATTAGGATCTTCACTAGGCAAACCCCTAAACTGACAAGAGTTTTGAATCATGGAGAAGATCGCCGGCTACAATTCAAAGTTGTTGGGTTGAATAGTCGGAGTAGGAATGCAAGACGGTATCTCGATAATATCAGGGGTAAAATAATCCCCCACAGCCTTAGTGTTCGGTTCTCTTTCTACCATATTAACAATCACAAGCTTTTCTTTCTTCTTTTCCGCTTACATCTTCTGAAAGTCCACTCAATCTCAGGATCAAGGACTTCAAGACTTTTAGATCGTAGCATGCACTATAAGACACTTGACAATTTGTAAGAAAATAAAATAACATAAAAGTCTAAATTAAAATTAAAAATACTTGGTATCAATATTGTTAATGCCAGTCCCGATAACGGTGCCAAAAACTTGATGTGATTTTCGCTAGCGTACGAATCGCATAAGTAATATAATAATTGAATAAGATATCATTCCCCTGGAGACTAGCTTAACAATTACTGAAATTGGTATTTTTAACTTTATCTAGACAAATAAAATCTCTGTAATAGATTAAAACTGAAAAGAAAGCAAAATAAATTAACACAAATTATACGTAAAATAATTATGAAAAGAGATCAATGCAAAGAAAACACTAGAGCATAGAAGTTTCACCAAGACAGTTCCTATTTAATTCAAATTATTCGCTAACATCGCCTACCATTTATGTAGTAGAACGAAAAACCCTAATTTATCTAGTAGTCCTTCTGAGGATACTATTAAAAATATTTCTAACATGTAAATTCACTATCACTAGATGTGAATCCCACCATCTTAGAAATTCATTAAGTTCTTTAATTTTTCTAAAATTGCTCTCGTAAGTCGTATTACAATCTCTCGATGTCCTACGTAGCTTACAGTTGTTTTTATTAGAAACTATTCCTAAAAATCTCCTTCTGAGGTTTCAATTTAGGTTTTCAATTCAATTCAATAATTGATCGGTTTATTCAAAGCATTAAGAACCATAAAAGAAACACATTCATGAATGTAAAACTCTTAGTGAATAAAGTTCATTGAAAGAAAATAAATGAAATCAAATATTCAAGTTTTGGCTACACTTGTAGCCCTAGTCTAGAAATTTAGAACATAATTGAAAAAGAAAATATAATGACAATAATAATTAACATAAGAAGTTTAGGAAAGAATAAAACTGTTTGGCGAATTCACAGTTGAACTCCATTCTTGAACGAATCCTCTTCTCCTTCGTAGAGTTGTCATCTCTAATTCTTTTCTTAGCCAAAAGATCCTAGAAAATAACCCTAAAAAATCTATTTAGAGTGTTTGTGAATTTTTAAAGCTCAAATGAACTCGAGTTAGCAAAATTTTTTAAGTAGCGTCGCGGCTTGACTATTTGGACGCCATGGCCCTAGCCTGAAAAATAGCCTCTCCGCACAATGCTTCGAAGTAGAGCTGCGGCCCTGGACGAAAAATTGCTTCATTGCGTAATTTGATGTCATGGCTCCATTGTACAAAGCCTAGGCTCTCTTGTCTCGGGTTTTGTACTACAAATGAACTATTTTAAGGCCTAAGCACCATCTTTTAAGACTAAGGCTCTCCAATCTCAATTTAGCTCTAAAAATTACTCTAACACTCGCCTACAAACTCCAAATAATCCTAATCTATAAAATCAACTAAAAATATATAAATTAACTACTAAAATCACTCTAAAACTAATAAAATAGTAAATTATAAGTATTAAAAGATATGTACAAATCCAATGTGTCATTGAGGAATATGAGTGAAAACACATGTTGCTCGAATTGGGGCTGAGAGCTGAAATCCGCCATTAAAGCTTTTAAAGCTTTGCTTCGTTTAGTAGTAGTTCTGCAACTGCAAGACAAAATCCAGATAAAGTTCTAAAAAATTTCATTATTGAAATCTTCTACTGGGTATTCTCTGATCTGTATGTATCAAGTTTCTTCTTTTATGTTTTATCTCAATCTCTGGGCTAAACAAAAACAAATTTTTTTTTCTTATGAGCCAATTTATTTATCGTTTTTAGGTATAAGATTTAAGTTGTTTTCAAACGCTAGCTTTGATGCATCTTTCACTATGGAAGTCCATATCTCACTGTGCTATTCTTCTGATGGACAAAAACAGTAGCAGCATAAGAGGCAAAGACTGCTCGGATTCTGCCACAGAGACGACGAAGAAAAACCAGTCAATTCTCTGAAAACTCCAAGAGAACAAGCTGAGGGAAACTCAAGAGGAAGCATCCAAAGATGGGTCTCTCTCCAAATCCCAAGACATCGAGTCTTCTGAGACCTCCATGGCGAACCAGGACGAGGCCCTTGGACGGTCACGATCCCTCGCGAGGCTCAACGCCCAGAAAGAGTTCCTCCACGCCATTGCCCTCGCCGCTGATCACACTTTCGGCCCCGAAGACGCCCTCCCTGACCTCCATGAATCCTTCTCCCAGTTCCTCACTATATATGAACCCAAAGTACCAGTCCTCTAAAAAGATTGATCAGCTGAGGATGAATGAGTATTCTCACTTCTCCAAAGATATGGCTTGATTAGGGAGAAAGAGGAAAATAGACTAAGACTTGAGATGAATTAAAATTAATAGGCCAATAGTTTACATAAGGCCAAATTTTATTTTCGCCATAACTTGTCTGGTTATGAATCAAAAGACAAGTTGATCTATAATTGTCCATAACTTGCCATAACTTTTTATCCATAATTTATCTGGTTATGAACCATAACTTGACAAATTATAGTCTATTAATTTATATAACTAAAAATTAGCCTGTATATTTCCTTAAACTTTTCATATTGGTCTATTTTCTACTATTTCCCGCTTGATTATTGTCGATTTGGGCTTTTTTCGCAGAGTTGAAAAGATTGATTAAGGGCATTTTCGTCTTCCACGCAAAAACATGGCCAAGTGATATCTCACGTGTACTGTGCCGTTACCTTTTGGACGGTATTTGACAGAAATAACGACATTGTGCCCTTTTAAATAGGTTGGGGTTCATTTCCTAAAAAAAAAAAAATGTTGTGGACTAAACTGTCACTTTTTAAAAAGGTTGAAGACTATTTGTGTAAATTACTCTTTAACAAATACCCTTTAAAATGGTACCATTAAGGATTTAAGTCTCAACATTAGCCTATTAAATTTTACCCATTTGGAGTAAGTAATTTGATAGATAATTATCTATAATTTAACAAATTATGCTTGCGGCGGGTTTCCGTTTATTGGAGCTGGGTCTCCGATCATCGATGGCAAGCGTAAGTTGATGGATTACTATATATAATTTGACCGATTATTATGGGTAGCTTATCATAGCAAAAGTGTATAACTCTAGAAAGATGTGTTTAAGGGTCAGTTTCTGCAATTTTTGAGCCGAATTTCAAAAAAAAAAAAAGCCCCTATAAGTTTTAGGTCTGTTAAGTTCACAGTTTCGAATCACAACTCCACAATTTGTTATAGTATTTTTTCATAAAAAATTTAAATCTAATTTTTTGTGTTACAATGTTTACTCTCAACTCAAGGTCAACTAACGAAGGAGGAGTATAATTGTAATTATATTCAGAAATTAAAGAGTGTTGATATAATTAGTTTTAATTAAAAGAGGGTCACTGTAATATTGGTACAATATAGAGAGTAATAAATCCTACTTTTTTTTCATATAATTTTGATTAGTTCATACGTTCATAAATACACATTATCAATAAGATATCTTACCACCAAAAGCTCCAACACAACAACAAATTTCGAAAAGAGTTTGTCAAGGATCTTCTAAAATTTTTGGACGGTTGTTGTCATGTTGTGTTTTTGAATGTCGTTAAATATGATCAAAGTACATAAAAATTAAGAAATTATAAAAATGCCTCTTTTGATGAAAATATGATAATTCAAAACAACGTGAACCGATGGGGTATTTATTCTTCCTTCCTACACTATCAATATTCTCAAATCTGTTTTCTAATTTACCTACATTTTTAATATACCCTTCTATGTTTTCTTGTTCAAGAAATGAAACTGTTTTTTTTTGTTGTTGTTGTCAACATTCTGAGTATCAATATTGTATTTTAGGCTCCTCAAAAGAAGAAAAAAAAAAAAAAAAGCGTTCTAGGTCCTCGCATATGAACGTCTCAATATATACCATATTGATTATGTATCAAACAGTAACTTAAAATTGTATAGAATTTGATACAGCCTAATTCTACACTTACCAAAAGTAACAAAGCCGAAGAAGAAAAACAAAACAAGAAAAAATAAGATTTATAACGGTTCATAATTTGTTAAGTCATCAGGCGGTTTCACAACTTGAAGAAATAAAGTGCACGCAATCAAGTAGAGCTTGTCGATACTTAACGGAACCTCAATGCTGATTACTGACGACAAAAACAAGAGCAAATATGTCTTTCAACGTGACCGCAAAGTTTGTACAACTCAAACTAACTTGTATTCCAAGCGCTTTTTCATATCTAAATTTACCTTAAATACAACAAATCAGCATCTTAACAAATCGTAAACTTGTCAGCAAAATGAATAAAAACAAACCTTCACTTGATCTCAACGGTTCTTCTTCGTCCCATCAGATTATCCAACTATCACAAGAACCTTCTCGTATTGTTATCGAATCTGTCGAATTTTCCATACAAAATCTCCTCAAGAACTGGCAGAGGAGGAGAAAATGGAAGCTCTTCTTTAATAACATTCCCAACAACCAGAACCACCTTATTACCATATCACCATGGAGAACCAAACTAGTCGATTTCCTAGAATCCAAACAAATCCGAGCCATCGTCATCTCACTCATTCTCCTCGACCTAATCCTCACAACCCTGGAACTCACTTCCTCCTTACTTTCCTGCCAACCAATCAAGAACCGCCACAATAGTATTACACAAAAACAACAAACGTGGTATCACTGGCTCGGAATCGCCATCCTCAGCCTCCTTTTAGCGAAGATTGTAGCGTTGGCGGTGGGGCTTGGCGGTGGGGCGTTCCTGCGGCGGCCAGTTCTTGTTGTGGATGCTGCGGTGGTGGCGGCGGCGCTGGTGTTAGAAGGCTTTTTAGAGAGGAAAGGGGGAGGGCTGTTGGTTGTGGTGAGCCTGTGGCGTGTGGTTAGAGTTGTGGAGAGCGCATTTGAGCTAAGCGATGATGCCATTGAAGCGCAGATTGACGGGATTGTTAGACAGTTTGAGGTTTTGAGGGAAGAGAATAAGATGCTTTCGCAAATCATTGGCGAAAAAGATGAGGTTATACAGAAGCTTCAACAAGATTTGGATCGTTGTAGAGAAGACTTTTGCAGTTCCATATAGCTTGCTTTTGCTAAGAAGAATAGTGGACTAGAAAAATTTATCCTTCTATATATATACATACAAACATATAACATATATATAATATATATATATATATATATATATATATATATATATACACACACACACACACACACACACACACATGATAAATTGATATACTATTTTTTGGCTTTTTAAGAATTTGGTGGTATCCTCATGCCCCCACCTCATCAATACTTAACAATCTACTGAGAGTATAAGTAAAACAGAATCTGAATCATACTTTCATCAACTAACATCTACGGAGTCTAAAGTCACATCAACTTAAATCATATCTTATTGGCCGATGGGAGGCATAATTTCAACACCACAGCCTGTATAAGAATCAATCCTTAGATAGCCTCATTAGGTAGTCCTTCGATACGGTTCCGCCACCATACCGACAGCACCTGTTGCATAAATTAGTGGTATTTATGTCTCATGATCAACTGAGTGTATATATATATATTGAGTTTTCAGAATGATAGTTATGCAAGCCGTTATATGCACAAGTACAAACGTAATTTGAGCCGCTAATTTAAAACGTTAAGATGAATAATTCAGTAAGTCGTATATCGTGCTATTAAGCCGTCAGTGAAGTCTGAAACCTTTTACAAGTAAATCAAACACCGTAGCCTTTAAATATGTATTTGACAAGTCCACATCACAAGAAGAAAACAGTATGAGACATGTCGTCAATGCTGGGCTTTCCATAGCCGAGACATTAACATACCTGCCACTCTTGACAGCTGTTAGGTTCCGCCCCATTTGTGGGCTGGAACAAATAATGGGGCTTTAAGCCCAAATGCCAACAATGAAAAAAAAAAAAACAAAAAAAATTAAAGAAGCTTGCTCCTGCAAGCTCAACTCAAGTGTGAAGCATCAACAAAAGAAATTAGGGCTGCCGTGAGTAGAAATCAGGGAACCAGAGAAAGAGAACGGAAGAAAAAGGGGTAGGGTTTTGGTACTTGTGCAAGACGATCGGGTGACAAAACATTGTCAGTTTCGGTTTAAATTTGACATGGAGAATTCTTGCAGCGATCTCTTCTCATCTACCGGTCTTAATTTCTAATTTAGTCTCTCTATTATTATTGTTATCTATCTTTGATGATGATGTCTATATTGTTTCTGAGTCAAGAATAGTGTTTCTTGATGATATTATTGTTGTGAGCCTCTAGTTTGTATCTAGAGAAAAATTTTATAATGTCATTGTCGATATAGTAGAAATTTTAAGTGGCTTACGGGTCCCGTAGTTTTTATTCTCAGTTTGAGGTGTTTTTCACGCTAAAAATTGGTCTCTTATTTGTGCTTGGTTGATTTAATTAGTTGTTCCTTTAGTTGATTGATTTTGTTGGCATTTATTTGAGATTCTATTTTAGTACACAAAGATAAAAATTTTATTCCACAATTGTTAGTAGTAGTTTTCTGAACAACATCTACTGAAGCAAAAGATTGAAGCTCGGCCATTTCTTCCGGTGTCAATTTCACAGATAAGGCTCCAATATTCTGGTGAAAATTCTCAAGTTTGGTGGTAACTTTCAAAGAATAATCATATTCTGTACACTTCTGTACTGCGTTAAATTTCTCAACAATAATCGTATTGCAACCTAAGCTCAATTTATTTTTTTATTTTTTTATTTTTTATATCGCAACAAATGGAGAGATCTCAAATGTGGTCATACGGCAGGTAGCATACAGTGATTAATCAATTAATCTAACATAAGACTACAAAGTTCAATCAACCCCCCATTAAAGTAGTGCAAAGTAAACAATGATATTTAAAGTTCTGCTCATATAAGTAAATACAATGAAAACAAGGATGTGTACTTTAAGAGAGTTAATCTCATTTTTGGTCATCAAAATCAGGTGTGAATGCAATTTTTTTACTACGGTAAACATTTTTACTACATTATTTTTGTCATAAAAATCTTAAAATTTCTGTCATTTAGAAAATTTTTAAAATTTCTATCATTTTTCTGTTTACGAAATCTATACTCTCCTTAAAAGAGAGAATAAAGTTTCTCTTGAAGGTGTTTCGTTACTCCTTGTTTTTTTCTTTTTAAACTTTTTCTATGTTTTCTTTTCATTTCTTCTTTTTCGTCCCTTATCTTTTTTTCTTGCATTTTTAATCTTTAATTTTAATATATTTTCAAATGTATCTCCTTTAAATACTTTTTTATACTTATTTAAAATATTATCTTTTCTAATTATCCTGTTAAAATAATTTATTCTTAAATGTGTATGTACATTAACATCTTTTATGAGTAATCCTCATACATTACAACATCATTTACAAAACATTTCGCATAAGTTTTTTTTTTTAATTTTTTTGGTCTTTTTTTCCTATCTTTTACTTCTGATTTTTTTTTTTTTTTCTTTACTTTTTATCCTTTATTTTTTTTTTGACAATTTATATAACTTTTATTTTAAATGAGTTACGCGTGCGCATTTTCCCAAATTTGACTAGTTAATAAATATACTAAAGGAAACCTAAACCGCACAGTTCATGCACACTCAAATTACTGTTTTTGCAATAGTATTGTGACGATTTTGCCCTTTTTTCTACTCTTTTCGTTTCTTGGTTGTGGGCTTTTTGGTCTTTTACTTTTGTTCAGTGATGCGACAATTTTGTGATTGCCGTTTTGGTTTTTTGTTTAGTCCTACCGTGTGATTGTGAAACCCTAATAGCATCTCTTTTTTGCTTTTCTTTTCATCCGCCGTTTCTCTTTCTTCTTCTTCCTCTGTGTCTTTTTTTTTTTTTTTTTTTTTTTTTTTTCTCCTTCTTTGCTTCCATCCGTTGCTTTGGCTCTGTGTCTTTTTTTTTTCTTTCTTTTTTCTCCTTCTTTGCTTCCATCCGTTGCTTTGCCTCTTTGCTTTTTGTTGATTTTGCTTTAGGCATCTCTTTTTTGCTTTTCTTTTCATCTGTCGTTTCTCTTTCTTCTTCTTCCTCTGTGTCTTTTTTTTTTCTTTTTTCTCCGTCTTTGCTTCCATCCGTTGCTTTGTCTCTTTGCTTTTTGTTGATTTTGCTTTGGGCATCTCTTTTTTGCTTTTCTTTTCATCTGTCGTTTCTCTTTCTTCTTCTTCCTCTGTGTCTTTTTTTTTTCTTTTTTCTCCTTCTTTGCTTCCATCCGTTGCTTTGGCTCTTTGCTTTTTGTTTATTTTGCTTTGCATGCCGAAGATTTTCCTCATTCTTCTTTGTCTATGGGTATTTTTGGTGGGTTTTTGGCAAGAAGTTATTTTTTGTTCTTTGGTTTTGAAATTTCTGGGTTTTTTTTTTTTTTTTGTCGTCTTCTTTTCCTTGATTTTGGTTTGGATACTGCAGATTTTAATTTTCTTCTCCATTGCTGGTGCATCGTTCCTTTTTGTGGACTGTGCTTTTTTTTTTTTTTTTTCCTTGATTTTGGCTTCGATCTTTGGAGATAGTTCGTTTCCTCTCTGTTGTCGTTGCGGTCGTTCCCCCTTTGGGGTTTGATTTTTTTTTCCTTTCCATTGATTTTGCTTCGGATAGTGCAGATTTTGCTTTTCCTCTCTATTTTTTGTCTGTCGTTCCTTTTGGTGGGTTCTGGATTTTATTTATTTTTTTTTTCCTCTTGGTTTTATTTTTTTTTTTTTTTTTTGCCTCTCTCTTTCGGTTTATTTTGCTTGGGCTACTGCAGATTTTTCTCTTTCTTTGTGTTGTTGATCTATTGTTCTTCCTTTTTCTTTTTTTTTTTTCCTTTTTTGTTTTTACCCTTATTTATTCATTTTTATTTCTCTATGATTTTATTTTTACTTGAGATGTTGACCATTTTCCTCAAATTGCATCCTTTTTTGTGGCCTTTCCGCAGGTATTCAATTTTTCCTATTTGATTTTCTTTTCTTACCTTTTTTTTTTTTTTTTTCCATTTCCTGATTCTGTTGTTTTAATTCAAATGATTTTTGATCACCTCCTCAACATTACATTCAATTTTTGTCCTTTTTTTGTTCACATTTCTTACTTTTTGATTTGTTTCATTAATATTCTCAGTTTCGTTCTTAATACATTACTAATTTGATTACATATTTTTCCTCCAATTTCGCTCGGTTGGTTTTATAAAATTTGTTCTGCAAGTCTCTTATCTATTTTTGTCGCTTTTACTCATGCATTTTAGGATGGATATAGATAATGTGAGATTTTTTTCTGTTCCATTTATTGTTTTGATGATCTGCATTTTTAGGCTGTCCTTTGATTTCCTAGAGTGATGATTCATTGCAATTTGATTACGATTGCATTAAATGATTTACTGATTTTTTCTTTCTCTATCTTCTGGTTTCTTTGTCTTGATAATATTATTTTTTTTAACCATTTATTCTTGCAGTACTTTATTCACTTTAATAGCTTTTCTCCCATCGGATTTGGTCATCTGTATCGATAATATCATATTTTTTTTTTTTTTTCATTTATTACAATGATCATCTAAACCTTTTAGGTTGTCCTTTCATTTACTAGGTTAATAACTCATTTTGATTTTCTTGCAGATCTCTTAAATGAATCAAAGATTTTTTCGTGTGATATTATCTAAAACAATATTTTTTCCTATTTTTTTGTCCTTTTTCCAATACTTTTCTTTATTATAACTTTTCTAACTATTTCTCTAAAGCAATATAGATTAATACGTGTTATCTTTTTATACATTGTCCACTATTGATAACAGCTTTTCTACTTATTATTTATTAATGTTGTTTGTCGAATACATTTACCATGCATATTTTCCTCCGCCCATTCTCTTTTCCCTTTCACATTATCCATTATTATTACTAATTTTCCCTCATTACTTCTCATTTACTTCCCATTACTTCCCTTTTATAGTTTTCTGGCTTTGACTCTTCTTCTATCCTTAACTAGCAATATTTTGTTCCGGTTGTTCAATATCTTACGCTTAGCACAAATTTCATCTCGCTATGTGTACTATCAATAACTTCTATTCCATTTTTTCTCACGTTATTAATGCTTTGTTTTTTACATTATTAATACTTACTTGTTATTTTCTTCATTCCTTTCATTATTATAGAATACAATTGAAATATTTATTTTTATTTTATTTTCCTACCATGTTTTTAATATATACCATTCTTTTCCTTCATTCTTTTTCCCAACGTATGGCCTTATTGTTTTATCATTATTGAATCGGATTAAACTATCTATTTGCGTTTTATTTACTTTTTGGAATTATATTTAAATATGTATTTAAGCTACACGTTTCTGTTTTACTATTCATTTTCAATTTCTTATATTTTTTCTTATCTTTTTTCTTTTTTTAATAATGATGATAAGGAAACATAAATTTAATATGTTGCTGTCAATATATGTTGTTCAGCTCATTCTATTTTTTCTTATTTTTGTTAATTCAATATCTTTTATTAGTGTTCTATACCTATTTTTCTTCATTTTTATACTCATCCTCTCTTTTTATGTTTAACTAATTCTATTTCTCCTTATTTGGTTGACATTTTACAGCTACTACACTTTTCATACTAGTCCAGATACATTTGATAACTTCTACTCTCTTTTTTTACCTTATTTACACTTGCTTTCATATTATTAATATTTACCTATACTTGATTAATTGTGTTTGTTTTTGTCTACTTAATGTTTTATAGCTAAAACACTTTTCAAAATCATCTACTTATTATTATTAATTTCAGTTCTGTTTTCTCCTGTTATTAATCCTTGATTCAATCTTATTAGTATTTACAATTTAAATGGCATCCAAATATTTATTTCTACTTTATTTATTTTTTGGCATTATATTAACTATGTTTTTAAATTACATGTCTTAGTTCTTCTCTTTAGCTTCATTTTAGTTGTAATCCTAACAATTTTCCATTATTAAGTACTTTTTTTTTATGTATTTTTCTTTGTATTTGTACCTTCTCCTCTTCTTTTTTTTTTTTTGTCACTAACTCCATCCATAGCCCCTCATATTGTCCTTATATGTTTGGACAATTTACTTCCCATAATCTTAGTTTTTCTCATACTTTTTCTAATTATTTCTCTTCTTTGTTATTCCACCTTATATTGAATCAATGTATATTTTTATTTTATTCTTTTCTCAGACGTGTTCTATAATTGAGAAACAAATATCATTTCTTTTATTTTTCCGTACTAGACTTAGAAGTATTTGAACAATCTCATATCCTTAGTCTATGTCATTACTTTTCATCACATAGAACTTATGATATGTATAATGAATCAAATATATTACGAATATGATAGCTATATCCATTTCCCTCACGCACACAATTATAAAATAATTATAACATTACAACCTGTATTTCTTCACAATGTAAATCATCAAAAAAATTCAAGCGTTCAATAACAAAACTAAACCTACAAGACCGCGTTTATAACAAACCTACCACAAGAGAAGTCCTACATATAACTACCACGATTATAAATATTGGCAATGAAAATAATAATAATAATAATAATAATAATAATAATAAATAAATAAACATAAAAACAGAATTTGTGTTTGTTTCCTTCAAAAAACGACCGATCCTATATTGTAAATGACAATATACATAGAAAGAGGGATAACTTTTTTTATTATTATTTTTTTTTTACTGCTTCTATATACATATAAAGTATAAGCAGTGAAGAGACAAGCATTAGCTACAATATCTTACGTACAATATCCTGTTATTCAGAAACCGGCGAGAGAGAGACATGATTAATATTCCAACTATAATTTTTTTTTCCAAATAGTAATATTCTTAACTATAATTAATTGAGCGTATGATATAATGATTATCACAATATAATTTTATTTCTTCATCACAAATAAATTAAAAAAGTTAACACATAAACAACAATTATTATATAAAAATACTATAATATTCATACCTTTTAAATACTGCTTTGCTTACAATTTTTGCCCTTGTTTTTTCTGCTTTTTAGATACTGTTTTACCTACAATCTTTTTCCCTGTTTTTTTCCTTCCGCCTGCACTTTCTTACGTTTTATTTCTTCTTCCTCTTCATGTCCCTTAACGTAAAAAATCAATAACCTTTTCTTTATATACTATCATTAATTATTACTAATGCCAATAATATTAACGACTATATAATATTCATATTATATTTCTTCATATATTTTTCCTACGCATTTATCTTATTTTTTAGTAATAGTTCCTATTTTAGTTTTATTTTGATAAATTAATCATTTATACATTTTTCTTCTTATAAAGTTACACAGATATAAGATAAAAATACTTTACATATTAAATTCCAAAACATATCTAAACATATTTAGCTGTTAGCTTCCTTCCTAACATATTATAATATTCAATAAATAATCTAATTTATTTAATTTTTTTTTTGGCTTTTCTATGTAATAGCTAAATGCTTTTATATCATAAACACAGATGAATAAGAAAAAAAATTCAAAAAGATCATCCCGACAAAGTCAATCTATCGACGACGCCATTTCTCTAATAAATCAAGAATCTGCAAAAACACAACAAATGATTTTCAAAATCGAGAGAAATGAAGCTTTTCAAGCTACATCAACAACACGTTCAAGATCCAAATTTGACACAATGCTTGGACATTTTCAATCAAGATCAAATTCCCATATCATTACCTTCGATCCAAAGACTTACAATGAAAATTGTAATTCTCTTATCTATATCAATCATTTCATTTAAATAATAATATAATTCTTTGTACAAATAATATCTAAATTTTAAAAAAACTTTATTATCATTTTTCTTTCCTTTTCACAGGTACTATTAATACATATATTGATCTCGGAGATAGTTCTTATATCTGTCGTCATTGTGGTGCGTTATTTTGGTTCAATGAGCGAGCCAAAACCAGTAATCTAATTGAATATAATCTTTGCTGTAGAAATGGAAAAATAATATTGCCCTTAACTAAAAAAACACCTCTTACACTAGATAGATTACTTAATTATTATGGAGGTTCAATAAGTACACACTTTCGTAAAAACATCCGAATATATAATTCCATGTTTGCATTTACATCATTTGGTGCTAATATAGAAACAAATACAACAAACTCAAGTGGCCCATACATTTTTAAAATAAGTGGGCAAATACATCATCTTATGGGATCTTTATTACCAATTAATAATAATCCGCCAAAATTTGCACAATTATATATATACGACACAGAAAATGAAATTGAAAATCGAATAGCTTCATCATTTCAACATGATCATCAATCTAAAAATTTAATACAATTTATAATTGAAAATTTAACAAAAATGCTTGATGATACAAATAAATTAGTTAAACTTTTTCGAATGATAAAAGATCAATATCAACAATGTCATATCTCATCTATGAAATTAAGACTTATAGGTCAAAGAAATACAGATAGTAATCAATATGAATTACCTACTTCAAATGATATAGGTGGTTTAATAGTAGGAGATATTGGTGAATATGAACAAGGAAGAGACATTATAATTCAAGATAAAACAAACACTTTACAAAGGATTACAAAACTACATCCATGTTATATGGCCCTTCAATATCCACTATTATTTCCTTACGGAGAGGACCGGTTTACGAATAGATTTAAAATATAATATCAATAATACAAGAAATACCTCTACAAGAAAAAGAATTTCTATGCGAGAATTTTATTGCTATCAATTACAAGAACGACAAATACAAGGAAATACCCTTTTTCGGGCTGGCAGACTATTCCAACAATATGTAGTTGATGCATATGCCTCTGTAGAAGAAGATCGGCTGGATTATATTAGGAAAAATGAAAAAAATTTAAGATCTGAAATTTATCAAGGAATTCAAGACGCAATCACCAGAGGAGATACAAATGCACAAGTGATAGGAAAAAGAATTATTCTTCCTTCTAGCCATACAGGAAGTCCAAGATATATGATTCAAAATTATCAAGATGCAATGACAATTTGCAGGTACTATGGAAATCCAGATTTATTTATAACATTCACGTGTAATCCAAAATGGCCTGAGATTATCAGAGCTTTAGCAAAAATACCAGGACAAAAAGTAGAAGATAGACCAGACATTATTACAAGAATTTTTAAAATGAAATTAGATCATATTCTATATATTATTAAAAATGAAAAAATATTTGGAACAATTATAGCAGTTAGTTCATTCTATTCACATTTATTTTTATTCCATGAATACCTAATAAAAATAAATAAATTATAATTTCTAATACAATAGAAAGTATAACAAATTATTTTTTAATTTTGTAGATTTACATGTCATAGAATTCCAGAAACGAGGACTCCCACATTCTCATTTTCTCTTTTGGCTTCACAATGATGACAAAATGCGTGAGCCATGGCAAATAAATAAATTCATTTCTGCAGAAATACCTGATCCTAATAAGAATCCATTAGAATACAAAATTGTAACTGAATTTATGATGCACGGACCATGTGGAATTATTAAGCCAAATTCTCCATGCATGAAAAATTCAGAATGTTCAAAAAAGTTCCCAAAACAATTTAAAAACGAAACAACAATCGAAGAAACTGGATTCATTAATTATAGACGAAGAAACACATCATTCTATATTGAAAAAGAAGGTATTAAATTAGATAACAGATATGTAGTTCCATACAATAAAGATTTATGCCTAAAATTTCAAGCTCATATCAATGTAGAAATATGTTCACAATCAATGCTGATAAAGTACTTATTTAAATATTTAACAAAAGGACCAGATAGAATTAGAGCAGTCATAGAAGATAATATATCTATAGAACATACCGGCGAAACCAGTTATAGAGAAATAGATGAAATAAAAAACTATATTAATTGTAGATATATCGCACCATATGAAGCAATGTGGCGATTATATGAATTTCCAATACATCATAGAAATCCTACTGTTCAAAGGCTATCAATACACTTACCAAAAATGCAAAATATTACATTTCATTCAAATCAACGATTACATAATATTATAAGACAACCAGGTATTGATAAAACAACTCTTACTGAATGGATGGAAACAAATAAACACGATATCAATGCCGGAGATTTAACTTACATAGAATTTCCAACTAAATATGTTTGGAATACTAAATATAAATATTGGTCTCCAAGACAAATAGGACATGCAATTGGACGAACTTTCCATGTTCATCCAAATTCCGGCGAATTATAATACCTAAAATTATTATTAAATCATCAAAAAGGAAAAATAAGTTATGAAGACCTTCGAATAGTCAACAATATAAAATATCCAACAAATCAAGCTGCATGTTATGCATTAGGCTTACTAGGAGACGACAAGGAATGGGATCAATCAATATTAGAAGCTTCATTTATATCAACAGCACCTCAACTACGACAATTATTTGTTACAATTCTATTATTTTGCAATGTAAGTGATCCAATAAAATTCCTTGAAAAACATTGGAAACTTATGACAGATGACATTTTGTACAAAATTAAGAACTTATTCAATAATCCAAATTTTCAAATTCCCAACAACGAATTATATAATTTTGTATTGTACGAATTAGAAAAATTATTAAATCTAAATTCATCAAGCTTAACACATTTTAATCTACCTCTTCCTACTGGATCATTAATAGACAATTGAAATAACAAACTCTTAAGAGAAGGACTTAATTATGACATAAATAAATTAAAAGAAGAAAATAATAAATTAATACAAAATTTAAATCAAGAACAACAATTTATTTACCAACAAATTTTAGGATCATTAAATCAACAAAAAAACAATCTTTTCTTTATTTATGGCCATGGCGGAACTGAAAAACATATTTATGGAATGCAATTATTACAAAATTAGATCAAATAATGAAATAATTCTTCTTTGTTGCATGTTCCGGGATAGCATCATTATTATTACCTAAAGGAAGAACCGCACATTCAAGATTTAGAATACCACTATCGATGCATAAATTTTCAACTTTGTCACATAAAAAAAGAACACAATTAGCAAAATTAATCAAAAAACATCGCTTATATTATGGGATGAAGCACCGATGACAAATAAATATTGTTTTGAAGCACTAGACAAAACACTTCAAGATCTAAAAAATAATTTTGAACAACCATTTGGCGGAATGACAGTTGTATTAGGAGGTGATTTTCGACAAATACTACCAGTTATTCCTACAGGAACAAAGGAATACATAATAGATGCAACCATAAATAAATCTTACTTATGGCCACATTTTCGTGTCCTAACACTAACAGAAAATATGAGATTAAAACACTATAACATTACAGACGAAGAAAAAACAGAAATTGCAATATTTTCAGACTGGATATTAAGCATTGGAAACGGAACTGCAGAAGGAATAAAAGATCCAGAAAATGAAGATACTACATGGATAAAAATACCAGACAAATACATATTGCACTATCAATCAAATCCAATTGAAAAAATGTCTACATTGATATATAATGATTTCAATAATTGCTTCAACAACATTCAATATTTAAAAGAACGAGCAATAATAACCCCAAAAAATAAAACAGCTGATGATATTAACAAATACATATTATCCTTAGTCCCTGGAGAATTAAAATCCTATTATAGTTATGATACAATTGTATCCTCATCCGAAAATATAGATGAACTTAACCTATTATATCCTGAAGAATTCTTACACAGTTTAAATTTTAATGGAATACCGCCACATGAATTAAACCTTAAAATAGGAATTCCAATAATGTTATTAAGAAATTTAAATCAATCTATTGGATTATGTAATGGCACAAGACTTATTATCACACAATTAACAGATAAAATTATAGAAGGACAAATCATAAATTCAAATAATATAGATGAAAAAGTTTATATTCCAAGAATAGAAATGACTGTACATGAATCAAAATGGCCATTTACATTAAAAAGACGACAATTTCCAATAAAAATATGCTATGCAATGACAATAAATAAAAGTCAAGGACAATCATTAGCCAAAATTGGATTATATCTAGAAACTGAAATTTTTACTCATGGACAATTATATGTTGCTTTATCAAGAGCCACAAATCCTAAGGGATTACACATATTAATACATAATTTAATTAATAAATATCCTAATCATGTAAAAAATATTGTCTACAAAGAAATTCTACACAAGCCAAAAATATTACCAAAAAACTATACCAATATGATACTAATAATTTTATTACATTTAAATACATTATTGCTACCAAATTGATAACATATACTACACAACATTATTCATACAAATAATTACTCTCCCTTCACAAAGTATAGGCAAAATAATTAGACAAATTCATATATTGAAATCAACTAAAATTTATCAAGCTATTAGAACTAACATTTGCAAATTATACACAAATAACAAATTAATAATAAAATATCTAATAAATCTAGATTGCCTCTCGCTCAATAACCAGGTAATAGCTTTTGCAAACATCATATTATATTAATTTAAATTTAATATTGATATTGAATATTATAAAATAAATAACAATCTTATCATTCCTTTTGTTTTATTAAGCAATTCAAGTATCCAATTAAATATATCACTCAAATCTTACCTCTTAAAAGATTAAGAAATTAATATATATAATATTAGCATTTATTTAATTACTACTATAATGTATAAATTTACATATTTAAGAATTTTCATTTTAATCACAAAAAAAAAAAAAATTACTATATATAATATCTCCATATTATAAAAAATATTAATTTTTTTTATAATACAGAATTATATATATATATCTAAATATAAATATAAATTATTTTAACATCATAAATATAACTACTTTTTTCCACATCATAAAACTACTATTGCCAGCTAAATTCCCCGTCCACTCTATATCCAACACTAATCAATTATTTATACAATAATATTACAATGTTTTGGACTTTTTTTTTCATTTTCCCCCGTTTTTGCCTTTGTCCACAGAGGGCCTATTCGTAATTTTAATTTTTTTAACATCACCTTGATTTCCTCCGTTCCTCCTTTCACTGTTTGTCCATAGAGGGCCTGGAACTTTCTACCTATTTCTCTTTTCCTTCTTCACCGTTTCTATCCCATTGTTTTACGTTTTTTTTTTTCTATTGACTTCATATAATCATTTCCTTCTCTTCCCTACTGTCATTTCGTCCGTTCCAATCAAACCTTTTCCTATATTGTTCATATAAAAACTCCTTCCGTAGGCCTTGCACAAGGATTTACAAACTTTGTTTTTCTTCTTCTCTACATTCTCCAAATACTTTTAGTTTTCATTATATTACATTTTGACATTTCTTTTATTTACCGTCGTACTTCTTTCTTTCTTTGCCAACAATTTTTTCCTCTGCTCTCTATTCATACTGAATAAATCATATATATTTTCCCTAATTTTTCTCCTTCATTTTCATTTACTTACCTTTACAATTGACATAAAACGTTTGTTTACACTCTTTACTAACAAATTTATTTTCTGCAGATCCTCTCTCTACTTTTCTCCTTTTTCTACAACGTGATTTCACACAACGTCCAGAGAATGTAAGATTTTTTCCCTCTCCATTTATTATGTTGATCATCTACATTTCTTAGGCTCTCCTTTTGATTTTTTAGGCCAATGACTACTCGACTTTGTTACAGAAGTATCAAAAAAATCAAAATTTCTTTTTCATTCTGCATCATTTTTTCTGTTCGTATCTCCTGCAGCACATTTTACCATCATTTCCTATTATCTACAGATTTCATCAGATTTGCTAAAATACTTTTTCACGATTTTTTCGTCCTTCCTTCTCAGCTTTTTCGTCCTTTTTTTTCCCCGATCTTTTCCTTCCTTCTGCACTTTTTTATTTTCTATATTGTTAGTACTAAAATTAATCTGTACCCATTTTATTCACTAATTTATAAATTTTTATTTTCCAATTTTTCTCCAAGTACATGCCTATTATATTCTTATACATTTACAGAACATATTCGCTCCTACCAATTCCCCTGTCCATTCCATTTCGTCCTCTTCCCCCGTCCACTTTCCTTCATTACTCCATATTTACCACTGTCCTTTGATACTTCCATACGCCTCACTGTTTATCACCGTGATTTCTTTACCTGTAACCACACTCTTTCACCACACAATTTATCCCTTAGTACTCTTTACTTTTATTTTACTGTCCTTAGCTACCTCTGTTTGTTCCGGGATTGTTCACCTCCTACAACTAAGATAACTTTCATATTAATTCAGGTACTATTAATAACTCCCCCTTTCCTTATTCATATGTTATTAATATTTCATTTCATTTTATTAACATTTGCCGTTGCCTTTTTTGATCACTTTTATCAAGTAATAATCTTTACTCACATTTCATCCCATTCATATATTATTAATAACTCCCATTTTTTTCCCTCTACTTTTTTCCGACTTCTCTGCTTCTCTATATTTGTAAATAACTCACACATACCCAATTTATTACATTGACAATAATATTATATTAATTCCCCCATTTTTCCTATTTTTTTTTTATTTATAAACAATCCATTTTTTCATTTTTTACATTTCCCTAATCTGTTTACATAATTTTTTCCCATTTTATTACCCATTTTTTATATAATTTTTTGTAATCATCTTTGCTTTTTTTTTTTTTTCTTCCTTTTTTTTCACTCCCCATTTTATTCCTATCATCTAAAAAATATTATTATCCAAAAAATTATCCCTGAACTTCATTAATCATATCTAATCACTACTATTATCAATTATCAACCCCTTTTTTTATTATAATTTGATTATAAATATAATTACCAACATTTTTACTACTTTTGTAATCATCAATCTTTATTTCATTTCTTTAATCTTTTCCCACTATCTATCCCTACATAAATATTAATCAACCTTTATTCCTACTATAACTTCATTACAAAATCTACTACCTACAACTTTTAATTTGTCTAAGCATTTTCTGACAAACACAACTTACACAAATACATATCCCAATTCACTTATTTATATTCTCATCGTACAGAAACTTAATTTATGAATTTTTCTTACCTTATTATTTAATCTTATATCATATAACAAATTTCACACTTCTATGGTTATATTCATCTTTATATTATTTAATTTAACCATAATATATATAAATATATACTTGATTTCTCATACATTACCAATAATATATAATATAAAACAACAAACATAATTTCTTAATTTTTCCTCTGTAAACTCTCCTATAATCATTTAATCATCCATTATTCCATATATAACTCTTTTTTATAATCAACTATTCTAACACAAAATATTTAATATATTTATCTATGTATAAAGCACAAACCTCAATGTAACCAAATACAAATATAAATACGTCCCATTATATATAATTCATTCCTAACCTTATTACATGTATTATTCATATTTTATCCTTTTAATATCCATATAATTCTATTTGTTTACACTAATCTCATATTAAGATTATTATACATATATTATTATTACATAAACATTTTTTTTATTAATTTATTCACACTAAATTATAATCCTACATAATCCTATTATTTTTTCCACTTCCTAAATACGCCATTGACCAATTATTATTTCTAAAATCTACTTTATCATAAACCCCCACTTTTATCTAAATAAAAAACAAGTCAAACACTATAGTATTACCAAACACCCGTAATAATCTTCAAAGCCTACTTTTCAGCCTTTCAACTAATATCAACAACTTGATACTTTAAATAGCAAACGGAACAAAATAATAAATAATATACAAAACACTTCATCATGAATACACCTTTCTTTATCCAACAAAAAGGATTAAAAACACCCTTATCAAATTTTCTTTTTTTCATAATAATAAAATAAGCATCAAATCCCATCAAATACAATTTATATAAACTACTCTTTTCAATTGCCATAAAATATAATCATAATAATTTACAAAATAATACCATCATTAAAATAATATTTAATTAAATAATATAAATATAAATATAGAACACACAATTTCAAAACCTTTGATTAATATTTTTCATCAACAATAAAACAACAATCTCCCTAAACAAATCAAATCTTTCATAACAATTAATAATAAATAACGACTCAACCATTTTTAAACCAAAACAAAAAAAATAAACCATAATCCCTAAATATTCCGGCAAAAACAATATCCTTATATTTTTCAATTCTTTAAACAATCTTATACTATAATTAATAAATAAATAAAACAAAACACTTGAAATTAAATTATAGTACACATCATATTACTTTAGAAATATATCAACATTTTAATCAAATAGTTCATAAACTTCCAAACTATATTATTACACAAATATATTAAATAATAATCTTTCTTTCTCAATAAATAGGAAAAATGACAACACCAATCCGCGCACTAAAACCGAACGAAGTTTATCAAACAATCAGGGCACGGATTTGCAGACTATGGACAAACAACGACTTAGCAACAGGACGTTTAATAAGCGTCAACTGTGTTTTAGTTGATGAAGAGGTAATAACTATTCCAAACACTATATTATAACATAGTTAATACTATATAATATTATAAATTAAATCATATTCTCATATTTTTTATTCACAACACGAAGCAATTCAAGGATCAATTCGAGCACGTGATTCTGACATCATTTCCCCAAAAATTGAACAAGGCAATATATATGACATCAGCAACTTTTTTGTCACACAAAACAAGCCAACATACAAAGTTGTTCCACATTCTGCAATGTTACAATTTGCACGTGCAACAGTTTTTGTCCCAGTCATTGAAGACACACTTCCCATTCCATTCCACAGATTTTATTTTACTAAATTCGATCAGCTTCATCACAAAATCCAAACAACCGAACTTTTAACAGGTAATATAAACTACTCTCTCCAAAAAAAATAAAAAATTACTTATCTATATTCTTTTGATGACATATTAATATACCAACAGATGTCATTGGTGTCCTAACAAAAATACAATTAATAGAACAAACAAACATTAGCAGCAGACAGACATCACGACGTACCTTAATGATACAAAACATAAGGTAAATAAATTTTGCACCAATTTTTTTACATCACTTATTATATTTTATTCTAATATTTGCTTTTCCATTTCCTTTTTCTAACAGAAATGAACAACTTCAAGTTACTTTATGGGGACACAAAGCAGACCAATTTGATGAAAATGTTATCAAATCAATGAAAGGACCAGTTGTTGCAGTTTTCGCAGCGATGTTGGTAAAACAATACTTAGGTACTTTCTCAACATTTTATAATAAAAACATAATACCTACACAAAAATACACCAAGAAATTAATCAATTCATGGCCCAAATCTTAGGAAATGCATATGTCTCAAGCACTGCAGCAACAATCTTTTATATTGACCCAGATATATCAGAAACAACAACATTAAAAACAAGGTAAGAAAAATAATTCACAATATGTAAAAATAAAAAATTTTGTATTACTTCTTTTCAAAATCATTCACATTTTTGTATCTACAGGTTTTCACACCAATATCAAGAAATTGAGTTTACAACAGCATCAACAACATCAAGTCAATCCATCGAAGAACAAAAAACACAAAACAGAACAACAATTGATGAAGCAAAAACATTATATCAACAAAGAACTGAGGTTACAACAACAATACCGCATTCTTATTTTTTGTTCTAATTATATCATTCAACCTAACAATCTTTATCTATCTACACAGGAAACAAGATTTACAATAAGAGCTACAATAACCGGATTCTCAACAGAACAAGCATGGTTTTACAATTCCTGCCCCAGATGTTATCGACAGCTAAAACAAGCTGGGATTGGTTGGTGGTGTGACAGTCATGGCCACATAAAAACAACACCATCTCCATGGTACAAAAACTTCCAAATATACAATTACCCAAATCAATTTACTTTTATTACTCATAGTCATTAATCTATTAGATAAATAAACTATAATTTTACATATTACAGGTACAGATTAACAACAGAAATTGAAGATGCAACTGGAAACATGAACATTACTATTTTTGGCAGAGCAGCACAGGCACTAATAAAAAAACCATGCTCTACACTA